>VZTY01023665.1:0-80860 GCA_013400935.1 Turnix velox | reverse complement strand
AACTGCACCACACAGCTTGGTGTCATCTGCAAACTTGCTTAGGGTGCACTCAATCCCGCTGTCCATATCTCCTACAAAGATGTTAAATAGCACTTTTTGCTCCTTTTTTTTTCCTTCTTTTTCTGCTCATGTTAGAAAAATTTTAAGGTTGATGGGCATGCCTGGTTCACTGGGCAAAAAATGGCACAGCTGTTTAACCAAAATACCCAAAACTGAGAACTGATGCAGAGCAATGACAAGATATAGACTTTATTAGAATTTACTCTATGATGAAAACACCAAGGGAATAAATAGTAAGGGAAAAAAAGAAAGAGTAAATACAAGGTTAAAAATGGGAAGATTTGTTAACAGAGTACCCTAAACCACAGAGTGATAACTTTCAAGTTTCTGCCTTGGTCTGTGTTTCCTCCTGTGATTTTAGGGGAGGGAAGAACACTTTACCCTGACTGCAGGTGTGGGAAAAAACCCTCTGATTTTTGCATCTGTTTTGGAGCCTGCTCGGTGAGTTTCCTTGAAATCAGTGAGGTTTGTGCAGGTCACTAATCTCAGATAATTAGTTCTGGAGTTAAGCCAGCTAAAGGCAAGCTCATCTTTCTCTGAAAGTAAGCAAACAACATGGCATGACAAGAGAGTGAGAGCTCTGGTGGTTTGTTGCTTTGGTGCTTCTTTCTGAGAAGTGAATTTTGGATGTGATTTGGAAGAAAAGAATCCAAGTCCGGACTTGGCATGCAAAAGAGCACACTGGGTGTTGCCACCATGACAGTCTACTGATGCTGTCCACACATTTGGGACTGGGAGGAATAAACAGATAAAGCTCAGGTGAAAGTTTGAAAAAATCATGGGAAATCTTTTAATTTCATTGATAGTGTACAAAATTTAGATTCTTACTGTGTTATAAGGAGAATTAAGAAACAATTTATTTTATATTATTTTTTAAAAGCATCTTTGCTTTATTTCCCAAGATGGGGAGTAGCAGCAATAGCCCATAGGAATTGGTCCCATGTTCTTCCCACCTCTGATCTAGGTGCAAGTTGTTCTTGCAGAGGCAGCTGAATATTATTCTGAATTTTTTTCACATACATGCAAAAGGCTGAAGGAAAGAAGAAATTCTGCTTGTCTTGAGTACAATATTTCATTACAAAAGAGAATTCACTTAGTGGCACAACTGATGGTGTTGCAGATTGTAGGTGGTCTTATCAGCACAGTAGGGGAAAGGAGAACAGTTGTGGAGGAGTGAAAATCTCAACTCTTAGTTGCAAACCAAAAAGAGATCTGCATGAGTGAGGTCTTTAGGACTGGGCCCTTTGGGAAATAAGCTCTGAATGCAATAGGATATGCTGTAACAATCATGTTTTTTTCTATTATGGATTGTTTAATTATAGTTATAGAATCATAGAATGGTTTGGCTTGGAATGGACCTTAAATATCATCTAGTTCCAATTCCACTGCCATGGACAGGGACAACTTCCACTAGACCAGGTTGTTCAATGCCTCATCCAGCCTGGCCTTAAACACCTCCAGGGAGGGTGCATCCACAGCCTCTCAGGGCAACCAGTTCCAGTGTCTCATCACCCTTATAGGGAAGAACTTCTTTCTTCTATCCAGCCTAAATCTCCCCTCTTCCAATTTACATCCATTACTTCTAGTCAGAGCTTTTGTCACCCAGGACTTTTGCAGAGTTCTGTTGTTTTCCATGAAAACCTAAAGATGAAGTTACAGGGGATGGTGGATTCTGATTTTTTAAAGAAAGGACTGTTCTTTTTAGCGTAAGTAGATGAAGCAGTGTTTAATTCATCTTTGCTGTTTACTTTAGAGCCTGTGTCCCCCTGAAGCAGAGCTGGTGTGTGCTGGACTTTACTTGCAGAAAAGTGTCTCATAGCTCCATAATGGATCAGACAATTGCATTTTTCTCTCTTCCAGTCTCTCTGTTCAGTGGGAACAATCATTTCTTGGTAGCCTGATGGTGACCCTGGGATAATCACCTTCATTAGTTAATTACAGAAGGGAGCAAACAAGGGATCAGATCATTTGTGAGTGATTAGTAGCGCTGGAAATGTGAGGAGTCTGGTGGCTTTGAATGTGCAACTTTGCTCTTTCACTCCAATTCTATCACCTCTGAAAGTAGCTGATGTCATTGGGGTAAGAAGGGTGACTTTGAGACTGAGGGCTGCTGCTGGCTGCTTTGTCTGCTGCTGTGAATATGCAGTTGATCACACATACAAGCATTCGTGCTCCTAAAGTTGTAGTGGCAACTAATTCAATGGACTCAGACTCATTAAAGATCTAGGTCTGCCCCTTAAATCACCATATGGATGTTGTTGTAGCCTGTCCAGTCCCTTAAAACCTATATTTGACTCTACTTTGATATTTATTGAATTAGAGAGCTCCTAATTCAGCCTTTGTAAGTACTAATGGATCTGAATTTTACAGACTGTGTCTCATGTGGGTACATCTGGTGTGCACTTCCAGCACACTCTTGATGATGGTGTGGTTAATGTATCAACAGCACTTCTGCTGCATTAATAAAAAGCATTTATGTCTCTATGATCTGTATCATTTTGGCTCTGAATCCACAAACAGGCAAGTTAAAAAATCAATTTCTACCATTCTGTTTCCAAGTACAATATAGAATAGAAAGTCAATAATTAGGCAGGAGTATTTGGTTTCAAACAGGGGGCTATATGTTCTTTGGATATAATTAGCCTTGTACTCAGCCCCTAATATTTCAATTTATGGAAATATATATGAGAAGTTAAGTAAATGCATAAATGTCTTTGCAGGATTGGAGATAAATCAAGTGAAATGCTGAAAAAAAATAGCCTTATGATTTGGTCCTATCTAACAGGATGCAGTACTAATGCTTGCCATTTTAGTTGGTTGTACAAGTGCCACTTCCAAAACCACTAAATTCTACTTATGAAAACAGGCACATTTTCAAGAAAAATACTTGGAGGCTGGTTGAATAGACTTTACATTTTTGCCTATCAGTGCTAAAATGGGCTGTTACTGCATTAATTTCCATCTAAACAACCAGGAGCAATATGCTCCTATTCCAGCACATGTAAGCCTGGTGGCAGATCTTTTTCATCAGTGGCCAGCAACCGTTTTCTTGTTACTACATTGAATTTGAAATGTATCAAAAAAGAATCAGTTCTGCTGGCTGTAGAGAAACAGTTTATGGTGTCAAGAGGTTGGTGTTTATTCTGAAGAGGAGGAGGGAATTAAACACCCTGCAGAGGAGGTCTGGGAGAGATGTTGCTCCCCTGACTAGCTTTGCAACCCTCTTTATCCCCTTTGTCAATTGTTCATATATATTTGGGGTTTTTTTTCAGCTTTTAAAAAATTATGGATGTAATTTGTTCTAGTTTTGAATAGGGTATGATCTTTGGCTAAATAGTGCAGTGTAAATTCATCCTTGTTATCCTGTGCATAAGGAGGTAATAATAAGATTTCCTTTAAATACTTATTAGCCAGCTCCTTAAGCTTTGAGGTTGCAACTACTTTTGTTTGGTGAGCAGAAAGGATCAATGATCAAAATAACCTTTGCCTGAAATATTCAAGATTTTGAATTTCAGCAGTGGCCAAGCAACCAGTTCATCTTCTGTTTTATTTTCTTAGTAAAAAAAAAAAAAAAAAAAAAAAAGGGGGGGGGGCATTTTCACANAAAAGGTGGTGCTGCATTCTGACAATTCTGATTCAGAGGGATCTAGCTGGAGTCATGGCCCCGTGGTTGAAATGCCTATGCATTACCCACATGAGCACAGTTGTCTTTTGTCTGCATGTGTTAAAAATAAGATCTTGCATTTATGCAGAAAAAAAGAGGATGAAATTTTTACAAGTGTCCTGTATTCACAATAAGGAGAGCTGCTGATCACAGGTATTGCCCAAATATCTAAGACTTTTGCTGGCTGACATGTTTATTCTTATTGAAACAAATTGTGTCCTTTTAGTTTAAAAAATGTTCCATTTGTATCTGCAGACCTGGTACTGAAAACATCAAGTTTTAAGATTTCTACAAATCCCACAATAAGCAACAACTGATCAAACACAATGTCCAGGATGCATTTAAGATGTCCTGTTCAGTGTCCTGAAAAAAACCCCACATTATTCCAGACAGAGCAGTGTAATTCTTCTGAGGAAGATTTCCCCCAAATCCCAAAAGTTAACACTTCTTTCCATCTCCCTTTCCACCAGCACTTTGCCATGAGAGCTTGTGGTGAGCCAGGCTTATTTGATACTGAGCAGAACTGGGAATTTTCTGCCCATTAGACAACCAGAAGTTTCACCCTGAGAGATGTTACAGTCATTGAAGTGCTTACAATTAATTCTCTTATCTGACATTTAATTCTTTTCTTCGCTGTCAGCATGGTTCACTTCAACAAAAAAAAACAATTAAAAACCAAAATCTGTGTAACTTATTAATTACTTTCATGGCAACTAAATTTCAAATAAAAATTTCAAAGGATTATTGTCTGTAGAAAAGATTTTAAAAATCTAAAAGTTTTTCAGATGTGGCAATCTTGACTGAAATAGAATTACATTTTTCAGCTAATATTAATTTTCAAAATCTGAAATAACATGTAAAAGAGCTTGTACTCAGCAGCTGTATTTAATATTACTGTAAACACTGATTTGGGAACACTCAGCATTTTAAAGTGAGAACCAAAGAACAAATCCTACAAGGAGCTGCAAAGCCACATGTAGTGTTTTGGTTTATTTTAGTCCTATTTGCACAAAGAGGAATAAATTCTGAACTGATCAGGGTTTGTGTTGTTGACAAAACTGCTTTTTCCATCAGAAAATGACAGGTCATCAAAACAGATTTTTATATATATATTTTTTTTTTTTTACTAGCAATCTTCCAATTTGATTAAACGTTGTCAAAAAAGCTTTTGCATGTGTCAGGTGAGATTTTTCTTTACAGTAAGAGGAATTAACAACATTATGACTAAGATGCCCATTTAGGGGGTTAGCAAGATAGCAATTCATTTCTTGTTTGACTTGACTCTGCTTTGGATTTTGTTTTAATGTTGAACAGAGATTAGCTCAAAACCTCATTGTTTTCCACAAAAAGAGGTTGTTTTCCAGCACTCTCTAGGTCTGAGGACTCTGAGGAAGTGCAAAAGGAATTCTCAAGTTTATAAAACAGGAGTGAGTGTGTTTATTGATGCCCTTGAGAATAACATTGTGTAGCAAGGACTAGGAAGGTGAATAATCAAAAAGTAGAAACATTTGAATGAGTATACTAAATTCCATATCTGTATCCTATGGGTTTGTCTGGAAGGTGTTGCAAACTAACTCATTTTAAATGAAATTTAAACTTGATTGAGCCTCAGCATGAAGATGCCAACATTCAAATTGATTCATTAGCTGACCTGGATTCTCTGATAAAATTTACTAGCCTGCACGGGCAGAGGATTTATCCTGGAGATGATGTTCATGTCATTAACAGGAGCTACCACCAGCATCACATACATAATGCAAGCCCAGAAAGTAAGGAAGAAATGAAAGATCATTTCAAAGGCTGTGGTTATTTAAAAAAAAGCAAATGCTCTGTGGTGTTAAAATAATTTCTAAAATTCTTTTTTTCTTTTAATTATAGCCTTGCAGCTGACCTAACAGCCAGAAGGCAATACAATGGAAGTTTTTGTTGAGCAGAGTGTGCTTGCTTCAAGAAGCCAGTGTGGCAATAGAGGCATACATCGAGTGAAGCTAACACACTGGGTGAATTATGTGTCCCATCACACCAATGACTGCAGAGCCATAAAACCACTCTAAGTGTTCTAGTTACAATCAATTACATCATGCTTTAATCACATTTTAATGATGTATTAACCAAGATTTCAACAGCAATTAGTTTAATGGGTGTTTGCGTTTTTTTTTTTTTTTAAAAAAAAGAAACTATTTTAACTCTGGCTACATCCAGTAAGATTAAAAAAAACCAAAACAAAACATGGATTGTGACCTCTTTCTTCTTCAGCAATTTGGTGTGGTGGGAGTGAAGAGATTTTTTTCAATTACTGAACATTCATGACACTTAAGTAATAACCTCTTTTTACTTTGCAGGGTGATTATATTTTGGGAGATTTTTCCTCATGTGGAAAGATTCTGCAAAATCTAACACACTACACTGGAAACAGGTAATACATCTCCTTTCCTTTAGGGAAGTATTACACTGCCTATTGATATCTAGGCAAAGAAAAAAAAGAGAGAAATGTGAAGTAAAACTATTAATCATGCTGTTTTTAATAGTAGCGTTTTGAAAAGTTCTGTGGCTGCCCATAGTATTTCTATTGATAGACATTTTCCATATAGAAACCCCACAAATATCTCTGGGAATCCAGCTCCCTTTAAAGCACTCCTAAAGAATATTAACAGCTAAAGGAAAGAGATTTCACAGCAAAACCCACATAAAAACCCCATATTTGGAATGATACCGAACTTAAAGAATGTTGTAAAATGAGCATGGAAAAATGTACAAAATGAATTCATGCCCATTTACATGCTTTCAGTCAGGCTACCAGATAACAAAGCCTCTGTCTTTGTGTTAACACTGCAGATTAGGTCAAGTTTTTACCCCTCTGAGCTCTTTTCCTGTAAATGACGGGTTTTGATGTGAAACAAGCAACATGTCAAAGCAAGTTGAAAGATGTAGGCATTTTATGCCATGTCACAATGACAGGCCGGTGAATATTTGGGCCATTAGGGGCTTATTAGTGAATAAATGACCAGATGGTTCAGTGATGCACAGAGATGGACAGAACTGGATGCTACTAATCAGCACTGTCTGTACTTGATGTCAAATCACATGACACAGTAACCCATGGATACCGAATAAAAGTTACCATTAGCAAGTCAATTTGATATCTGTGTGGTGTAAACAGACTTATAACTGCACTTCAGAGCTGCCTGTTGTTAAGGAGAAATAATGGTAGAGTATTTAAATAAACACACTCTACTCTTAGCAAGCCATGATAAAAATAAATAGAATTTCAATTCCCAGGACTTCCTTTTTTTTATTCTGAAGAGGCTCTGGAAGGACTATTTACATATTAGTCTATCTCCACAGACAAAAAGACTGGACAGGGATTGCTGTAAAAGCAGGAGGCACTTTCTTCAAACCCAATGGTTAGCAGCATCAAGTGATGCTTTGTTTGTGTGTTTGTCACAGGAATGCAAACTTTGAGGACAGGAAGGGGAGGCTGTTTGCATTTTGGTATATTCATACTTTGATTTTTTAATATATTTTTTTTTACTGATATTGGTAGATGTCTTCTTGCCACTACCTTAAATTTTTTCCCTTTTTTTTTTTTTTTAATTTATTTTGACAGCACCTTATTAGCAAGTTGCCATCAGGGTTACAAGCTCTGAGTGTTGGATAGGGACCAGATCCTGATCCAGGAGCTGATCCTGAACCATTGCTGTGGAGTAGGCAGCACCAGTCTGAATGGAGGGGGCTGGGAAGTGAGGACGCTTCACTGCTGCACTGAATCTCTGTGAGCCTAAACTAAAGGGAGGTTTTACCTTGAATTTGGTGAAGGTACTGTAGAAATCTGGAGTGTGTTCTCACCTCTGAGCCCATGGAAACTTGCCTGCAACATCTTTTAGGCAGAAATAGATATATGCCTTAAGGCAAGCTTTGCTGCTTTCTCACAGTTCTTCATAGCAAACACAAATGCAGTGCTACAACCAATGATTTTTGAATATTCTAACATGATTTAGAAGGTGTTTTGAAATGCTGGGGAAAAACTATTTGAATTTTTCAGTCTGAAGAATCAGATGGAAATATGTTACCCCTTTTCTGTAACAGTGATGGTACTAGAATGCAAATTTTATATGGTGGGTAAATAGTACAATAGTATTTGGTGGCTCCAGCCATGTTTAACCCTGAATTTCCCCTTGGTCCCAATTTTATCACTCTTTTACCCTCTTTGTGGAAAATGTTTTATGGTATAGGTGGTCAGTTTTAGTAGAGGGCTTTTGACCATTTTCATTGACAAACTTACCTGGCACAACAGACAACAGAAGTGACAACAAGTGAAAACCTGAGAATCTGCAACCTCACTGCAAAATGTAAATATCTGACAGATGTATTGGAAATAGGATTAATATGGGTAAACATGTAAATCTGACAAAGTCTTCCCCTCTGACTTCCAGTTTTGAAAGCACGTGCTGGTTGATACCTTATTTCTGGCTGAAGATTGTCATCGGGGTCTCTCTGGAAGACACTCTCTGGATTTTTGGGGCCATATTTTTCCTTGGCCTTTGTGGTTAAGGTGGAGATTTGCTCTGGAGCTTGCTGGACATCAGCAAGGATACTGTGATGACACAGAGGACAGAAGGTGTGCAAAAGCCCAGGTTTTGGGTTAAGGTATTTCTTCAGTTTTCTTAACTCAGTCTAAGGTAAGATGTATCTTGAGTAGCATATATTTGTAAAAATCAAAAACCTGAAAACATAGTTTAGAAATCTTGACAAAAGGCAGAAGTGGTGATAAAAAGAGACAAGTGCTCAAACTAAGATTACACATAACTAATCATCTTCATCTTTGAGATCTGTAACTATATGGACATAGATGGAGGTCAGCTTTACTAAGGTGGTGAAACACTGCAACAGGTTGCCCAGAGAGGTTGTGGATGTCCCCTCCCTGGAGGTGTTTAAGGCCAGGCTGGATGAGGCATTGAGCAACCTGGTGTAGTGGGAGGTATCCCTGCCCATAGCAGGGGATTTGGAACTAGGTGATCTTTAAGGTCCCTTCCAACCCAAACCTTTCTATGATTCTACAATTCATATAATTTTCTGTGAAGCTTTTTTCTTTGTGGTGACTATCCCAAAGAACAGGTTTCTGAGCAGTTTGGTCAGGGTGAACTTGAATTTCTGTAGCCTTCTGCCTGCTGAGAGGAAAAAGAGGAGGAGGAGTAAAAGAGACTATCCAAAGGAAGCCTGGAAGCCCAGAGAAATAGCAAAGTCCCCTGAAAAGCATTCAGGTGAAAATTTTAGTGTATATTTATTAATCACTAATTAGTTGCTGTCCACAGATTAGACAAGTATTTTGGTGAACCAACCTTGAAGTTCTAACAGCTTTAGAGAAAGATTGCAAAGAATGTCTTAAGTAATTGTGTTAAATTGTGATTCTTGGTGGACACAGAAGAAAACCTGCCTGCCTCTTAATGCCCATTTCTCTTCCCACTGAAGCCAATTGGAGTTCTAACACTGCCTTTCACTGACAAAGCCTGACCCTGTATTTAGTTCATTACAGCGAATAATTGCAACATACCTGCAGAATGACAATGAAAAAAATGATGTCTTTGACCTGCTGCCTCTGGTGGCTTTGTTAGAAGTTTGCTGAGGATGCATCAGCTTCATATAAGCTGCCTCTTATTTACTAATTAATTTACCTGTGTATCTATGAATAGCTCTTTTGCAGTGCTTTTCTAGCAATTCAATGCTGATATGCATCCTTTGTTTTCAGTGACAGGATGTGTGGGTGACTGGATATGCATGACCATGGGCTTCCCTGTCATCAAATGTTGGGATAATTTTCATGATTACCTGTTCTTTTAGTAAATTAATTTGCACAAATCTCCTATTTGTCTTATACCTTCGGAGGTTTGGGATTTGAGTCAAACTCATATCAGAAAAGCAAAGCAGCTGATCATTACATCTCTATTCCACATCCCAGTTAATTTTGTAAGAGGTTTATAAAGGAAGATTTTTTTAACACTTTATAAAACACATCGACTTAACTGTGCCTTGATAGAGAAAGTGTGGATTTGGTGTTAGTAATCCAGCAACCTCTCCCTTGTAACCATCCAATTCTAGTAATCTAATTATTTTTGTATCAAAATATGCCAAGTGTGTGTTTGTATGGTCTTATAAATGGGCATACATATATTAGGTAATCTGCATAATGCTGCATGGCTGTATCTGAAAAGCACTCTCAGAAACCACTCTGTTTGACATGGAAGAATTTTTTAGAAAAGAAAGAAATTAAAAATATCTCTCTTAGTATTTACTGACAATTTTAAACCCAGCTACCTTCTCAGTACACCATTTGTCCTTTCGACTTATCCTACACCTGAACTCAGAGGACCATATCCCCTCAGGACTAGTACTGGATGCCCCACTTCTGATTGATGAAGGAATGGAAAAACTTCCTGCTGCCTCCCATGTACCTGGCACAATGGAGCAGGATTTTATGCTTTTGGCAGTTTAAGTTATTCAGATTAGGAGAAGAAGTTCCCCATTTCAGGTGCTAAATCTCCACAGCACCAAATGATGCAGCCTTGTGTGCTGTTGCAGTGACAGAAAGCATGCCACAAGTGAGAATCATAGAATCATAGGGTTGGAAGGGGACCTTCAAAGGCCATCTAGTCCAACCCCCCTGTAGTGAGCAGGGACATCCTACACTAGATCAGGCTGCTCAGAGCCTCAGCAAACCTGGCCTTGGATGTCTCCAGGGATGGGGCTTCCACCATCTCTCTGGGCAACCTATTGTATCAGATTTTCCAAAATAGTTTCAATATTAAATTTCCCCGAGCTGGGGAAAAAGTGGCTGCATGAAAACACCAAATATACAGAAACTATATAGGAGAAGAAATGAGCAAACTGAAAGATCCTTGTTTTCTCTTTAATGTTCTGTTCTTTTTTGCTACCTTGTTCTGCCTTTCTTCACTCCCTCAATCTTGAATTAATTTTCTCCTCAACTGACCAGGAATTATCAAGAAGCAAGTCCGGCTGCAGGAAGACATGATGTTGCCTTTCTTGCTTTCTTTGGGCAAAAAGATGTGCTATGAGTGAAATATCAAAAATTGTCAAAGAAATGTGGAAATTGCTTCATTAAGGACCGTGTGCAGGTGAGAACCCAGAGAAATAAGGAAACAGATATTACCACTTCCTAATATTTCCAAGAGTTCACTCTGCCTGACAAGTTTTTGGTCATCAGCTGGTGAAAGAGATGAGAGCCGAAGAGACTGAAGAGACCCAACAAACAGAGGAGAGGGAGTTTTTCTCCCTGTTAATAGTAGAGGTGCTGATGCAGTACCCTTCCTGAGCTGAACCCTTCCCTGAAGCAGTGTATCAAGGCTTTGAGTAGACAGCTCAGCACAGGAAAGCAGAGAAGGCTTACTCAGCTCTTTGTACACATTGTCCACCCAAACTAAAAGCCAACAGAGCATTCTGGAAAGTACAGAAAAATTCTATGTGTTGTTCAGCCTGGAGAAGAGAAAGCTCAGGGGAGACCTCATAGTAGCTTCTCAATACAAGAAGGGGGCCTGCAGAAAGGCTGGGGAAGGACTTTTCAGTAGAGTACAGGATGACAGGACTAGAAACAACAGATGTAAATTGGAAGAGAAGAGATTTAGGGTGGATATAAGAAAGAAGTTCTTTATTGTGAGAGTGGTAAAGCACTGGAAGAGGTTGTCCTGAGAGGTAGTGGATGCCCCCTCCCTGCAGGTTTTTAAGGCCAGGCTGGATGAGGTATTGAGCAACCTGGTGTAGTGGGAGGTGTCCCATGACAGGAGTGCTGGAACTAGATGATCTTTGAGTTCCCTTCCAACCCAAACCTTTCTATGATTCTGAAATTGCTTCCTTCTTTAAGCATTACAGCTCTTGAGGTATAGACTGAGCCAGAAAAGTCTCTTTCCTGTTGACTCCATCTTTTATTTACACCATGGGTATCACATCCTTATATCAGGCTGCTTTATGATTTTACCAGCATGTTGCTTCCAGTAGACATTATTACTGTCTGAAGTAATAATGAAGCAGCTCTACCTGCTTCAGTACCTCCTGAATGCATCAAACACATGGAAGCAAATGAGAATGCTACTGCATTTTGGAAAGAAAATGCTGTGTGTACACACAATGCTGTCTATACACACACCCTGTTCAAAGCCCAGTCACCAAGCAGGATCTTATCTTTGTTCCCAGGTATGGAAATTTGATGTCTAAAGTCACCCTACTCACTATCAGAACATCTGATTGAAAAAGGCGAGATGCTGGCAATGCCATGGTAGTGTTGTAGAACAGAGCTGTGAACCTTGATGATTTTCTTTGTTTTACCAAAATGACTGGAAAAGGTCAAAGAAAAATAGTTGGGATTTTAAATGTGCCCAGAAGCAATGAATAGTTTTGTTGGGGAGTTGAGGAGACTCTTCTACTGTACTGACTCCTGTATTCCAGTCAGCTGAACGTGGGCATGTCCTCACATAAAGTCCTTCATTGCTTTCTTTTTCACATGATGATTAGCTATAATTAAAATTACTCTACAATGTGCTTGCTTGTGGAATTTTGGGCAATATGCATTTATGTGTGGCTGGACAAAAGAGTGAAGTAACACACTGGAGACATTCAAACCCTGCTTGGACACCTTCCTGTGTGATGTGATCTGGGTGTTACTGCTCCAGCAGAGGATTTTGACTAGATGGCCTCTTCAGATCCCTTCCAATCCCTGGCATTCTGTGATTCTGTGAACACCAAACATCTCTTCTAGTATGCATTCATCTGTGGCTGGACAATAGAGTGAAGTAACACCAGACATTTGTTCTAAGGTATGGTGGGGAAAAATTTATGGTTTGGGTTTTTTTAGATATTATTCCTCTTTCTAGGAGAAAACATAGCCTCATTTTTAAATTCAGAGGGATTGTGAGCCTGAGCTTTAAAATCCTAGGGTATAGATGTGAAATAATCTAGCAAGTAAAAGCTATGGGCTGGTCAGCTGACCTACCACCCCTGCTACTCAGATACTCTCCAGTGAGCAGTAGTGTATGATTCATATGCACTTATTTCTGACTGTGTTCATCTGCGAAATAATCACTTCATCCTGGATAAATGTATTCAGTGGTAGGACTACTCCATCCATCATATTAGGTAGGGTTGTGCAGCTGAATGCAGCTCTATTCCAAATAATGATGGTCTCTAATATTTTCCTGAAAATGTGGGTAATTTATTATCATAGGCTAATTATGCCCAATACAGCAGCCAGGCTGACATTTATTGCAAGAGTTGGGCTGGAGGGAGCCAGGAGGCATAACGTTGTGGCTGTAACAGTTCCTGGGAAGGAATTTATCTGCTTGTCCAGCATTTCTGCCAGAGCTCTGGGAAGAGTTTCCCTCCCTGCAGTGTGCCTGATGTGCTGGCTGCTCCCCTGCTTCAGGCAGGATTGATGGTTACCCATACAACTCTTTGGTTAGGGATCACAAAAGCTCCTTCTCTTATCCGCACCAGCTCCTGGGTAGGAGAAACACAGTTGCTCTTGTTTCAATGTCAGGCACTTTCCCACTTAGATTAGCCTCAGCAGGGACTGGATTTAAAGGATGCAGTTGCCCTTACCCATGGCTTTGACTACTTGTCGTAGAACAGTTCGGGTTGGAAGGGACCTTAAAGATCATCTACTTCCAATCCCCTTGCCATAGGCAGGGACACCTTTCACCAGAACAAGTTGCTCAGTGCCTCATCCAGCCTGGCCTTAAACACCTCCAGAGAGGAGGCATCCACAACCATTCTGGCCAACCTGTTCCAGTGTCTCATCACTCTCACAGGAAAGAACTTCTTTCTTAAATCCAGCCTAAATCTCCCCTCTTCCAATTTGCATCCATTCCTCCTAGTCTTGCCATCCTCTACCCTTTTAAAAATTGTCCTCTTCAGATACTGGTAAGCTACCAAAAATTCACCCCTGAGCCTTTTCTTCTCCAGGCTGGACAGCCTCAACTACTTCAGCCTCTCATTAAGGTGTGTGTTTTGGGTGGGCAACTGAAACAGGGGGAAAACAGGATATGGGGAGAGGCCTAGGCTCAGCTCAGATGAATAAGACAGCAGTTCCCCTCCAGAAACATACCTGGGCGACCCTGTGGAGACACTCGGCAAGATGGTTGGGATGCATCCCAACTCCATCCCTCTGCAGCTTTGCCCCCTTGGTCTGCAAGGGACCAAACCATGAGCATGTTCAGCCCTTCACAGAAATAAGCAGCTTTATTAAAATGCTCTCCCTCACTGGCAGAGCTGGAGCTGGGGAGGTGCTCCAGCCCTCTTATCATCTTTGTGGCCCTCCTCTGGATCCACTCCAACAGCTCAATGTCTTTCTTATGTTGGGGACCCCAGAACTGGACACAATAACTCCAGATGGGGGTCTCACCAGAGCTCAGTAGAGGGGGAAAATTACCTCCCTTGACCTGCTGGCCACACTTCTCTTGATGCAGCCCAGCATTTGGTTGGCCTTCCAGGCTGCAAGTGCACAGTGCTGGCTCATGTTGAGTTTCTCATCCACTGCCAACCCCCTTAGATCCTTCTCTTCAGGGCTGCATTAAAGTCCAAGTGGCAACTTGTGACCTTATCTTCTCCCCATCTTTGAAAGCACAGGCAGAGGATGCAAAGCAAGAAAATCCCACTTTACAGCCATCTATGACAAATACTGCACTGTGCCTTCCTGGGAAAACTTAGACCTAGAAACTTTCTTCAAGATGTGATCTCCAAGGCTGAGAGAAGAAACATCACCCAGCCTTTCTCCTGTAAGTTGACCTTTTACTTTTGCGTGTTTCTCTTTTCCATTGCTGCTCTTTCCTCAGAAATTAATAGCAAAGAAAAACATTGATTTATTTCCATTGCATTATGGTTTTGTTCATCTTTGGACTTATTTCAGGATAACTCTACCTCCTTCAGATCAATGTTTTCTTGGCCTCAATGGGAATTAATGCTGCCTTTATTATTATCTATGCCTGAAACTGCTCAGGGTTCTGAATATTTCTTTAACCCTGCTTTTTTATAACATTTATATTTTTCTTCCTGTGAAAGTCTTGCCACTGTGGCCAAAGTACCACTAAGAATTTTATCAGACACTTCCCATAGTTGTGAAAACTTCTTTTAGGTCATGTTCTGTGGCAGTTATTTTCCAGGGAGAATAACTCAACCCCCTTAACCTTTCCTTACAACCTAGATTTTAGGGACCTGCTATTATCATTGTTGCCCTACAGAACATTTTTTACAAGGCAGCGTTGTGCCTCCTGCAAGCTCTGGATGGTTTGGAGCTATTAAAGATCTTCTCATATAGGAAACACATCACCTCTTGTTTGCTGTTCTATCCCCTTGCTAATACCACTTGATGCTGGTTACCTCTCTGCCCACTGCCCTCTGCACGAGGTTGATTATTTCAGTGATTTTCCACAATAACTCCCCAAAGCCATCAGCTACTGGAAGGGTTCTTCACCTGAGAAGGGACTTGGCCATTTCACCACCAGGGAATTTATGCTGGGTAGTCCAGGGATGAGGGGAAATACATTAGTCAAAATCCTTTGTTGCTTTATGGAAAATATTGTTTTTGGTGAAAGTATTTGCTGCAGAGTATGCAGAGTATTCTGGACAGTGAAATTATATTTGTAGACAGGGAATAAAAATACATCAATTTAGTGACTCATTTTGACAAAAATGAAACTCTAGGAAGCTTTTTCAGTTATTGTTGTCTTTATGGAGCCACTCATAAGCAGCAATAGCATCAGCAGAATGCATGGCCACTTGATAAGGAGGTGCCATTGAGAGGTGATTGGTTTTGGCGTAAGGTGAAAAGCCGAGAGAGCAGAGAGCATCCTCTGGTCTGTCAGCTTGGAGAGATGTTTGGACAGCTAGACAGTGACTCCTGGACCAGTGATTAATTTACTGAGCATTTAGGCAGAGCTGTTCCTGTCAGTAATTATCTTTGAAGACCAAAATAATCTTGGGGGTTATAAGCAGGTTACACATTTGTTAAGGGTAACTTTAAGAGAAGTATTCTTTCTAGATTTTGACACAGCATCCCTTGATGCACTTGTCAGGCAGTTGCATGAATGCAAGGCATCTTGGGATGGCCTTTAGTTTGCCCCTTTTACTGTATGTAACGTGACTGAGAAAATCATAGAATCATAGAATGGTTTGGGTTGGAAGGGACCTTAAAGATCATCCAGATCCAACCCCCCTACCATGGCCAGAGGCAGGTCCCACTACACCAGGTTGCTCAATGCCTCATCCATCTGGGCCTTAAACACCTCCAGGGAAGGCACATCCACAATCTCTCTAGGTAACTTCTTCCAGTGTCTCACCACCATCACAGTAAAGAATTTCTTTCTTCTATCCAGCCTGACTCTCCCCTCTTCCAATTTACATCCATTCCTCCTAGTCTTGCTATCCTGGATCTTATTAAAATGTCCTACCACAGCCTTTCTGTAGGCACCCTTCAGGAACTGAGAAGCTATTATGAGGTCCCCCCTGAGCCTTCTCTTCTCCAGGCTGAACATTCCCGACTCCTTCAGCCTGTCCTCACAAGGGAGGTGCTCCAGCCCTCTCATCATCTTTGTGGCCCTCCTCCGGACCTACTCCAACAGCTCAAGTTCTTGTGTTGAGGACTACAGAACTGGACACAGAACTCCAGTTGCTACAAATGAGTAGTTTATTTTGGAATTATTTAATATCCTAGCAGTTTTTGACCCACCTCCTAGAATGTGTCTCGATTTCAGATAAGCACCAAACCTAAGTCTCCAGAAAGGTGAAAGCTTGGGAAGGGCACATAACCCTGGCACTGTGAGAGGAGGAGGCTGAGCATGGTGAGGGCATGGTGGTTTTAGGGTAGGATAAAAGGCATGTTATGAGGACTGATGCAGACTCTTGTTGCACTGTATGCTTCATATTTTGATTCTTGGTTGTGGCTGAAATTTTGATTGTGATTTGTAAATAATTTTGAAATGACAATCCATTCAGAAACATGAGAATTCTTGCATAAATGTGCAGTTTCCATATGAAGTGCTGCTCCCACACTGTCAAAGCATTCATACTGAACCATTCTGTGCAGTAATTTTTAAACATTTCTGCCTTTTTTTGAAAAGTAATGGGTTTGGTTTCATGTTGTTGGTGTGGTACTTTAAAAGGCAAAATAGAGAGGATTTAGGAATATATATGGCCTAATGACAAATTTTAAGTACTGTATCAATACAGACATTAAAGTGGTGATAGAAAATGAGAGAGGCAGGATCCTTTCTATTGATTTCCAAACCCAAGAATGCTGTGGTAGCTGTGGGCATCATTGTATTTCACCACAGCCACTGTCCAACTCCTGCACTACCTCTGAGGAGAGCGATGTGACACAGAGCAGTTATTGCTGATCCTGAGCAAAGTATCAGCTGATGAATTAAAAAATTATTACTATCATCATACTATTGAAGAGCAAGCTATTGGATGTTACTGTTGTGATTAACAACCACTCTTTTGTATTGCAGCAGAATTGCTCCAAGCAATCCCTCCTGCTTGTCCAGAGAGTTTGCTTTGAAGACTCTACAGAAGGAAGGAAGGTGAGGTAAGAATCATAGAACGGTTTGGGTTGGAAGGGACCTTAAAGATCATCTAGTTCCAACCCCCCTGCCAAGGGCAGACACACCTCCCACTATACCAGGTTGCTCAATGCTTCATCCAGCCTGGCCTTAAACACCTCCAGGAAGGGGGCATCCACAACCTCTCTGGGCATCCTCTTCCAGTATCTCACCACGCTCACATGCACCATCCCCATGGACTGTGTTCTCAGATTCCTGGACAGAGAGGTAACTGTGGAGTTTCACCCCAAATATTCCACAGGCATTGCAGCCTACTCAGCAAAGAAGTGGTTAGGATGTCTCCCTCATGGCTGAGAAAGGAAGAAGATATTCCTTGGGGCACAAGTTGGGGCTTTAGGGGTTTGCTTTGTGCCATTGACTGACTCTGTCTGTGTGTGTGTGTGTATCCCTCAAGTCTCCATACCCAAATTATGGAGAAAAAACCTAAAAAGTACCTGGAGATAAGTGGACTGGAAGGGAAATTTATTTTTGTAATTCCTTTTGTATTATACAAGGGGTGTAAGAAACGCATCAAAAGATATCAGGCTTACTGCTTTTTATAAAATTTTACTTTTTCTGTCAAATTTTCTCAAAGTGAAATATGAAATGTAGCAACAATGTATTTTTCCATGTATCTTCTGAAGCCATTAGAAAGAGAACCAGCAGCAGAGGCTGTCTGAGAAGATTCAGGGTGAAAATACTTGTTTGTAGTGATGCTTTGCATCGAGCTGGCAAGCAGGAAATCCTCTCAGAAAGTGGTCAGACACCTCTTTTCTGTGTCTACCTCCAAATTTTGGGAGTCCAGTGTTGCTCCTCTCCTTATGCTACTACCTAAAAGGCTGTTAAGGAAACCATCATTACTGCAGATAAGCTGAAAAACAAACTAGACTCACACAAACTAGAAATGGGATCCAAACTGACTAAATATGTTTTTAGGCAAAGCTTTCTCCAGATAAATAATTTACTTGTGGCTTTGTTAATTTAATTATTTGATTAGTTAATTAGGTATTGTCCAGAGGAAGCTGACATGTGCAAAAAATCAGTTTACTGCAATCCCTCTTTTTTAAAATGGATTTCATTGCCCTCAAATAAAGGACATGTTTGTGTTTGTTTCCTCTGTATAAATTCTGCTTCCTCCTTGTGAAACTGTTAATACGGTGGAGGCCTGCTCTGAAATTGCCTCCAAACTCTTAAAAACATGGTTAATTACAGATAGCCCAATTTAAATTTTACTGCATTCTTGATACATTCAGAGAACATGGAAGGTGGTTTCTGCTCACCAGCAAGAGGAAACACATTGTACTACTTCTAAAGATCAGGCAGGAAGGGGCTGCTACTGTTGACAGTAAAAGTGAGGCTCACTAAATACAACTGGGAAGAAATAAAAAGTAAGAAAAAAATCAAGTGCTGTGGGTGAAATATTTGGATTTAAACGCTGGTCTTGGTTTTGGATATTCAGCTGCTACAGATTGCGGCGCAGGGACAGAAAGGCTGGGGTAGGACTTTTTCATAGGCTTAAGGATTGCAGGACTAAGAGGAATGGATGCAAATTGGAAGAAGGGAGATTGAGGTTGGATAGAAGAAAGAAGTTCTTTCCTGTGAGGGTGGTGAGACACTGGAACAGGTTGCCCAGAGAGGTTGTGGATGCCCCCTCCCTGGAGGTGTTTAAGGCCAGGCTGGATGAGGCATCGAGCAACCTGGTGTAGTGGGAGGTGTCCCTGCCCATAGGAGGGGGGTTGGAACTAGATGATCTTTAAGGTCCCCAAACCATTCTATGATTCTATGAAAAAATGTCTAGGTAAAGCAATTAAAAGAGCAGTGCTGAAAGCATGTGGTATCATTTTCCAAAAGCATCTGCCATTAAAAATTGTTTGTTTCAAAATGGTTTCAGAAAAGTTCTAGAGAGCTGCTCCTGGTAGTTGTGTGGAGCTGGGACAGAAGTTAAAGGAGGGCAGCCAGGATGGAGCAAGCTCTGAATCTGCAAATTCTTTGCTTTCTGCTCTATAAAAGAAACAAAGACAACCTGTCTTTAATGCTTGAAGATGAAAAGCATTCTGTGAGTGTGCTGAAGTGGTGCAGGGGTGTTGTGTGGTGACAAGAGCACAGCAGCACAGTGCTGTGACAAGGGGCAAGGCCATTTTATGGCCCATTTCTGCTGCAAGATCTTCAGGATCTTGTAGCACCCAAAGATCTGCAAGATATCACTTCTGGCATGAGATCATGCCATCTTAAATCATTATCTCAATTCCATTAACCATGTAAAATTGCTTAGCATTTCAGCTTGGGGAGAGTGATGTCATTCCTATGAGTCTTCCCAAGCCTTGCCAGGGCTGTAAAACATGTCCCTGCCAAATTGACCTGCAGCAGGAGTGCAAGGCCTCTGAAACTCTTCCGTGTTTGTGGTCGTGGTGAAAGTTCCAGAAATCCATGTGTTGCCCTTTGAGGAGGGGAGACCCATAATGAAGAATGGCCTTTTTCTCCCCAGAAGAGAAGGACTTGAGAGTGTCAGTGGATGAGAAATTCAACATGAGCCGGCAGTGCTTGCAGCCCAGAAGCCAACCTAATCCTTCAAGAGAAGTGTGGCCAACCAGTCAAGGAAGGTGATTTTGCCCCTCTGCTTGGCTCTGGTGAGACCCCACCTGGAGTATTGTGTCCAGTTCTGGAGCTCTCAATGTAAGAAGAACATTGAACTCTTGGAGCAGGTCCAGAGGAGGGCTACAAAGATGATGAGAGGGCTGGAGCACCTCTCTTGTGAAGACAGGCTGAAGAAGACGGAGTTGTTCAGCCTGGAGAAGAGAAGGCTCAGGGGGGACCTCATAATAGCTTCTCAACACCAGAGGGGGTCCAACAGAAAGGCTATGGTAGGACTTTTTAATAGGGTACTGGATGGCAGCACTAGTAATGGGTGCAAATCGGAAGAGGGGAGATTTAGGCTGGAGAGAAGAAAGAAGTTCTTTTCTAAGAATATGGTGAGATACTGGAACATGTTGCCCAGAGGGACTGTGGATGTCCCCTCCCTGGAAGTGTTTAAGGCCCAGCTGGATGAAGCATTGAGCAACCTGGTCCGTTGGGAGGTGTCCCAGCCCATGGCACAAGGGTTATTCATGGGTGGCACAGAGTAAATAACTGCTCCCCTTTCCTCACTGCTTGAACTCATGCACCTTTTTTTTTTTTCTCTTTTCTTCTGGAGAGGACAAGGAGTCTTCCTCCAACCCCAAGCAGCCATCCCACAGTGCAAGCAGGATGTCCTGAACTGCTGAACTCCTCTGCTCTGTGTTCAGATCATCCTGAGATACTGAAGGAGCACTGGGATGAGCAAAAGATGCCACCCAAGGAGACCTGCACAAGGTGCTGCTCTCTGTAAGAGAGTTTGGGATGTCCTGAGCAAACAGCTTATAAAGGCTGTGACTACTTGGAGGGAAACTGGGCCACTGAATCACACAGAATCACAGAATGACCCGGGTTGGAAGGGACCTCAAGGATCATGTAGTTCCAACCCCCCTGCCTAGCAGGGCCACCAAACAAACACATTTACCCCGTCCAACCTGGCCTTGAACACCTCCAAGGACAGGGCATCCACAACCTCCCTCGGCAGCCTGTTCCAGGACCTAACCACTCTCCTAGTAAAGAACTTCCCCCTAACATCCAACCGAAATCTTCCCTCCTTCAACTTGGATCCATTTCTCCTAGTCCTGCTATTGTCAGCCCTTTCAAAGAGTTTACTCCCTTCCTGGGTGTAGGTTCCCTTCAGGTATTGAAAGGCTGCAATGAGGTCACCCCGCAGCCTGTTTGCTCTTCCAGATAAAAACAGTCTTGGGGAGAGATAAGCATCTTGTGCAGGAACTACCTGATATTTTCTCTAGACCTCTCAGAAGCCCTGCTTAGGAGAGAAAATGTAAAGCACCTCAATCTTGTTGTATGTCATTTCCTAAATGACAGCTGATTGGATTTTAAGAATGTTTTCTTGTTTTCTGAATTAAATCAGTTTGGCATTCTATAGTAGACAGTTCTCATTAACCTTTTGAGGATTGCCAAACTGGTTTGAAGCATTCAATGGAAAGAAAAAAAAAACCTGGCAAAATTTTCTCTGTTAAACATCTTTGTAATCTCATGCTTCTGAAGCAACAGGCAACAAAGACCAGATCTCTTCCACATGGTAATTTATTAGATGTGACACTGCTTTATAGTATACTTGAGCAGGTTTGAAGAGGGCACTAAATATGAAGCAAAATCATTACATGTAGTATGAAAGACATATATTTTATCAAGCTTCAATATTTAGAATGACATAATTATAGAATCATAGAATGGTTTGGGTTGGAAGAGACCTTAAAGATCGGCTAGTTCCAGATCCCCTGCCACGGGCAGGGACATCTCCCACTAGACCAGGTTGCTCACTGCCTTATCCAACCTGGCCTTAAACACCTCCAGGGAGGGGACATCCCCCACTTCTCTGGACAGCCTGTTCCAGTGTCTCACCACCCTCACAGCAAAGAACTTCTTCTATCCAGCCTAAATCTTCTGTCAATTTGCATCCATTAATCTTAGTCCTGCAATCTTTAAGCCTGTACAAAAGTCCTACCTCAGCCTTTCTGTAGCCTTCCTTCAGGTATTGATAAGTATTATAATCATAATGATCCCATATAAGTTTTCCAGGCCATTGAGAAGAAAGAAATACAAGTTCAGTTTCTAGACCTCAGTAAGCACACACAGCAGAAGCAGGGTATTGCAGGATTTCAGGCCACTGCTGCTGGTGAACACAGAAATATGTAAGTAGAACTAAATAAGATATTTCATACAATTCTCTGGGGCTTACCTCCCCCAGCCCTAAAAATACATTGTGGGTAGTGACTGGATGATATCCAAGGCATGATTTTTGCTAAAAGAGCACATATTGAATTGGTG
Source organism: Turnix velox (assembly GCA_013400935.1). NCBI lineage: Eukaryota > Metazoa > Chordata > Aves > Charadriiformes > Turnicidae > Turnix > Turnix velox. Next base: position 58,633 of record VZTY01023665.1, on the reverse strand, counting down.
AATAAGGGGGAATTTTTAAAAAAAGCTGATATTGTATGTATACATGATGTGTCTGACTGATGTCTGTAATGTTTATTAGAGCTACTCTGCCTGTGATAACTTCTGCTGTCTGTTTCTTAAAATCATAGAGTGGTTTGGGTTGGAAAGGATCTTAAAGATCATCTTATTCCAACCTCCCGGCCATGGGAAGGGACAAATCCCACTACATCAGGTTGCTCAATGCCTCATCCAGCCTGGCCTTAAACACCTCCAGAGAGGGGGCCTCCAGAGCCTCTCTGGGCAAAAAGTCTTTTCTTCAGTAAAGACTTTAACATCCCCATTTTTCTGAGGATTGGTGACAAACTAAAACTACATAAATTAATCTGTAACTTTAATTTATATCTCATGCTGTTACCTTGTAAGCAGAAAAGGTCTGTAGCCACCCTTCTCCTTGTGTTGTTGCTTTTCCATGCAGGGTGGCTGCCTTGTCACAAAATGGTACCTGTGCATTTTTTTTGGAGGGCTTTTAAAACAAAATGGTAAAACTTCTGCCACATCCCTCCTCCCATGAGAGAAGGCTGGATCAGGTTTTTTACTTTGGTGACCAATAGATGTGGATCAATTCCCACAGCAAGGAGCAGCCTCCTCGAGGCTCAGCTTCCTGCCCTACAGCACAAATCTCACAGGGTGACATGAAGATCCTGTCAAGCAACGACTCCTCCTGAGCTTAAGTGGAATTTTCTGGCTACCAGAACATGTCAGCTAATTAGTACTTAAATGTCCATGCAGCAGAGGCTGTGCATGTATGAGCTTTATTGTATGTTTAAATTATTTCATGCATTTTTAACTCATGGAAATGTATTTGATAATATCTCAAGAATTTTTTATAATCTCAAGATAAGTTTTCTTTTAAAAAATACATATCGTATAGATGCAATAGGAATTTGCATAAAGGGATGAGAAAAAAATCCAGACTTCTCTAGCAGGGGCATTGGCTTCTCCCAAATCCACTGCTGGTAGCTTTGCCACCTTGTAATGTAACAAAGACAGCTACTCAATCATTTGGCTCAGAAGGAAATCAGTACTTAGAAATGAGCCTGCTGAAGCTCTGGTATCAGCCAGCTGGCCATAATAAATCCAAGCCAAGGCAACTGGAGGCCAGCTGGGACAAACCACCCTTCTGTGTGCAGCTCCTGGCAAGAGGCAGCATCGTCTCAGTACATCCAGGACAGGAGCTGTGCCATTTCAAGTCTTGCATTTTGTGCCACCTCCCACACTATTTTTCCTCTTATGAGGGTGAAAAGCAAGTAAATCGGGGAAGATTTTATCTTGTTTCTTACATTCCCCAAAAGACAACATGAAATAGGAAAGAAAGGATGTAGAAATTACTCGACTGCTCAGCCCATTCAACAAGGCAATCGGGAAAGTGTGGCCCTCAGTTTTTTAAGAGGATCCTATTTAACCACTAGACATAGGATCATAGTAGAATCATGGTTTCGGTTCAAAGGGACCTTGAAGATTATCTAGTTCCAACCCCCCACCAATGGTCAAGGACATCTCCCACTAGACCAGGTTGCTCAATGCCTCATCCAGCCTGGCCTTAAATACTTTCAGTGTCTCACCACCTTCATGGTAGAGAATTTCTTTCTTCTATCCAGCCGAAATCTCCCCTCTTCCAATTTACATCCATTATTCCTAGTCCTGCTATCACATATCCTATTAAAAAATCCTACCCGAGCCTTTCTCTAGGCCAATTCCTTCAGCCTTTCCTCATAAGGGAGGTGCTCCAGCCCTCTCAGCATCTTCCTGGCCCTCCTCTGGACCTGCTCCATCAGCTCAATGTCCTTTTTACTCTAGGGGCTCCAGAACTGGACACAATACTCCAGTTGGTATTTATTTAGAGTGTATGTAGAAGAATTTTTAGTGTGATGCTCTGCAGTGTTCACTCTACACACTGTAACGGGAGGAACTCTTGTAATTTAAGGAGGTTTCATAGCTCTTTATGCATGTCCTCATGAAGTGGCTGAGAGGAAAAGCTTAAGATGTGGAATAATGGAATTTCCATTATAGGAAATCTCTATGAAAATAAAAGATGCTGCCTTTTAACTTAGAATAGATACATGTATATAACCACAGTTGTTGGTGGTGAAAGTGCTCCTGGGGATAGGATGCATTTCAACTCAGCTATAGATAACTGACACAGCATGAGCACCAATAGCCAGCCAGTGTCATTGCCCATGGCAGGGTTGTTGGAACTACACAAATTTTAAGGTTCCTTCCAAACCCAAACCATTTTTTTATTCTCTATGCATAATTTTAGGCCAAATTTTAAAAAAGAGAGACATGGGGCATTCACTCCCTGGTACCTACACATTGTTTGCCTGGCCAACACACAAGAATGGAGGAGAAGAGAGGGGCAACCTCCTTGAGGCTCAGCTTCCTGCCCTACAACATAAATCTCACTGGGTGACATGAAGACCATGACAAGCAATGAATCCTCCTGAGCTTAAGTGGAATTTTCTGGCTACCAGAACATGTCAGCTAAATAGTACTTAAATATCCATGTAACAAAGACTGTATGTGTATGAGTTTTATTGCAAGTTTAAATTGTTTTATGCATTTTTAACTTGTGGAAGGGTATTTGATAATATCTCATGAATTTCTATTATCTCAAGATAAGTTTTCTTTTAAAAACTAAATATCCTATATGTGCAATAGGATTGTACAGGTTTATATCTTGCACTATTACCTTGTAAGCAGAAAAAGTCTGGAGCAACCTAGGTTTAAATTCCTCTCTCTGTCTTCAAGACCACAAAAGAATGAAAAACTCAAGAAGTGTGGTGTCCACCTGGTGAAAACAGTTGACAATTTACATCCTTTCGAGGAAGAGAAGCCCAAAACAGACCCTGGGAGAGAGAATGAAATTTTTTTCACCCACCAGACACATGGGCAGAACCTGTCTCTGCTCAGCCCACACTGTTAGGTTCATGCTTAGTCACAGTGGTTTGCACTCACACACCTTCTCCAGGGACAGAGCCAGAGCTTGCCTGCATTCCCAGAGTGCACATCCAGTTATTAATCTAGAATATGGTTAAGAAACCAAAGCATCCTCTGATCTTGTTGCCTAATTTGTTCCATCCTAGAGCTAATTTTGTAGCCACTGGGCTGCCCTTTCTGATCATTTCTAGCCAGGCTCAATGGTATAATAAGGAAGGTGTGGCTGGAGGGACCACTCCTACAAGATGCTTTAAAGAAGATGGTGTTAATTTCTGAAGCATCTTTCACTTTTCCTAGTGTAGGAGGCTTCCTAGCTGGCAGCTTTTGGATTTTGTTGGTGCTGGCTGCACACCTGAGCCAGCCCAGGCATTAAACCTTGACTGTAGGACTCTCGTCACAAATGAACTGTCAAATCATTACTACATTTGATGCAGCATAATCTGTCTTGAAATTAGAATTGGTCCATCCAGGCCCAAATTTCACTTGCTACTGAGGCTAATATGCTGTTTTGAATATGCATTCATGGAGATTCACATCCATGGGGATCCAGGGGGAGTACAAGTTAAGAGCAGATTTTCTGAATTAGCATGTCGAGAGGGAAGGGTCTTTCATTTAGGCTGCTGCAGATGCCTCTCCCTCTTGTTCATTACAATTGCATTTCATCAGCTTTATGATGTCCACATGTCAATTGAGTGTGAGGATTTTGCACACAAAAGAGCCTCAGGGAAAACGACTTCACTAGCTAATCAGCTGATTATCATACCTCAAATGGGCTGCAGTATGCTGCTCCAAATACTACATCAGCGAGAGTGGAATTGAAGATTAAGACAGCAAAAAGAAAGCTCTACAGCCCAGTTTAAAGAAATCAAACAGGAATTTGTCAGGGATAGAAAGCAGCTAATATTGTCAGGACAAGTGCCTTCGAAATATCCTGAGGCTGATTTAAAAAAAAAAAACCAAAATAAAAAACAAAACAGCAAATTCTTTTCTTCATTCTGTAGCCCCCGGTGAAAGGTTAATTAACTGTATTATCTGCCTGTTTATGCCCAGCTGTGTAAAGCTCAATAATACAAGCTCTCACCCTAGTTTTAACATTGCATCCAAGAATCAAGACCAGTAGCAAGAACAGCCTCTCCTAATAATTGAATTAGCCTCCAAACGAGCTGGATGCTCAAGGCAAAGCAGACTCACTCTCACACCCTCCCACTGCATAGATCTATCTCCTCTCTGGATCTGCTGTCTGGGTGGGGGTTCTGCAACACAGGGATCTCAGAAATCCATTTTACTAAATGATCCAAACAGTAATGAAGAGCAACCTATGGAGAGTCTTGCACAGCAACTCCAGGTAGCTCATATATATGGATCTCTCCAGCCCATGAATATAGATCTAGAAGAAGCTCCATTTAATGGTGAGCGTGGGCTTCTTCTTTTTGTCTGAAATTTCCCAAAGTTTTATCCCAGCTCCCTGGAGTCCTCCCCTAGTCTATCTAAAATGCAGTTAGAGCAGAGGCTGTCTTTTGCTTCACGGAGCGTCTGCCTTATGCTTTCATCAGAGTAGTCTAACTCACACAGATGCACTATTTAACAATGCCATCCCCTGCTTTCATCAGAAGGGGGAAGGTTGCAGAGCTGAGCCCTGAAGAATAAGGGGGGCAGGTCCCCTGTGATCGGCGAAAGCTGAACATCGGTGCCAGTTTCCATCTGTCATGATAGCCTATCTCCCAACCTTCAATCTGTCAAAAGCTTGCTGCCTAGCTGAAGGCTCCAGGAGATTTGGTGCACTAAACACATTTGACAACAGCATTATCACTGCAAGGAGCCCAGCAAAATGCCATCAATGTGTTAATTGTAGCTGGCTATGTAAAATGTCACTTCCCATATCATTTTACAGCGGCTTTGCCTATTCTGCAGCCCCTAATTTTCCACCATCTATAAATACGGGGGGTGTTCATGTGGAAATGTGGTTCTTTTCCATCTCAGTGATGCTTTGGGGGTTCTTTTTTCTTTTTTTCGGGTTTTTTTTTCTTCTTTTATTTTTTCTTTGTTTTTCATTATTTTTATTTTTTATTTTTCTTTCATTTTTTTCTTCTATTTTCTTTTGTTGTTCTTTTTTCCTTTCTTTCGTTTTTCTTTTTTGTTTACTTTTATTTTTTCTTTTTTCTTTCTTTTTTCCTTCTTTTTGTCTTTCTTTCTTTTTTCCCTTTCTTTTCTTTTTTCCTTATTTTTCCTTCTTTTTTCCTTTTTCCTTCTTTTTTCTTCTTTTTTCCTTTTTCCTTCCTTTTTCATTCTTTGTTTCCTTCTTTTAGTCTTAGCTTATTTCTTTCTTTTTTCCTTTCTTTTGTTTTTTTTTTTTTCTTTCCTTAAATAGAGGATTGATTTGGGTGGTGACACATTGTTCCAAAAAAGCAGTACTATCCTTGAGAAAACAAATAAATTTAAAAAAAAAAATCATTCCTGGTAATGAATTGTCCCTACCTTGCTGCTGCTGCTCTAATTTTATATCTCATTGGAGATTTATTTCTGGGTTTGTACATTCTTTAGCCTATAAATGATTCATTTGCTGCCGGTGCTGCAAAACTCCCTGTGTTTCTACATTCCTGAGAGTTTTTCCTCCATCATGATGTAAGAACACTTTTGTAATGATAAACACCAGAGCAGGGCATAAATAAATGAAAAATCCCCCGTGAAGGTATGAATGTGCTTTTTAGCACCCAAGTAGCTAATATTCAGTTTCTGGTACAAGCAGTGCCAGGTGTTAAATTTCTCTAGTTACTGTCACTAATGCAAATTAGATTCTTTTTTGTGCTCGTAAAAAATCAAATCCACATTAGAAATTAGCTATAAAATGTAATGACTTAAATGCTAGAGTGTTTTACAAATCTCCCTGCATTTCTGCAGCACATAATGCCATAAAACTAGGCAAAGAGGATAAAATATGGTAGAAAGTTGAGTTATTTAAGGTCCTTTTGTGACTGCTAACTCAGGGATTTGATGTATTATTTTGCTTTCTCTCCTTGTTGGTTGAAATAAGCACCCTTATGATTTCATTTCTTTAGCAGATTAGATGTAATCAAAGCCTCCATGTTAGCCTAGATGCTGTTTGCATTAATGGTAAATATCATGCAGTGAAGTTTATAGTATATATGCAACTTTTCAATCATTGGAATTGGAAATGTATCTGACAGCTCTTTAAAAAGTTGCAGTGATCTTGTTGGTGTGATATTAAGATATAGGGGAATCTGTGACAATTTTCCAAAATTATTTCCACTCTCTCCCTCTTCCAACCCTGACTTCCCCAGCCCTGAAGATCTTTCCAAAGCAAATGGGGGGGGGGAGAAAAAATGCTCTGCATGAATGGAACCTTTTGAGTAGTGGGGGAAAAAGTCTTAGAAAAGTCTTAGAAAATGATGGATGGCAAAATATGTGTTTGTCAATATTTAAAACCTAAGAAATATTGCGTGCTCGTGTGAAATAGATATTTTTTTCACCTCCTGCCAAGTATCAATTTAAGGTATTAAAACAAAACCGCAGTGAAACCTGAAGTCGTGGGTGAATAGGGTTTTTCCTGCATACTAAAGGAAGTTTTGATTAAAATCAACATTTCTGAATTCCTCTAGTCTAGTGTAGGGTGAATTCAAACAGTTCATATTCTGCCACTTTTCCAAAGGGAAGCAGAAAAGAAATGTCATGCAGTTCCCCTGCAGCCATTGCCATGGGATGTGACCAAGGCATAGAGCTTTTTTCAGCAGAGCTCAGGCCCCTTCTCCTTTAGAAAACCTTTTCCTTGCTTATTTTCTGGGTTCCTAAAGCAAGAGTCTTTGGGACGTTAAGTAATTTTGCTCTACATAAAGCTGTTTTCCATCCCAGTCCTCATTTTGTAGTCATGAATGGGATAGTCCCAAGGCAGGTCCTATCTGGATCAGAGCATAAAGGTATGGGCTGTCTCAAATCCAGTCAGGAAGATTTGTGGAAAGAGGACTAAGGGTGTCGGGACAACAGCTCTCAGCCTTAAGTGACTTTGGGAAAACAATTAGCTCTATTACCTTAAATTGTATGAAGTTTAGAAGGAAAGAAATATCATTTCGACAGCTTTTTGGGAGAGTCACTGTATTTTTCAGAGAACAATTCAGTTTAGGATTGAGACTGCTGAAAAGAGCTGGATAGATGCCATTAAGTACAGTTTGTTGTGACATCTGATATCTGGATCATGCTGTTTTTTGCTTGAGTTCTAGGTTTCCATAAGCAACTAGGAAGAAGCAAGAGTGAGAGATGAGTTTGGGTTGCCCAGGCACAGACTTTTCAGAAAGCGCTATGGATCTTCTCTCTCAAAGTCTTCTGAAGTGCTTTGGGCATGAGAAGTTGGTCTCTTGAAAGAAGTGTGGTCACTTGAAAATCATGGCACAAAGATTCAGCAGGGAATGTGCACTCCTTGGATACCTGGTCTGGTGAGTCTATCAAGCTCTTCTTCCCTAATACAGCAAGCATGAAATTTTTGCCTAAAAACCATCTGAAAAGTAAACAGTAATTTAGAATAAAAGAAAATTATATTGAAACATGAGGGGCAGTATCTGGGGCAGGTATCCCTGCTCCATCACCCCACTGTCACATGTGTGTGACCAAGAGTTGGCTGAAGAGCTGAGGATGGAGATGCCTGCTCTGTGCCACCCTTTCTTGCTGATCCATCCTGTCCCAACCATGAGAGCATAGATCTTCAAAAGATGCAACAGTAGCAAAATTCTGATTGTAAAAGCTACGCCATGGTAAGGAATGTAGGTAACATCCTGTGGTCTTATAAAGAAGATGAATGGATAGGCCTCATATTTTAAATAGTAAGTGTTCTATTTTTCATTTTATAATTAATAGACCCATTTTTAGTGAGTGACTTCATATAAAAAATAGACCTGCAAAAAATGTAAGTTCTTTAAAGGACCTGAGAAACAAGGAAAAGGAAATAGTCTCTAAATCTTTAATTCACTGGGGTTTGACTGTTCAGTTCTGGGTTACTAGGAGAGTTAACTGCATATTATTTTTATCTGAAGTGATATCCAAGTGCTATCTGGTCAATAGTTCCGCACCTTCTAACAAATACATTATTTGTAACAAATAAGAGCCAACAAAATATGCAAGATTAACACATGATGAAAAGTATGATCTCTCTTTTTCTGTTCTGTGCACCAGTATCATTAAGGGACTGTCAGGCATCTAACTCTAGTTTGCTAGCTGGACTCAATCAGCTGTTCCCCACCTCCGAAGGACCTGAGCTGGCATATTCCAGTTCAGTACATGGGGCATGTAGGCCTGAGCTGGAAGGCTTCTTTCTGCTAATTAAATCCTTCCTCCACTGACTTCATGGCAACAACCTGCCCTTGTGGATATTGGACAATTTCTGATTTGTTTGAATCTCAGGGGAAAAAGGCTGACACATCTTTTCCCAGCTTGGACTTAGGCTGAGTCATGAGGAGAGACACAGCTCTAAAAAGCATAGAATTTGCTATAATTTTTCACCTGAGTTGTCATTAGGATTTCACCTTCATGAAAATGAGATTTTGGTTTGGTAGTCTATCTTCTTTCACCCTTATTCTTAACATATTTCTGCGTTGCAAAAATACCACATTAACTGGCTTCTCAGGGAAAGGAAATCTCTGCTTTCATGCCTCCTTACAGTCTGTTTTATGAGACAACCATATAGGTATTTAGCCTCACTATCCATGCTTTCTGTTATCTGCTGATAACATGTTATTTCTTCCAGCAACATACAAAGCAGGCAAATGGCTGCTCATCATCTCTTTTTTTTTTTTTTCCCCAGGAATATTGTACATACAATTCTCTCCTGGCTAATAGCTCCTTCTATTGTCCATGATTTATCATTGTCAGGATTCTTTATATTTCCTCCTCATTTATTTTGCTGGAAATCTGTCCATTTTAAAAGGGACAGCCTGAATTTAATTAGCCCATGCAGCATATTCTTGTGTAGGGTAAAACATATGTTGTTTTGAAACATAGAATGATATAAGTTTTCACTGTGTATTTTTGCTCCAGTTCTTTCTCTCTTTTTAACTCTTCTAAACCACCATAAAGTAAGTATCAAAGGTATCCTGGGTAATTAGCCATTACAGTACTGTCACAAAGGCTTTTGCAGTCAATACAGAGATAATTTCGGCAATGGTGAATGACAGCATTGTCCAGACTTTTGGGATAATCAAGGACACATCCAGCTGTACCAGACATCTGTCAGACCCATGAATCATTTCAAGTAGCTTCTCAATAGCTGGGCAATTCCAGCAGAGATAAACACTCCAGCAGCACACAGCGAGGGGAAAAATACTGCTCCCACCAGCCAACATTTACCTACTCAGTTCTTCAAAGCAGAAGAGGTGCCACACACATTCCTCTGATCTTACTTATGCACACAAATATTCCTTAGAATTACTGGGGAAAAAAAAAAGGAAAAAACCCAACACCAAAGACTGAAGTAATCTTGCTAAATCCAGTAGGAACTTTGTGAAAGAAGAGGTTTTGTAGTGAATTAACTAGTTGTATGTCTTCTAGGTTTTGCATTTATATGGTGAGGCTGATATTCATTATAAATATGCTTCAGGATTAATAAAGATCTAAAAATCATCCCTCGTGCTCCCCTGTTGCTGTCACCTTACACATTTATTTGCATCAGAGAGCTGAAAGAAAACAAACCCAGAGCTGCCCTTGGGTGTCCCAGAGAAGAGCTGTGAGCTGAGTTGGGAGGTGTGGGTTTTGGGGTTTTGCTGTGCCACTGCCACCTCTGTGGCTGTGGGCAAGTTTCCTCCCAGTCTCTGTGGTCTGGACTCCCCCTCCAATTAGGCAGCCCTTCCTTGTGAAGCACACTGACATCTAGCCCTTGGATTAAGTTATTCTTTCTGCTTTGCAGGTGGGTGGGGATTGCTGCTTTGTGTAGCATGTCAGGCTCCTGAGGATGAGTTAAGAGGGAAGGACAGCAGCTGGTGAGATGAGCTTGAGCCAGTTTCCCCCGTCCTTGCTTGAGGTGACCACAGATGATGGAAGCAAGCAAGGACTCTAGGCCAAGTCAGATTCAGACAGTGTGGGTTTTGCTGCACTCTGCAGGCAGGAAAAACTATATGGAGCTGCTCCTAATAATTCCATAAAAATGCTATGATGGCACCATACAGTAAAAGGAGATTTCTGAACAGCTGGGAGGTATTTCTCACACAAGCATCTTATCTTCGAAATGTTGTTTCTTCACACCCTTTCTGTGTGGCAGTAAGACCACAGGGTAGCAACTGGAAAGCTTGGTTTAAGCTCCATTTGGGAGTCTGAGAGCCAAGCAGGGCTGGTGGAGAGAATGTCACCAGTGGAGGGGTGGCATAGGAGGAGGAGATGGGTTGGGAGGTGCTGCAAGCAGTTTGTGAGCTGGCAGAAGGCAGAGATTGATTTGCGAATGCAGCAATTGCTTCTGGAAAGCAAGAGGAAGAATTACTGGTGAGACATCAGAGGTTGTGACTGACAGATTGGTAGCTTTCCAGTGACAGACTAAGGGTCATTGAAGTATTTGGGGAGAAAGAGTGAGCCCACCACAGAGAAAATGCCACGCATTTAGGTCACTTCTCATTATGAAGATGAAGAATTGCATCTTGAAAAGTTGACAGAGATGTTGACAAACTGTTGCTGTGTCCTCCAAACTTGCATTTGCCTTTGTCCCCTGCTTTGGCCTTTTTCTCTGCTGACATTCCCAGATGCTGCTGCAGTTCAGTGCCATTGTCATTTAACTCTGAAGTTTGAGTAATTTAGGAACCTGGGCTTCTTTCTTTAGAATGAAGGTGGTCTTCTCATTTCTATACAGCAGTGTATTTCTCTGTTGTGATACTGAGTGTGGTAAACTGCCAGTTTCCAGAAATCCTTGTTTGTAGAGGGTACTCACTCAGAGCAATCATGGACACTTTAATGAAGCACTGGACTTGAGTCCGAATAGAATCACAGAATGGTTTGTATCGGGAGGGACCTTAAAGATCATCTAGTTCCACACCCCCCTGCCATGGGAAGGGACACCTCCCACTAGAGCAGATTTCTCAGTGCCTCATCCAGCCTGGCCTTAAACACTTCCAGGGAGGGGGCATCCACAACCTCTCTGGGCAGCCTGTTCCTGTGCCTCACCACCCTCACAGTGAAGAATTTCTTTCTTATATCCAGCCTAAATCTTCCCTCTTCCAATTTGCATCCATTACTCCTAGTCCTGCCATACAGTCTCCCTTGATTTCTGAGTTCTCCTGGCATCAACTGCTGGCCGTTCCATCATGTATATCCTCCAGTTCCTAATCCATAATGCATTGCCCATGCTCTTTGGACATAATGTTGGTTCTTTCATAAGTATTTGCCTCAGTGGTTAAATTATAAATGAGCTTTAAAAGCGAATAGATAAATTAATAGATATTAGCAATTTGGTAATTATTCGATGAAGTGATCCAGAGAACACATTTAATACTGCGAGACCATAAACAGATGATTACTGGAAACTAGGTTAATATAGCTGAGGAAAAATGAAATATATTTTATTTTATACTCCTTTCCTAAAGAGCCAGAGCTGCTGAAGAGGAATTACAAGTACAGATGGACATCTGTCCAAACTCAGTTTATTACTCCTAGGCAGCCCTTGTGGCCTTTGAATTCCTGAAAAATCATTTTCAGAAAAAGCCTAATCAACAGCACATTAAATCTAAACCAAAAATCCTTAAAATTACAAAAGTTGCTACAACAATATGTTTTCCCTGAGCATGGGCAGTTGACTTAACTGCATCTGCTGCAACGGAGGAGTCTCAATAATAGACACTTCCCTCCCTAGTCATGTGATCTCCCATCAGGGATAGGTTCAAAGGTTCCCAGGAAATGAGAGGTGGTGCCTCCACAGAGTTACAGTCATCTCTAACCCCCACCAGCATATGGGAAGAATCAGGCCCTACTCCTTTAGCTCAATTAAATCACACAGAGACTTAACTATCTACTATTGCTTTTTCATAATCTGCTTTAATTGTCATTGATTCAGATGTTGGGGAAGTGCTTTGGGCTGACCGAAGCATCTTGTGTGTGTGTTTGCAGCTGTCCGCCTGCCCTGCAGTCCTCAAACCACCCTATCATAGAATAGTTTGGGTTGGAAGGGACCTTAAAGATCATGAAGTTCAAACCCTCCTGCCATGGGCATGGACACCTTCCACTAGATCAGGATGCTCAGTGCCATCTCCATCTTGGCTTTAAACACCTCCAGAGAGGGAGGGATCAACAAGTTCCCTCTTCCAAGCTTTCCCTGGGCACCACCTCTGTGTTTGTCAGGGAGGCTTTTACTTCCAATGAAAGGATTGCACAAAGGAGATCCCTTCTGTACATGTGTTGGGCTGCCACCCTTCTGCTCCTATCTGGCTTGCTTCCTTTCTCCAAGGTCAAGGCCACTTATAAAAATGAACTAATTAATTTCAACAAACAAACTGGCAAACTGTTGTTTAATCAATTTATAGCTGAGAACACTCCAGATAACTCTCAAAAATCACATTTAACCAAAAGGACATGTAACTTATGCAGAAAGACTTAGTGTTTAATTGGTTGAACCCAATTTGGGGGCTACTCTGCTGGAGACCCCAGTGTAATTAAGGAGCCATTTCACACATTGAAATATATTTCATGTGCTGCAACAGTTGATCTGCTGGGCATTTGAATAACACCCAATTTGATGTTTAAGAAGAAAGTTGCTGTATATTAAACATTATAGAGTACTTTGTTGGTTTAATACATGTAGAAGGGAACAAGAAAAAATTTCCACTCATATAAAGGATGGATCAAAAGGGCAGCAAGGTGGGTTTCTTCTAAATGTCACATGTCATGGTAACCAGGCAGATGCTGGGAGGTCAGAGCGTGCTTCCACCATCTTGGAAAGAAGGGTCACTGTCCCTGCTAGGTCTTTAGTAAGGACAAAGCTTTGCACAGCACAGGCAGCCCACAGCAGAGCTGTAAATGAGACATGAAGATGAGGCGAAACTGTTAAGATTCAATTTGAGTGAGTGGAGGCACTACTGGGCATTTTGATGAGACTGCCTTGTCTTGATTTACCTACAGATGCCCCAGTGCCACCTCTGGGGTCACAGCAGACAATTCCCCCACTGGGACAGCTGTGAAGGGATTGTCTGCCTTGAGTCTCCACATGTAGAGCCTGGTTTGAAACATGAGGTGGAGGTTCAGGAGCAGATAGTGAGTACACTGTTAAGTGGGACCAAAGGTAACCCACATCTCAGGAGGGACCATCACTGCCTCATGCACCTCCTGCCCATGGAAGGGAGGTTGAAACTAGATGGTCTTAAAGGTCCCTTCCAACTGAACCATTTTATGATTCTGTGGTAGCAGAAAATCTCATTAGTTATTTCAGATTACTTAGTGGAGTCCGCAGTAAATATTATTTAATGGAACTTGATCTTATTTCAGCCAGTAATGGCAACATAATAAAACCAGGGAATCACTAAGAACATGGAAATCTTTTTATTACCTATCCCTTAAAAAAAATATGGTTACTCATGCAATAAAGAAACCAGAAGCACAAGTACAAAATATATTATATCTTGTTAGACATTAAAAAAAAACAACAACCTTTTATTTAATTTGTACTGAAAGAACTTATATGTTACGGGAAAAAATTACAGCTCCAGATAGAAAACCATAAGATGTGGTTATGTACATGTTTTTCTTGGGAGATTTCTGGAAAAGGAGACTCTGACATGTCTTAGGGATGATCAAGATCCGTGACTTCCAATACATTGGAATTTTTACAGGTCTTCATCACTCGTCAGAAGTGTGGACTCTCATGGAGTGAGGCAGGATTATGATTTTAATCTGTATTTGTCCACCAGTAGGACATGGATCATACAGAATGTTAATTTATTCTGAAGGAGAACTTGCTGAATTTATGTGCTGCTTTGGCATGCACTTTTTGTAAGCTCCCAATGTACCCCCTCCTGTGAAGGTTACTGATAACACCCAAGAGGTTGGATTTCTTTGAATGGGATTGAGTTTTTGAATTCCTAAAAATTTGTGGCATGCAGAACAACCTCAATGTGTTGTCTCCAGGTGTTCATCTCAGAGCAGCAGTGGCCTTTTTTCTGACCAGGAAAGCCTTTTGGCTTCTGCAACATGCCATCAGCTGGAATATACAGTACCTGCAACAAATTATTTTGGAACCAGCAACTAATCAAGGACTATTTTCCTACATTATGGTGCAATTGCTTCTAATAATGAAGACACTAAAGAAGATAGTTTTCTGGTTAGTTAATGAACTGAAAAGGAGTCAAATCCCATTTTAAAGAATCTTAGAATCATAGAATGGTTTGGGTTGGAAGGGACCTTAAAGATCATCTAGTTCCAACCCCCTGCCATAGGCAGGGACACCTCCCACGAAAATATTAATACAGAAGTAATATTAATATGCTAAAACCATATTGATTTTATATAGAATAGCACTGCTAAAATAATAATAATGATTTTTAGGGTTGCATTAAAAAATATTAATTCTAAATCCAGCAGGCCTATTCTGTATCAGAGAAAAGGGGATTGGTCTAGATGGTCTCCTGAGGTCCCTTCTAATCCGTGACATTCTGTGATTCTCTGAAAGGGCATCAATGCTTTTTTTTTTTTACTCTCTTTAGGGATAGAATTGGAACTATAGCATTTCCCTGTTCTTTTTACTGTAAGGCACTTAGCTTGGTCTTCTAAAGACAAAGCTGAGAAATGAAGATGTTAGGAGACCCCATGGGAAACATCTCTCACATCTTCAGTTACAGGTCAAAGGGGCCAAAGTGCCCTCCCCTTGCTTGGTGTGACTGGCTTTATGTTGGCCTACCAAGTCCTTCAAGTGGAGGGAGCTTGGATCTTTCTTTCATGCAAAAATCATATATAAGTCTGTGTTGTACAGAGATATCCTTCCATAAATTCATGTGTCTGATTTTGCAAGCAAAGAATATGCTCACTTATAGACATGTAGTTGTACATTTGCATCTATAAGAATCTCCTTCTATAGGTTTCTCTTAACGTGGTGACCATTTTAAGCTCTATATAATTCAACTGCTGTGGAAATGAGTTGTTTATTTCTTATATAAGCATGCCTTTTATTAAAACTACTTGGTGAAAACCTAATTGCTGTTATAGCAATATAGCATTAGCAGCCCCTCACATAAATACATGATTATTATGTGCAGTCACTTATCTGTGAACGAGCTCTGCTACCACTTGCCTTAATTAAGGATACAAAGGGCTCCTTCATCTTTGCATATTCCCCAGCTAGGACATTGATACTCATTATTTCCTAAGTCCAAACACTGAAACTGTGTCAAGAATGCATCTATCACCAGCTGGGTGCTTCTAGTCAGCGGGATTTTCTGCCACGTCAGCAAATTCAGCAATTTGCAGTTTCTGTTTGTCTGACTTGTTTTTATTGGTGAAGATCACTTTCAAATACCAAGATCATGAGAATGATCCCTCGCTTAGACTCCTCCAGCAGTTCCATGTAATGACAGTAATTAACAGCCTGTGATTAGCAGCTACTCCAGAAAGTCTTTGAATGTTAATTTGCTTCCACTAATATGCAGCGTTTCTGCGTAATGAGATCTGTGCTATAGGTTCGCAGGGAAAGCAAATTATTTTCCAGCGTTTTAATCATACAAATGATTCTCAGTTAATCACTTGAACAGTAAACTTCAGTGTTCTAATAAGTGACATTTGTTTTTCTGTCATTTGATTTATTGCAAATACAGGCGATGGTATATGGAGCATTGCTGCTCCAAGGAAAGGTCATGAGCACACGTTCCTTATGGGTCCCATTGTAACCAAAAGGCTCTCATCTTCTGGTTTTGAAGCAAACTATCTTCTTATTAGATGATCTTTAAGGTCCCTACCAACCCAAACTTTTCTATGTTTATATTTTCCTTTATCCTACTCTTTTCTCTTTGGCTCTTTTTTCTCTTGTTTAATTTTTTTCTCTTGTTTAATCAGGGTGCCCAAAGTTTTACCCCCTGAATTGCATTTCTATACCCAGTATGGATAGATTCCCAGGAAAACCACACCAGTTGCACATGGAGAGGGTTGAAAAAGAGCAAGACGTAATGAGCTCATGTTGCCAGTGGACAGGAGAGACCATGAGAAACACCAGTAGCAGCAATAGGAAGCACCCACATGAATTTCTCCATTCCTTTGAGTGTTTCATGTTTGCAAAATCTAACTATACTCTCTGCAGTTAGGAAACACCAAATTTTGCCCATGGTGGAGGAATCTGATACATTAGGAAAAAAATAAAGTTTATTACATGAGTGTAGACTTGGGAGAAAGTTTTATCTCATCTTCCAACTGTTTGGGCAAGCAGATACTGTGGGCAGTGATACCACAAATCATATTCCTCCAAGTCTGCTTAGAAATCATGAAAGGTATTCCAAAGCAAGACTGTGTGGCCTTTCTGATTCCATGGGACACATGGTAAGGTCTTTAGGCAGAAGATACCTGCATCCCTCGGAGTGAGAGTCAGAGGAGCTCAAACCACAGGACAAAGGTAATGGCAATGTTCAAGAGCTCAGACTCTTATCTTTCTTTATCCTTCTAGAAACGTTTACTGCACCAGTATAGTCCCACCATGGGTAGAGGTGCAATATCATGGTCTCCTCAGCCATTTAATCTTCTAGCTGAGTTCATAATTGGGATTAAAAAAAATTGGGAGAGGTGTTTTGGGTTTGTTTTTAACCTGCTTTTTAAAGATCAAGTTTTAAATATGCAACTGAGAGCTGGATTGTATTCCCCCAGTGAGGATATTCCCTATTCCCTGGCTCTAGTAATTTTCTTCAGATCCTTTACATGACAGGAGCATCAGTACCTTCACTTAGAAGTTCTTCAGCAAGAATCAGTCCTGTAGTAAGTACAATAAAGACCACCATTAAGTGGCGTCAAGGTTTGTATGAGACCTAAAGGTTTTAAGAAATATCTGTGACTTGTAATTTGGCTACAGGACCAAATTTCCTCCTTGGGACTGAGCAAAGAATAGGGTAACAACATATGGTCTCTTTTCTTACTCCAAACACCTTTGGAATAGCAGAGGAAACTTCATCTGCCACCTTGTGCAGTGTCTTGTCCATTTTCTGTTGGGACAGGGGACAAGTGGAGGAGGGTCTATATCTAATTCTGCAAGCTGGCACCTGCCAGGAGGGACAAGTTGGTGGCTTTTTTTAGCATCATTCACTCAACGTAAGAAAGGGGGGATTTTGAAAGTCAGCATTCCTGCAGATAGAATCCATTCCCCTTCATTTTACCTAATCTAATAGTAAATGGCCTGTTTTTAAAACACTTCTTGTCAATAAATCCTTCTATTAACAGCCATGCTGACAGCCCAAAGTGTGGTCAAATCAGGAGCCCAGCCCTAGCTGTGATATCACATTTTTATCACTCAAGGTACAAATATTTGGAGAGAGCCACACATTGAATTAACTGATTTTAAAACCCTTTCAGACTCCATGAGCTTCTTTTGGTAGAATACTTTGATTTTTTCCAAACTAGCATATTTTCACCATTCTGCCTTTTATGTTGAACTTAACACCCCCAAAAAAATGTCCCACACAGGTTTGAAAGTGTGAGATTTTAAGGAACGAGGACAAATTTTCAACTGAGTTGCTTTGTGGGTTTAAGAATATCTTTTTCCAGTCATGAAGGAGATAATTATTCCCCCTCCCAGGGATGAATAGTAGTGGTTAATCATTAGTTAATATTTTTGAACATTTGGAATTGCTGTTCAAGATGTAAGTCCTATTTTTTTCCCAACTATGGAGCATCCACCAGTGTAAGGTCAGTCTCAGGAGCTGAACTGTGTTCTCTAGCAAATTTTTACCTGTTATTTTTTTAGCTGCTAAACAGTTTCCTTCAAGCTGCTGTCAGTCACATGCAAGTAAGGAGTATTTTTAGCTTTACATTTCTTTGCTGCCCCTCCAGCCCTGAGTCTCCTCCTTCCATTTCTCTAATTTTGAGTTTATGCAGACTATTAGGTCCTCTCTGCATATTGAAAACTGGTACCATGTGGAGCTTATTAGGCTAAATTCCTCATTGGACAGGCTGAAGGAGTTGGGGTTGTTCTGCCTGGAGAGAGAGGGCTCAGGTGGGACCTCATAGTAGCTTATCAATACCTGAAGGGGCCCTAGAAAGGCTGGAGTACGACTTTCTAATAGGGCACAGGATGGCAGGACAACGAGTAATGGTTACAGATTGGAAGAGGGGAGATTTAGGCTGGAGATAAGTAAGAAAATCTTACCTGTGAGAGTGGTGAGACCCTGGACAAGGTTTCCCAGAGAGGTTGTGAATGTCCGCTCCCTGGAGGTGTTTAAGGCCAGGCTGGTTGAGGCATTGAACATCCCTGGTCTAGTGGGAGGTGTCCCTGCCCATGGCAGTGGGGTTGGAACAAGATGATCTTTAAGGTCCTTTCCAACTCAAATGCTTCTATGATTCTATGATTCAATCTACTAACCCATTTTGAGATTACTCAAAAATTTTTAAACAACTTTCCTAAAAATAAAATCTGGCTTTGAAGTAGTTTAGCTGGTAGGCTTTTCCTTTTGTTTCTCCTATTGGTTTATTTCTTCTCTTCCTAATTGTCTTATTACAGGCATGCAGCTCCATCCACTTGTAGCAGCATTCCTCCAACGCTATCATGAGATTCACTAGCGATGTTCTGTAAATGCCAGCCAAAATCTATCTGCAAGAACATCTGCTCAACAGTGCAAAACTGATGTAATTACCAACCATCATCTTTTATCCTCCTGCTGGGGCAACTGCTCCAAAGCATGACTTTTTGCCCTCAGCTAACAAGATCCAGAACCTTGCTGTTATGTACAAATCCTGCCACAGAAAACTGAACACAGCTCATGCAGAAATCGTAGCAGAATGTTTCAGCTACAAGAGCTAAGGAATATCCTACTGGCATGGGTCTTGTGCAAATGTTTTAAGTTTTTTTACATTATTTGCTGTTTCTGCTTCATACATTGGTGCTCTGGGGCCCTGCAGAAAGGCAGGGGTAGGACTTTTTAATAAGATATGTGATGGGAGGACTAGAAATAATGGATGTAAATAGGAAGAGGGTAGAGTCAGGCTAGATATAAGAAAGAAATTCTTTACAGTGAGGGTAGTGAAACACTGGAACAGGTTGCCCAGAGACGCTGTGGTTGCCCCCTCTCTGGAGGTGTTTAAGGTCAAGCTGAACAAGGCACTGAGCAGCCTGATCTAGTGGGAGGTCTTTCTGCCAGTGCCAGGGGGTTGGAACTCGATCTTTAAGGTCCCTTCCAACCTGAACTATTCTATGATTCTGTGATTATTTTTAGTGGTTAGCAATGATCACACCAAATAATTACTTCAGTAATAAATAAATATATATAATACTGTCCTGGTTTGAGGTAAAATAGGGTAAATTTTCTAGTTTGTAACTTCACTTTTCAGCTAGGCCTCTTCTGTCTGACTAAACTCTGAAATTAACTGCACATTGTTCGGACACTGTTCGCTCCCAGACTGATAAGACCAGGGAATGGTATGCAAGAGGCTCTTATTTTCATTATTCTCTATGGTGATCAAGGTCAGAAAGTTTGTCAACCACCCTACCAGGGGGCTGGAAACAGAAAGACGTAGAGAAGTCCCACCTGCAAGGAGGAGCGGACAGGGCAGGTGACCCAAAATTGACCAACAGGAGTATTCCGTCCCATCTGCCCCATGCTCAGTATAAAAGCTGAGGGATCAAAGGGTCAGGCCTCTTGGTCTCTTGGCCTTCCCTTCTTTCTTCGATGGCCGACATCTAGGAAAGACTCTGCCTTTGACCCCGATCCGAGCACTCCTGAATCCAGATCCGGCATCCAGCTCCTGACTGAACTGGCCCCAGCCTGGGACTCTCCCTGCGTCTGCTGGGGACGTGATCATCATCCCGGGAGCTTGATACGGTTTTGTAAATATTGTATACCTTTTTATCTTTTCCTTTTAATTTTATCTATTATTTCATTATCTATTAAAGTAGTTTGGAATTCTTCTAAACTCATAAATCTCCTCATTCCTTCCTCTCCTCTCTTCTGAGAGAGGAGGGGGGGCCATCTGTCACTGGGGGAGTCTTTTTGGGCCCAAACCAGGACAAATACTAAAAAGGATATTGCAGGTGCTCAAATTTGAAAATTATAATATGTTGTCATATACATGTGTGTAATCACACACACAGAATGTCAGGGATTGGAAAGGACCTGGAGAGATCATCCAGTCAAATCCCCCTGCTAGAGCAGGAACACCAAGATCAGGTCACACAGGAGGGCAGCCAGGTGGGGTTAGAATGTCTAAAGAGAAGGAGACTCCACACCCTCTCTGGGCAGCTTGTGCCACTCTTCTCTCACCCTCACCCTGACAAAGTTTTTTCTCCTATTTCTGTGAAACCTCCTGTGTCCAGCTTGCACCCATTGCCCCTTGTCCTATCATTGGAGGACACTGAGAGGAGCCTGACTCCATCCTCCTGACACTCACCCTTTCCATGTTTATAAACATGAATGAGATCAAATGATAGATAGTAGGAGATGAATATTCTTCACACATAAACGTACACAGTAATAGTTCACAGTGTCTGCTTTTAAGAAAAAGATAAATTTGCACAGTTTATGGAACTGGTGGTGGATAGATATTGTGGGAACCTTCAATAGACAGCATATACTTTCCAATGGCTTTTTTCTGACAATGTGCTGGTGTCTTCCTGTCTGTGAGTTGTCCCAGACAATGGAATGAATTCCCTCTTGGAGACTGCAAAGGCAGCTGAGTGCTGGTACTAAGTGACATTGCTTGTGATGTAAATAGATGTCCGAGGAGAATGGTGGGGTTTGCACATTCTCTGCTATTTTCTTACCTTTATTTCCTCTTAGCACATTCTGAGCATTAAGATCAGCTGCACCATTGAAGAGCTCCCGTCCTGCTTGGTGGCTCAATTAAAGACTTCCGAAAGATCCACAGTGGTGCTTATTCACCTCTTCAGGCAATTTCCCCAGACTTTTTTTTTTTAAACCTGTTGATATTTTTATTTCTTTGGACAGCCTTCTCGTGGCTACATGTCTGCACTTCATCATCTGAGGAAAGAAGCAATTGCAGTGACAGAAGTAGACCTTGTTACGCTGTGAGTAATATCACACTCAGTCCAGCACTTCTGGGGGGAATCTTGAATGCTGGTGCTTTATATCCATGATAAACAAGGGGAATTTGGTTTGTATTTGAGATAATTTATGGTATAGGCTGCTTCTTGTGTGTAGCTGCTGCTGTGCTGTTGTTTTATGCCAAGATTCATTACCCATAATGGGTTGTCTAACAACTCTGGGACTTCTTAGAAGATGCATTAAAGAGCCCTAAAAGAGAAGGATGCAGATTATAGATTCCCATGTTTTCCATAAATGTTTTCAACATTCAGAAAGCATCATTAAAATTTTAACAAAAGGAAGAGAAGGAAAACACAGTACTGGTATTTTCTTCTTACTACTTATTTTTTTGGGTACCAAATTTTCTGGATACTTTGTTCCTTTCCAACAAAAGTCTGGAACTGTTACCATAATTACTCAGTAAAAGGGGTGTTTTCCATGTAATCCCAGCTCCCTGAATTTTCTGTGGTATATGCTTGTGGAGAGAGACAATAGAAAAGAAATTAGAGCTGTTTGCTATAAGGTCCACTTAGCAGTTTGTTTGCAGAGGGATGACTGATGTCTAATATACATTTCTGGTGAGAATTGCTTGGATTATTTTTATACACTATAGCTTTTCAGTATTTCTTCACAAAACTCACTTGGTGCTGTGTCAAATTTGGGCTTCAGTGATGTGAATAATAACCCAGAATAACACTAGTAAACCCCAAAGCCTTGCTGTGGAGTGCTACCATGCCAGTGAGAAGCACCACTTCTTGCCCTTTCCTCTGTAGGGAATGGACTGCACTACCTTGTCAAAAAGGACTGTGAAGGTGATGGAAGAACAGAGAACCTGCTGTGAGTAAGGAAAGTGTTTTAGAGCTGGATGTAGGGTCACAGGTGTCCATGTTTGCAGCTGGGCAGGGACAAGCAGGGCCATGCAAGGAGAGTAGGAAAATGGGAGAGAATTGAGGAGACTGCATCTCCTCTCCTTCACTCAGTGATGAGGACTTCATGGAGTTTGGTCTGTTCCACTGCTCTGCTGGC
Organism: Turnix velox; assembly: GCA_013400935.1. Taxonomy (NCBI): domain Eukaryota; kingdom Metazoa; phylum Chordata; class Aves; order Charadriiformes; family Turnicidae; genus Turnix; species Turnix velox. The sequence goes on along the minus strand of VZTY01023665.1, from coordinate 36,443 downwards.
CCCTACAGAGGGCTATGTGCAGCTTCCAACTGCAGTCTGTGTTTGGGTGATTCATTCATCTATGATCACTTGAGCTCATTGCGGATGCAACACTGGTGCTGTTAATCCCTCTGGTATTCCCAGCTCCCTGGATTTTATTTGGGTTTAGAGCTAGTGCTCCTTAATTTTTAGAGTGAGCCTTTGAGGCCCCACTAGAATGCTCCTAATATGGGATGCAGTACTTATATTTTATTTAAAACACAGGGCTTGTTACTACAGTGCTTTTAACATTCTAATGTACACATAAAATTTTTATGGTGCTCTCTCCTCCTGAGAAGTCTCAGATATAAAACAGTTTTTGAGAGGAAAAAAAAAGGCATACAACAATCCTGCTTTGCTTTAATTTTGGGTCTACAAAAATCTCTTGCTAAAAAATCTCTTGCTATGTGTGATTGATATCAGTGAAAATAGAAAATAAATCTCCAAGAACAAAGCATCAGAGCATTTTAATAATGCTGCTTATTTCTGCGTTGGGCTCAGCATAGCGATGATTTGGTCCCTTGCAAACCATCGGGGCAAAGTTGCAGAGGGATGAAGCTGGAGACATCCCAACCATCTCACCTCCACAGTGTCCCTGAGGTATGTTTCTGGAGGGGAACTACTGTCTTATTCATCTGAGCTGAGCCTTGACCTCTCCCCATATATTGTTTTCCCCCTGTTTCTGTTGCTCACCCAAAACATACACCTTACTGACGGGCTGAAGGAATTGGGATTGTTCAGCCTAGAGAAGGCTCAGGGGGGATCTCGAAGTAGCTTATCAATACCTGAAGGCTGGGGTAGGACTTTTTAATTGGGTACAGGATGGCAGGAATAGGAGGAATGGATGAAAATTGGAAGAGGGAAGATTTAGGCTGGATATAAGAAAGAAGATCTTTACTGCGGAGGTGGTGAAACACTGGAAGAGGTTGCCCAGAAATGTTGTGGATGCCACCTCCCTGGAAGTGTTTAAGGCCAGTGTTTAACATTTGAGCAACCTGTTCTAGTGGGACTTATCCCTGCCCATGGCAGGGGTGTTGGAACTAGATGATATCTAAGGTCCCTTCCAACTCAAACCATTCTATGAGGTGAGGCTGTAACCCAGTTGCGATGCAGGGTTTGGCTCTGCTGGCAGGAGGCTCAGAAATGCCACAGTGCTGCAGTCCAGGAGCACCAAATGATGGAGAACCCCTTGGTTGGGACCCTGCAAAGGAGTGGAGGAGAAGCCCAGGCTGTCTTCACAGCACTGCTGGCCTTCTTGTTGATACAAAACGAACAGGAAGCCATCATGTGCATGCCTCTGCATCATGTACATGTCATGCTGTAGACAGCAAGAAGAGTGTTGACTATAAGAAGTGTAAGAATCAGATCTTTCTATTGCTCCTTCTGGTGTGTAACATGTCATCGAATGCCTAAAAGTGCACCTACTAGGTGAGTTCATTGTGAGTTTATCCATGAGCAGCTATGAGAATCTCATTGAAACAGATCCACAGAGGTCCTATTTAATGTTCAAGAGAGTTTGATTAGCTGTTTGTTGATATCCTAAAATGTTTCTTGACGCTTATTTAATAATGTTTTTCATACTAAAGTATGAATGCTAATTATTATTCTTTCTTTTCCATCTCGGAGTGTAAGTAGCATGGGAAAGGTTTTTGCAGAGTTATTTTCACATGGCTGAAATCCAGAGTAACAGGAAATCTCATTAAAAATTCTGTTCTTACAGGATTTCCAGAGTAAAGGTATTTAGATACATTAAGTTGCAATTTAGAGATTTTTATATTAACAAAAACCAGCTCAGCTGCAATTTGAAAGTTTTCTGTTTTTCTAGAAGAAAAAAAAATAAAGTTACAGTCCAAAATTAATTATGTATGTTTATAAACATGTGTGGGTGAACACTCTCAGAATCTATACACAGATTAGATTTATAGAGTAAAATGCAATACTATTTTACAAAGCGATAAAAGTACTTGCCGATTCTCATGAAAAACATCAATATATTTTAGTTTTAATAATGAAAATGTTTAATAAATAAGATACAATTATCAGCCTCATGGATAATACAACACAAATCTTTTTTATTTTTTTGAAGTGCCTGTGTATTTCATCTTCATTTTTATCAGTTTTGTCAGTTTGCTTTTAATGTGTCTCCAGTTTATTTTCTTCAACAATAGACCTTGCTAATTATTTTACTCCTTTTACTTTGAGTTTCAGGGCGAGGAGTTAAATGCAGAAAAAATACTTAGTTTGGTGAGCAAGTCTGACAGGGAAATGGGTGTTGCTCTTTTCAGTGTCTTTTGAATAAATTGTAATAACTTTCAGATTTCTAATTTGAAAGACAATCTCGTGATCTACTGTCCTTGAAACAAGTTGTTTTGGTATTTATTTGGTATCCTCTATTTATTCTGTAAGTGCAACCCCCAAATTTCAGCTCAATATAAACACATACAGAACAATCCAGTTTATTTCACTGTGTTCCCTCTTTCTCTTGCTGTGCCAGTAGCTTTTACCTACCTTTACTTCATACCAACTAATGACACATTTCTTAGAGATTAATTCATTTTATAAAGTTGAGCTTGTCTTCTCCTCCATTGAGGTTTCATAAGGTACCACTGCCTTAGGAGTGGGCACCACTGATTCTGTCTACTTTATTCAGATGGATGAAAAAAGTTATTCCTCTTTGCTACAATTACCTCCTCCTTCAAAGTAACTCTTTCCTTTTCCATTCCCTTTCCTTCTGAAATAAGAAGCTGATAATCCAACAGAGGCCAGACATCTGTATGTGCTTATCTAAATGCAAAGTGTTTGGAGCTAATGTTGCAGCATGTGATTCCAGAAACTGGAGGCAGGAGATGTATTTTGGTCTATTTAGCCATAGGTTGGCAGGACCCTTATTGACCCTACGTGTGATGCAAAAGGTCTGTCTGTGGCAGCAGGAGCAGTCTCTGATGTAAATAACTATCACACTCTTCAACCCCTTTTCTTTTTTGTTTCTTTTTTCTTTTTTAATTCTTGTGCTTGTGCTGATGCTGTATTTGGGAGCAGGGATTGAGTTAAATCTTGCATTGGCTCACAGCTGGTGCCACTCTGCATCCTCGCAGCCAGGAGGACAAGCGGACAGGTCGTTTTCTGCTTTGTTAAGAGATTTGAAGGTCAGAGCATCAAAATGGTAATTTCAATCAGAGCCAGTCTGGTTGCTCAACGGGACAACGGGGCTGCTGTAGGATGTAGGTCTTAATGCATGCAGGGACCGTGATCTAATTCTGAGCACTCCTTGTTGGGTCAGATCTGGTTGAGTTAAATTGCGATGCATCAGCCCATCAGGTTGCTCCTGAGAGGCTGCCTCCTGCCTGGGTGGCAGCAAATAAAATACAGAGAAGGAAGGAAATGAGACTTTGCTTTGCTGAACAAGCACAAATCCCTGCATTAAGGATTAGCACTTAGAAAATAATCCACTGGTGCCTTCAGTGTAATCTCAGAAGACATCCTAAATTTGGTGTCAAAGCCATTGCAGGTACTGTCAGGTACCAGACAAGGGCCTTGCCTACAAATGAATGGGAGAAGAAAGCAAGGGCTGGAAGAAAGAAAATAGATTAACTTCTTATTGTCACTCAATTTGTTGCTGTAGTCAATACCCAAATGGCATCAACTATAACCAGTTAAATATTAACAGCACTGTTATGAATTGATGGTTTTATCCAGATAGGAAAGAGAGATAGCAATGGATTGATTTCTAATGTAAATATAAGATTTTTTTCTGACTGTAGTTGTGAAGCTGTATTCTACAAAAGGGCAGACTTCTTTCTCCCTGGTATGAGGGGAGACGTGAGGTGATCCTGTACCTTTTTAATAGGGTACAGGATGTCAGGACTAGGAGGAATGGATGCAAATTGGAAGAGGTGAGATTTAGGATGGATAGAAGAAAAAGGTTCTTGATGTAATACTACAATGAGACACTGGAACAGGTTGCCCACAGAGGTTGTGGATGCCCCCTCTCTGGAGGTGGAAGTGTTCAAGGCAAGGCTGGATGAGCCATTGAGCAACCTGGTCTAGTGGGAGCTGTCCCTGCCCATGGCAGGGGGGTTGGAACTAGGTGATCTTTAAGGTTCCTTCCAACCCAAAACATTCCATGATTCTATGTTTTGTGAGCAGTTGAAGGAATGATGACAAATATACAGGGGTATTTAGCATTTTACCATAACCCCAACCTTGATGTGCAGGTCTGTGTCCAGCCCCCGCACACCAACAGTTTCAGCAACAGAAATTATTTAGTGGATCAAATTTTTCAAGACACCAGTGGTACAGTTTTAGGAAGAAAAAAACCCACCAAAGAAACAAATTAGCAAACAGAAAATACAGCAGAGCACTTCATGTCATGATTGTCTCATTTTAAGTCACTGAGTTGACTTGTTCATAGAATGAATCATAGTCATAGAATGGTTTGTGTTGGAGGAGACCTCAAAGATCACCTAGTTCCAACCCCCCTGCCATGCACAGTTTTCATATAATTATGTTTTTGAGACATGCTTGTTATGTCACAAGACTGTGCAATCTTCTAACTACAAGTATCCATTTCCCTTGTTTGCCCTGCCTTTGGAGAAAGGGCTACTCTTTTGTCACCAGTTTTGGAGTAGGTGGCTTTGGGAGCCAAGAGCTGACAAACACCACAATGGGATGCACAAAAGCTGAGTCTTAGGTTAAAAACAATTAATTATGCCTAAAGAGATGATAAAATAGAGACATTGGTTGGCTCTTGCCACCTTCAAAATACTTTGTGAAAGTCAAAATCAGTGGAAGCCAGAGCAGGTAAATGGAATTACAAACAGGGAGCTCTGGCAGAGAAGGAGGATTGCAGGTGGGTGGTGGGAGAACAGTAGTAAAATGATGTGTTTTATGTTACCAGTGTCCTGTCTTTTATTTACTTTGGTCTGCTTGGCAGGATGTTTCTCTGTAAACATTACTCCAGAACACTTAAATGGGAATAAAAGCCACTTTCATTGAAGGAATTTAAAAGTAGTCTCTGGAAAACATGCGAGAAAAACACCATGTGGACTCCAGATCTTCTTCAAAGCAGAACAAACACAGCAGGGATCTGCTACTGTCACCAAAACCCAAATCCAAACTGCACCTTTTAATATTTATATAATTGAAAGTCACAAATCAAGGTTGCAGCAGAGTTGCACAGAGTTGAACTTGCCTTTTCAAGCCTGTAATAGAATCCATGGCACCAAATTATGCCTGGAGCTCTGGCATAAACCAGCAACATCAGGACAATGGTGCTAACCACATATTGCAAAATATAACTTTCCATTCTTTAGACTAATTAGAGAGGCAGCCAGTAGCACCACCATGGATCTGTCAGCATTTCCACAATAAAACCCCCTTTTCAGGGCTTTATAGGTTGGCTGTAAAAAATTAGCTTCAGGCTGCAACTTGGCATGTTGTGGCTCAGCCCAGCAGCAAGTCAAGCTGTGCCTGTTGTGGTCGTATGTGTGTGGTTTGTTGATTGTTTCCTAAATACAAATTTTCATTAAAATCAATTTTTGGCACTTCTTGGAAGACATAAAGCAATATTTAAATGAGTGGAGCTGCAGTCTTTGGCAGCCTCTCGCAGCAAGTTCACTGCTGAAAGTCTGAAGGCTTGAGGTGAGGAACGTTCAGCCTCCTGATGCTGTTTTTTTTTTTAAATAAATCATCTCAAGGGAAGGTGAGAATGAACTGCTGCACTTATGTGATGAAATTATTTCACAGGGCTTGATCCAGACTCCATGAAAGACATCAACCAGCTTTGACAGAAAATGGCCACACAAAAGCAGCTCAACTGAGAGCGCTGGCATCCCAGGACAGCCATTGTGAAGTGATGAGTAAGCTTCAGGGGTGTCCAGGTCCTTCAAACAGAGTATCCATTGGTGTCCTCCACTTGGCATCTGGTGGTGGCAACTCAGCCATTCCTTGGCTTGTGCCATAGATTGAACTGGAAGCATTTAAAGCCAGGCTGGATGAGGGCATTGAGCAGCCTGGTGTAGTGGGAGGTGTCCCTTCCCATGGTGAGGGGGTGGAACTAGGGGATCTTTAAGGTCCCTTCCAACCCAAACCATTCTATAAACAGAGATAATTTCCAGTCAAAGTGATAAAAGTTTGTCAAATTTCCATGTTATGGAAAAGATCGGTATAATACCTCAGAAGTGTTCTCATAGTTCATCTCTATCCACAAATTTTGAAGTGAGCTGAGTAGCAATAACCTTACTGCAAGTGCTTCTCTTTCAGATTCACAGTGATCTCTAGATACACCCAAAGAAAGAAGACACTGCTGTGCATCTGGAAATGCTGCAGCTTGGAGAGAAGTGGAAGTATTTGAAAGGAAACTAGAAAGGTAGGTAAGATGGACAAAGCTGACTTTTTTTATTCCTTAGAATAGACTTCCTCATTTTAAAGCAGATTAACTTTTGTGGTGTGTTTTGATTTTGTTATTTAGCATTTAGCTGTTAATAGTTGCTGATTTAAAAAATAATAGGCAAATAATAGAAACTACAGAAGCTAACATTGCTTTTTCCAAGGAGGCAAGTGAGAGAAGCCCTCTAAAAATACATAGGAGATGGAAAATGTCATCAATATGCACTAACACATTCCCCAAACCATTCTTCAATATAAGTGTCATGAAGAAAACTAACAATCCACATCCAGTATTCTTCAATCAATGAACAGTTGAAGATGAAAATTAATATGATAGAGTAGAATAACCAATTATAAGCCAATTCAAGAATCTATTCATCATGGGCTCATTTTTTCTGCAATGGGTGGATGAGATTTGAAAAGGAGAGAAAGCGAGTGATTAAGCAGCATTGAGCCAGCTCATTCCTGAGCACAGAGCTTTGTCACTCCTCACCCCTAAGAAAGAGCTGATGTTTGATGAACAAGTGAGGTATTTGGGCTCAGCCCTCCTCCCCAAGCACAAGGAGTCAGCTAAGAGAGCCTTGCTCTCATGCAGGGGTAGGCTCAGGCTCTCCCATCAGATCAGCAGAATTTTGTTCCAGCCTTAATTTTCTCCAAGAGTAGCTGCCAGGATATCCTTGAACACGTAAACCCAATTAAGCCAAGCTGAACTGATCATTAGGCTTTCAAGTATGTGTCTGCTGATATTTTATAAGGCTGTTGTCTACTTAAAGTTTCACCTCCTGCAGCCACCCAAGGTTGATCCTGGGAACCCACAGAAGCACCAGGCAAAAGCTCCTAAATTTCTGGCAGAGCCTTTGAGCACCTCACAACTGTAGGGGCTGTCTAGACCACTGCCCAGCTCACAGGAGGGTTACCCCAAATTTCTTCCTATCCTTTCCCAGCTGCCAGGGTGCACTCTGAATAACTGGTGTGGCTTTGACCTATACCTATGAGCATCCCAACAGTGCAAGTGGGAAAGCACATGAATGGGATGCAGGAGACACACATGCATATCCAGGCAAAGCTTGAATTCCATTTTTCACCTTGAGTACCTGCTTAAATTTTCTAAAAACTAGTGCTTTTTTGCCTCTCTTCTCCCTTCCAAACTGCCCTCAGTCCTCAGCTTATATAGGTAACGCAACTTTACACAAACAACCCAGAAGGAAATGCTGTCCTAGTAACCAGAAACTTTAAAAAATAAATAAAGGGAATTTGTTGAACAGAGAGGGTATGCAACATTCCTTAATCCCACTGCTTTCCACCAGCTTTACCACCATGGGATCAGAAATAATTTTCGATGACCCAGATGAAGAAACCAAAATCACTTCTCCTCATCTGAGCTTCCTTTTCTTACAAGGTTAGTGCACTCTTAAATATGATGCAGGACAAGGTGAGCAGATACATCAAAGAATATCTAAAGGAGTGGACCAACAGCCTGAGGTCAATGCCCCTGCCCACAGTTCACGCCTTCTGCCCATGCTTGGTCTCACTTTTGTCTGTCCTATTGGAGACCATGTGAGCATGAGGACATTTTCCCCCTGTGAACCCTGTGCATTTCTTTATGCTTTATCAGGTCTTTTCTGATAGCAACAATCTCACGTAACTTTTTGCTTGAAGCTGTGTTTGCTCCCTATGATCCCCTTTCAGCAGAACTCAAATGACCTGCAGGCTTGAGCCCTGTTTTCAGAAATTTGGAGAAGTGCTGACTAAACTACATGAGTAACCAGAAGCAGCCAGGAGCCACATGGCTCAGCTTTTTGGGGTAGAAGGCTGGAAAAATGAAATGACAGGAATGTAAACATTCTGTCATCACATCCCACCTGAAAAAAAGGATGTTAAAATGCAACCATTAGTGTATTGTCAGTCAGGAATGAAATTTAAGAATATCTTCTGTGGATCTGTAGGATTTTCAGGCCACCAATCTCCAGGCTGTTGGGCTGTCTTTGCCTAAGACTTGTGTGGCCTTGGCAGATTTGTGCACTGAGTAAGCACATCCCAATATTTAAAGATCTCCTTTGCCTGTATGTAATCCCTTTCTTTGTTCTTTTTCACGTGAAAGACAATGTCTGCCTCCTTTTTCTCCCTTCCCAGGCCCTGCTCATGCATTTAATGAATAAAAGCCTGCAGCCTGCAGTTGGTATTTCTGTATTTCTGCAAGAATCTGCTACCAGTGACTTTGCTGAGATGGTGGGGAGTGTGAAGGAAGACAAAAATCAAGCTAGATCTTGGCTGCTTGATGCTGGCTACTAGAGGAAGCAGAGCTGAACTCAGAAGTGGCATGAGAGGTAAGTCAGTGCAAGTACCCGTGTCATCAAATAATCTGAATTAAATGATCCAAACCCAAGGCAGAATCTGGTATAGTATTTCTGAAAACACAGCAGCAGGACAAAATGCATTCCTTATGGCATCTTGGATTCAAATTATTGTTAAACATGTAACTTAGGTTGAACCTGACCCGACCTGATGTGCACTAGATAGTTACACAGCTTCTGTCACTGCTTGGGACTGGTTTAATGAATAGTGCAGGGCATGAAAAACTTGGATAACTGATAGTTTGAAAAATGTATTTTAAAATGTATCTGTAAAAAGACCCCTCATAGTATTCTTCATAAAAACATAATTATTTCAAAAGAGAGATATGGAAGATACACTCATAAATTCGTATCAGTTTGTATTTAATAACACCTACAGAGATATACTTAGCTATTACTTCCTCTGCACATCTTAAATCAAAGCCAGCTTGGTGGTTTCTACTCTACGAATCATAGAATACAGTCATAGAATGGTTTGGGTTGGAAGGGACCTTAAAGATCATCTAGTTCCAACCCCCTGCCATGGGCAGGGACACCTTCCACTAGACTGGGTTGCTCAGTGCCTCATCCAGCCTGGCCTTAAACGCCTCCAGGGATTGAGGAGGTATCCACAACCTCTGTGGGCAACCTGTTTCAGTGTCTCACCACTCTCACAGGAAAGAACTTCTTTCTTAGATCCAGCCTAAATCTCCCCTCTTCCAATTTTCATCCATTATTTCTAGTCCTGTCACCCTATACCCTATTAAAAAGTCCTACACCAGCCTTTCTGTAGCCCTCTTCAGGTACTGAGAAGCTCCTTTGAGGTCCTCCCTGAGCCTTCTCTTCTCCAGGCTGAACAACTTAAACTCTTACAGCTTGTCCTCATAAGGGAGGTGCTCCAGCTCTCTGATCATCTTCTTGGCTCTCCTATGGACCCGTTCCAACCACTCAATGTCCTTCTTATGTTTAGGGCTCCAGAAGTGAATACAGTACTCCAGTTAGAGAACATCCTATCACAGCGCTGGTGCTCTTGTCTGCCTTTGCTGAAAGCCTGCATGATTGTGCTTTTTCAATTACTCTGTCCAGAGGAGCCATCACCAGTTTCCCTTTTCAATTTCTGTCCTCTGAACCCTGCCAGGTCATGCTGGAGGAGAAAAGAGTGACCCCATGGAACTCAGGGCATAGTGCTAGTTATGAATTCAGCCCTTTGTAAAAAGAAACTGGTATCCCTCTTTTCCTCCTGTTTCTCTTCCCAGCAGGAAATTTTAATCAGTGGCTCTCACAAGTCTCTTCCTCTTTTTATCTGAAGCTCTCAGGTGAAGCTGAAGAGCAAAAGCTAAATTCCACAAAGCAGCATGAAGAGGATGCCAGTTATGATTAGGCTAAATTTAATACACTCTCCCATGTATGTTAATGCTTTATGTATGCAGCTAAAAGGATAGATGGAAAATAGACTGGGAAATAGAAAGTTAAGAAGTTTATAGCAAAGGCCGTGTTTCCCCAAATGGAAAACATTTAAAGATTGGGAATTGCCTTTCCCCCCCCCATATTTCCCTTCCAGCCAACTTTCTGCTAACCCTCCCCTCTGCTTTTAGTTATCACCTTGCTTTTTTTTTTATCCTGTTCATAGGGAAAATAAAATAAAAGCAAGCAGACAGGAATGGGAAAGAGAATTAGATAAATACCTGGCAGTGTTTCACAAGAAGCATATCCTAGAGAGAGAAAAAGCAATCTAGAGATAAGGTTCAGGTTTTCTTTTTGCTTGCTTTGAGGACAGTGGTTTGGCAGCTGCACACATCCCAGTTAATATAGAAATATTAATTTCCTTCTCTGCAAAAAAAAATAATGGGGGGGGAAAAAGTTTGGGGGGAGATATTAGTAAATAATAAAAATCCTCTGTGTGCATAGTGATGTGGTTTCATAGAATCATAGAATGGTTTGGGTTGGAAGGGACCTTAAAGATCATCCAGTTCCAAATTCGCTTGCCATGGCCAGATAAAGATTTTTAATTCATCTTTGTGTGTAGGAAATGTAAGAAGCAATAATTGCTTTTTTAAAAATTTTATTTTAGTAACTATACAGATAGCTCTGAGGGAGTGGGGAGGGACAAAAAAACCCAGGGATGACAGATCTGTACAGAGAGCTGTTAGCATGCCAGATCTTATTACAGAGCAGTGGGAAGCCTTGTAGTCTTGGTACCAGCTCTTTGGGGACCTCCATATTTAAAACAAAATGAAAAAAAATGTGATTTGAAAAAAAAAACCCTCATGGGCAGCCTTCAAAGGCCCAGACAGGTTCTGACTGGATTAACATTTATTGACTTTTAAGCCTGCTTTTTTTGCTTCGGGACAGAGATACATGAGTTTAATTGCGGAGGCTGTTCTGCCAACTGATCACCAGAGTGGTAACCAAAGCTTTACTAATCGGTCCTTCATTAAAGAGAAGACTCCATTACAAAACAAATTAAGCATGTTCTGATCTTTCCCTGCAGGTCCAATGGCACCACAGCAAAGTTTAAGCTGTTAGAGCACTGAAAAACTTATTAAGGTTTTGCGCTGAGATAGCACTTTTGTATTGATTTTACAATACACAGGTATTATGATTTATGGAGTGCTGTTGTCACTCTAACAAGCTGAAGGACACACAATATCATCTCCAACATCATTAAAATTCAGAAGCCTCTAGAACTAACTCATCAACCCACCCCACATTGTCATAGGCTACGGAGCTGTATTCCAGTTGGAAAATTCCCTAAGCTTTCTGGACAGTTGTCTTACTGTATCATTTAATTAGGAGAAAAAAAAAAAAAAAAAAAAAAAAAAGAAAGAGGTAGAATGTAAGCTATGTGCAAATTTGAAAAATTAACTAATTGCAAACATCTCTTTCATGTGACAAAACCAGCACTGTTTATTCCTGCCTTTCTTTGCTTAAATGCTGAAGTCCTGGTAATGGGGCTGTTGGAGATAGATGGTAAATCCGTAAGGAAAGAGGAAATGCTTTGGAGAGCCCAGTGAAAGCTCCGCATCATTCCCCCTCCTTCTGTCTTGGGAATGTTTTATTTCACATGAGTTTGGGTCCCCACCTTGCCTCAGTCCAAAGCCATCCCTCCCTCCATCCCAGGGTGTCTGCTCTGCCTTTTTTTTTTTTATTATTTCCCCAGTAAAATCCAAAACGATCCCGGCATCACGGGGTTTTTATTTATAAAACCCCAAATTTTAGAAAAACAGAGGAGGAAGCGGTTCCCGGTGGGAACAGAACCGATTGCCCCGCAGCAGCCGGCCCCGATCCCCCAATCCCGGCTCCGTCCCGGCCCCATCCCGGTTCCGCGGTGCGCTGGAGACCCCTGTCGGCCAACGGGAGGAACCGGGTCCCAGGGAGCCGGTAACGCCAAATTAAAAGTGCTTTCGCAACGTGCTGAGTTAGAGGCACAAGTTTGCCTTTCTTCTCGTGACACCTAAAAGCAGGGAATCCTTCTCCTGGAAATTTCAGAGCTCATGGAAAGCTTGGAGATGGAAGGGACCAGGGCTAGGGGATGCTCGTCAATACCTGAACGAGAACTACAGAAAGGCAGGGGTAGGATTTTTTAATAGGATGTGTGATGGAAGGACTAGAAATAATGGATGTAAATTGGAAGAGGGGAGATTTAGGCTGGATCTAAGAGAGAAGTTTTTTCCTGTGAGGGTGGTGAAACACTGAAACAGGTTGTGGATGCCCCCTCCCTGGAGGTGTTTAAGGCCAGGCTGGATGAGGCATTGAGCAACCTGGTATAGTGGGAGGTGTCCCTGCCCATGGCAGGGGAGTTGGAACTAGATGATCTTTAAGGGCCCTTTCAGCCCAAACTATTCTGTGATTCTATGTAAATCTGAAAGAATTTATTCCGGCAAAATCATAGAATGGTTTGGGTTGGAAGGGTCCTTAGAGATCATCCAGTTCCAACCATCCCATTAACTAGTTGCTCTTTGTAATTCCATGGATAGAAATACTCAGATTGTAGTGCCATTAGGGTAGGATCAGGGCATGCTTGTTTTCCAATAGATATTTAATTCTCAATCCTAGAATTACATGGCCAGAAATACTGTGCTAGTTTTTTACAGAGCCCACATGTGAGTATTTTTGCCAGCCCTACCCAAATCTCTGAGAAAAGGGATGTAGGAAAAACTGTACAAACCACCTGAGTACTGAAGTAATTTGTTTTTAATAAGTTTTTCCATTCTTTCACCCCATGATCACTGATGGCTGTTATTTCCTACCTCAGTTCATGAAAAGTGTCATATTGTCGTTAGTTTCTATCTATGAGCATAATAAAATATAGAAATCTGTCTTCTGCTGCTGATCTTTTGTGTATACAGCTCCTTGGAGGAGCTGAAGGAATGTTTTGTGAGAACAGAATTCATAGCTGGGCTCACTAAACCTTTTTGGAAGGTGTCCTCATTACCAGGCCCTTGTGTTGTGCCCCATCCTTCTATCTGGCATATATGTGTTCATTTTGCTCCTAAATTTGGACTTATTTAAATATTAAGGCCAGGCTGGATGAGGCATTGAGCTACCTGGTCTAGTGGGAGGTGTCCCTGCCCATGGCAGCAGGTTTTGAGATAGATGATCTTTAAGGTCCTTTCCAANAAGGTGTCCTCATTACCAGGCCCTTGTGTTGTGCCCCATCCTTCTATCTGGCATATATGTGTTCATTTTGCTCCTAAATTTGGACTTATTTAAATATTAAGGCCAGGCTGGATGAGGCATTGAGCTACCTGGTCTAGTGGGAGGTGTCCCTGCCCATGGCAGCAGGTTTTGAGATAGATGATCTTTAAGGTCCTTTCCAACGCAAACCATTCTATGATTTTTTAGCTTTGCCTACAACTGAAAAAGTCAAAGACTCAAAATACTTCCTAAATTACTTTTTCTAAAGAGAGTTCAGCTGTAGTTTACTGATTACTTTGATCTTAAATGGCCCTCAGAGTTTTTCAGGTTTACCTCTTGCACTGATGTGACTCTTAATTCATTCAGGACATATCTCCCAATCCCAAATTACACTAATGCCCAGCAGACGTATGTTTGGAATTGGGCCATTACACAACTAGCATTTGGAAGTACCTGAATGACCTCCCCCAGAAAAGGTATGTATGAGTGCTTCTGTCTGCTGAGGATTGCAGTACCCTCCTTTTTAGGATCTCTTACAAATATACTTAAAACCATGTAAGACTCAGATGATTCAGCAAAACTCTACAGCAGAGTAAGATCTAAAAGAATAAATTAAGTCTTCTTAGAATTATAAGGACATTTATACATCAAAGGGTAAACCTGTATTGGTCAATGGCTTATTAGAATTATAGAATGTTTTGGATTGGAAATGATCTCAAAGATCATCTAGTTTCAATTCCCCTGCCATGGGCAGGGTCATCTCCAATTAGATCAGGTTGCTCAATGCCTCATCCAGCCTGTCCTTAAACACCTCCAGGGAGGGGTCATCCATAGTCTCTCTGGGCAACCTGTTCCAGTGTCTCACCACCCTTACACAAAAGAACTGCTTTCTAAATCTCTCCTCTTCCAATTTGCATCCATTCCTCCTGGTCCTGCTATCCTGTACCCTATTAAAAATCCTAGCCCAGTCTTTCTCTAGGCCCCCTTCAGGTATTGATAAGCTACTATGTGGTCACCCCTGAGCCTTCTCTTGGTGTGATTGAAGTTGTTTCTATTTTTTTGCTTGTATTTTAAATAGCATGTTATTCCTAAGGAAGAAAAGGCTTTTCCTCCCAGTGCTACCAAAGACTCCTGATTACAAAATTCAGTCAGTCCTAGAATTAAGATCAGGAGGCTGCATTGGCACTAAAAGCAATTGTGTTATAAGCCAGTGTTCTGATGTTATTGATAGAAAAGCTAATGCAATACATTTTCCTCTGACACCCCTTTGTGGCCCAAAAGCAATTTGCTGAGGAGCTCTGAACCACCTCAGCATAAACACCGGGGAGCCCCTGCTGGGTCCTGGAAATCCCTCTTGTCTGCAAGTGCAGGGTATGGAAGGCAAATCTCCATGAAGCTCAGGGCCACAGTTTGAATACAAACACTCTTCAGGTCCTGCTGATACTTGGCAGAGCCCACCAGACAGCTGGTAACTGAGGGGAAAGGGGATGCTGCCAGGAACGGGTTACAAGGGGCTGCAAAGTTCCCCCATGCAGAGAGCACTTGATGTTATTATTATGCCATAAGAAATGATATAGAATCATAGAATGGTTTGGGTTGGAAGGGACCTTAAAGATCAGATAGTTCCAAACCCCCTGCCATGGGCAGGGACACCTCCCACTAGACCAGGTAGCTCAGTGCCTTATCCAGCATGGCCTTAAACACTTCCAGGGAGGGGGCATTCTGGGCAGCCTGTTTCAGTGTCTCACCATCCTCACAGTAAAGAACTTCTTTCCTCTCTCCAGCCTAAATCTCCCTTCTTCCAATTTGCATCCGTTACATATATGACACTTGATTGCATTAGATATACATTTGATAGTAGATAAAGCGTAGTGCTTTTCTGCTACCATCTTTGTGCTTGGGTTAAGGATTAAACCCTGAGAAAACAAAATTTTTCTGAACATTATCTTAAACATAATTTTGCAAATCAGAATTTTGCCCTGAATATCTTTTTATTATGTGTATCTAGAAGATCAACACACCTTGGTGACCCTTGGTGTGCCTGCAGTTTGCTGGAGCTACTTTGCAGGAACTCATTCTTTCTGTGCATTTTTTTATCTTGGAATCACTCACAACAAAGTACTTCAGCTGATCAATAAAAAAACCTAAAAAAAAATTGTTCTTTTACATAGCTTGAATATACAAAATGGTACCTACCTCCCTTCCAGTGGAAAGGATTCTTGAAAGACAATTCAGAGGCATAAATGAAACAGCTAAATTAGGGACCAGCACACTCCATCATCGTTAGCCTAAGGCAAAGAATTTTTAACGTGGAAAAGCTGCATTTTCTGACTGTGAATAAAAGCCAGGCGTTCTCTGTGTGTTATAATAAATTAATGCAATAAAAACCAGGTACTTTTATCCTGCAAGGAAGCTTATTAACCAGACCGCTGGTGCTGCAAAATTCGGCACACGGTTAAACAATCCTTTTTTTTTTTATTTTATTGTTAGGATAATGACGTACAGTTTATTCTTTTATATTGTGCAGCACTTGGGGACTGCAGCCATTTACTAAAATAATGCCAAATTAGTACTGCAAATATTGAAATCAGACCTTTCAGACTAACCAGTGGCCTAATTTTCTCTTCAATCTGCTCTTAATCTCAATTCATCAATAATACTGCCTTATTATAGGACTTTGACAGCGAGCTAGGGCTTTTGATAAATTATACATCTCAAGCCAGATTTAAAATTTGAAGCTCAAGTGCTAATTATCTGTACAGGCCTAGTTAATAACGAGATTTCTTGTTAAGTATCTGATCACAGCATGGGCATCATTTGTCAAGAACCTCAAGTCTACCTTGGAGACTAGCTCCTCGAATTCTCCCTTGCCTACCATATGTAAAATTGGGATCTTTGTTTCTATAATAACCTTTTATTAGGAAGCTGACATAATGATTAAGTTCATGGTAGACACATACAATGAGTTAGACAATTACCCTTGCTGCTTTAAACTACTCGGGCTTCTAGCGAGACAAAATAATTAATATTGAATTTTCATTTGATGCCTTCCACATTTTAAACCCCAATTTGCAGGGTACACCTGGAAGGCTGCCGCTGCTGCCTCGCCGCTCACACTGATGAAATAAAGGCTCCTGCCGTTTGAATGGATAAAGCACAGAAGGCAGGATGCACCACAATCACTTCTCAGTGGAGCAAAGAATTTTCTCCAGCATTAATGGGAAAGGTAATTACCTAGGTCTAACTTTTATAGCCTTCCCTCTAATGAAACCATAATCTCCCAGGCCGCTGCGCTTTAAGCATTTACATGATTTTAACGATTTCGCTGCCATAACAGTCATCACACGGGGTAATTTAGGAACTCGGGGGCCTTAAAAACAAAGATGCTAATTATATTTCTGTATTTTGATTATCAGACTAAAACTGGACTATGCAGGGGGACAGAACCTTAATAAAAACAACCCTGCATTGCCTTAGAGGAAGGAGGTGGGGATGGTGGTGGTGGGAGGGGGGGATATATCCTTTTGCAGGAAAAACGGTGCCTGAGTGCTTTTTTTACCTGTTAATTGCACTAAGCAGTTTCAATCCCCTGGACTTTGGGAACAGGGTCTGAGAAGATTTGGGATCTTCTCAGAGTTCAGGCAAACCTCCCTTCATGCCCACTTGCATCATCATTCCCTTATTAAAATACAAATAGTTCCCAATTGCAGTCACCTGAAAACATGACAATTCCATAGAGCACTGACCTTGAAAGGTGCAACTTTTCCCCTCTACTAGACCTAGGTTGTCTTCCAAGTGTCACTACACTCCTCTGCCCCAACTGGCAAGTGATCTCTCCCATATACAGATGAATTCAAGCTTGAAACATGTGAGGAAAGGGGCCAACTGTTGTTTCTCCCACTCCATTCTATTAATCCTTTTATCCTGGGAAGGAAAACATAATTTTTCAGCCTTGCACCACAGCAAGGAGCAACCAGGCTGGAGAGGGGCAAAGATGTAATGCTGGGCTGCAGGGAGAAAGTTAGGATTTTTCTGAATTTTTTTTTCCCTTTATGAAAAGGAAGAATTAAAACCATTTTCTCTGCCTCAAGGAGGAAGCTGAGGAACAGAAAGGTCTGCTAACAACATGTGCTGATGGCAGGTAAAATCTTCTTCTAGAAAATCTTAAACTTATCAGTGTCTATAGGTCAGCATTTATCACTATGCATAAATTCAGAGGGATAATTCCTAGCCTTTAGGGATTTAAAAATCTAACAGTCCTCTCTGAAACACGGACAAGGGAAGACCTTTTGACAACACTTTCACAGTCACGTTTTCTGAACATCTTGCGTGTCAAAACTGCTTTTGCTTTGGCCTCATCAGCAACAGGGCAAGCAGACCAACAAGGGACACGGGCTGGTTAATGTCACCTGTGTTTTTATTGGCACCCTTCCATTAAGGATAGTCATTTTCTCATCATCTTTGTCTAACAAACAAGATAAATGAAGCTACTTTGTGTTTACAAGAGGGAAAGAATAGAATGAGGGCAGTAGGAGGAATGGTAGTGTGATGGGTTGTCCCCAGTTAAAGCCTGTGATATCCCAGTGCATATCCCAAGGCAGACTGAAGGTGCTTTAGTCCTACATAGACATGTTTGTGGATCTGCTGTACCATAGACCAGAGTGACATCTCTCCTACCATGTGTTACTGGACAACAATACCAGGAAACCCACAGGTTGATCCCTCTGGAACACAGGGCAGCTCAATGACGCTCACACAGAGAAAGATGAGAACTATTAAAAACTACAAACTCCTCTACTTCCAACAAACTTCAGAATACTGCACTTCCCCACTAATTTGTTGAGCATTCAGGAGCTCTGCTGCTCACTAGAAGACAGATCCCTGTGCTTCCAGCTCCTAAACTGGGATGTGTCATTCATGGGAGGAGACCTGTTAGTGTCCTCATCACTTAGTGCTGTAATGGAATACACTGTGATGCTGGATATTGAAGGAGAAGCCTTACACCACAGTTAAAAGGATGAAGATACAAGGAAAATCAAATGCTTTATTGGTTTCATCATTGGATGATATTTTATCTTTTCAGATTTGTATTTTTTTCCCATTGGGAGGGACAGATTTGTGGCAATGGGTAGATGTTAGAAGAGATGAAATAAGAAGGTGCATTATTGAGATGGTAAGCAGTGACAGGCACCTTCCTTAGTAACTCCAGTACAGCCATTCACTAGCTTTGTTGCCTAATTAGCCTCTGCCTCTTACCCCAGGGAGGGAAAGCTTCTAGAACTGATGCTCTCGTGCTCCTCCACTTCAGGATGACAAACAAAAGCAGAGACAAAGCAGTTGCTCCAAGCCACCAGCTCCTTCAGAGCTGAGGACACAGTGAATCCTTACTACTGCTTACTTACTCCTTGTTTATCTACAATACAATTTATACTATATAATATAGATAAAATTTTCTCCCCAATGTCTGAAACATCTTGACTACCATTGCCACTGAATACTTCAAGCAATAGATTCCTGCCTTTGGAAGATACTTTTTTAACCTCACACAATCATGACATAAAAAAATTATGAAAATTTCTCAGTAGATTCCTCTCTGTGTCTTTCTATTCATATTATAGATAGAAACAAACAAATTATTCTATTAATATTGAAATTCAGGATGGATTATTTTAATTAGGAAATTTCTAACAAAAAAAAAATCTCGTTAGTTTTAGAAGGGACTCATTTCAGAATTCCCATCACAATTAAAAATTTCTTCCCAGCCACAAATGTTGCTGAACTGTAAGTTAAAACCAGTATTTTTTTGGCATGTATAAACGATGAAGAAATCAGGCTACTGGATGAAAAAAACACTGGGATAAAATCACTTTTAACTGTGTGGAATAAAACAGTAGATTTTCAACAATTTGCAGCAGTATAGAAAATTCATAAATATTTACTAATGCACTAAGGTGACACAAATCAAACATGTCCCTTTTTTTTTTTCTTTAGTCAGACATTGGTTTTTCCAGACATCATAATTCTATGTGATAAAAAAGCCCAAATCACTTCTCAAAGGTACTGCCAACGAAGAAATGGAATTGCCTCTTTGCTGGTGGTCTTAGCAGATAAAGCAGAATTGCCACTATACATCATCCTTAAAAGAAAGGCAATGCCAAAGGGGAAGCTGCCAGAAGGTGCCATTTTCAGATGTCGAGATAAGGGATGGACATGTGAATTAATGCAGGACTTGTTGCATGTTGTCTGTAACAGGCAACCTGGAGCCCTGCTTGAGCTTGGGTACTTTTCTAGGGTGTATGACTGAAGGAACCTAAAAGAAACTTAGGAAAACAAGCACCAGTCTTCAGAATATTCCTGGAGGCAAATGCTGTGGGTTCTTGATTGTGCTGCAAGCACTCCTTTAGGGGCTGTATGGAGAAACAACACAGAGATTGAAAAATCCATTCACCCTAAGGGCATAAATCATGAAGCCACCTTTGGCCTTCATGGGACAAGGACTCCTGGGAAAGAATCACTGGTGTCCATGTTGTGAAATGGCTCTGTGAGCATTCTATTTCAGTTGCCAAGAATGGAGATGTTGATGCCATCATGCAGAACAACAAGAAGCAGTGACCACATCACAAGTAGTGTTGAGAACTACAGTGATTGTAAGGACAGGTAAGTTCTTCGGCAAAACAAGAGCCTGCCAAGGCTTGGGCAGGTTTTGGCACACAGGAAGCATATGCTTGGAACAGTTTTTTGTATATTTTGTGTAATTTGGGTAAGTATCAAGATTGCAAGTGGTCGTTGCCTTGCTCATCTGAGTGAGGCAAGGACTAGATTTAGGTCTGCCTGAGCTAGCATGAAACTTTGTGGACACAGCTAGTGTTTGAGTTTGTTGGACTTAAATTTATCAACCAAGAGTGCTTAGAGGTAGATCTGCACCTCTTATGCATCCCCATGGCAGGGGGTTGGAACTAGATGATCTTTAAGGTTCCCTCCAACTCAAGCCATTCTGTGATTCTATGGGCTTCTAGATAAGGGTGGGTATTAATCAGTTTCATTTTAATTGGAAAATAAGCTTGGCTGAGCATAAGTTTCTTTGAACATACCTCATTCTTAAGCTGAAAAGTGTGTCTGTACCTCCTTGCCTTCCTATGTCCCTGATCATTTTGTGTTTAAGTTGTTGTGTGTTCTTTCACAAACTAAGAACCCTGCTCTGTAGCCTCCTCATGGAAAAATCTGCATGAACACAGAGTGTCTTAAAGATCTCTGTGTACCCTGCCTGATTTAAATCCATGAAGTTTCCAGAGGATGCAAGATGATGGAAAGTTGAGGTATCTGCAAACAGAATGCCCTGTAGCTCCAAGCTGCTCATGCACGCTACACAGCGTCCTCAGACCACTGCAGAGTCAGCAGGAAGAGGT
This sequence comes from Turnix velox, assembly GCA_013400935.1. Classification (NCBI taxonomy): domain Eukaryota; kingdom Metazoa; phylum Chordata; class Aves; order Charadriiformes; family Turnicidae; genus Turnix; species Turnix velox. The sequence goes on along the minus strand of VZTY01023665.1, from coordinate 15,661 downwards.
GAGGGTCACCCCCTCAAACTTTAAAATCAGTTTCAGAATTAAAGTTAAATAATCCACATCTACTCCCTTGAAGAAGTGTAAATCCAGCAATCTCTGCCACTGGAAGAGGGTGAGGGCGTCTGTGTCCACATTGAGCTGCCTCTGTCTGTACTGGAAAAACTGGAGGCTGACTTGAAATGTTAGTTTTATTCCTTCAGCTGTGACATAACCATGCTGGAGTTGGCCCTGAGATGGTTTTAAGAAAAGAGCGCTGGGATGCTAAACATAGAATCATAGACTGGTTTGGGTTGGAAGGGACCTTAAAGATCACCTAGTTCCAACCCCCCTGCCATGGTTGATTAATGCCTCATCCAGCCTGGACTTAAACACCTCCAGGAAAGGGGCATCCACAACCTCTCTGGGCAGCCTGTTGCAGTGTCTCACCATCCTCACAACGTATTTAACTGTTCAATCTTTAACTGAATTTTCACTGGTCATGTACAAAGCCAGAGTAATACCTGAGTTACATTTCTACTGACTTCCACTCCTCACAAATGAAGGAAGGTGAGATGACTTTCTAACTGGCTCAGTAATTAATCTTCAGGAGGGCAGGAGATGCAGCACTAAATTGGAGCTCAGGTTACAGGGATGAAATCAAGTGAACAAGCTCAGTGTCTCTAATATCTTACCACTTATTCCACGAGCTGTCTGAGTACGTCAAGAGATTTAATTAATGCTGAAGGGGAAAAAAAAAGACAAAACACAGGGTATGGCAAAGGAGTTCCTAATCAGACTGACCCGTGATGTGGTACCAAGCATTATCAGCCTACCCTACATACGCGCTGTGGATGATACACTGTCTCGGTGTCACACTGTGTGGAAAGTCAGACCTGTGCTGAGAGTTTCTGAGCTCACAAGGACATTGAGGAGAACCTGAGAAGACCTCAACTGATCAGTTTTTCAAGGAGAACATTTTCAGTGCTAAACTTTAAAGGCAAGAGTGGGGAGAGTAGTTTGGGCTGCAGGGATCAGCATGGTAACAGGTGCAGAGAGCACTGAGGGGACTGGGTGTGGGAGCACTGGTCGGAGCAGAACAGGCACCATGGGATGTTCCCCAGTAGGGACCAAACTTGGCATAGCTCCTGGGCCTGGGAGCACTGGTTGCAGTGAAACAAAAGCTGTTGAGAAGTTCCCAACAAGAATGGGACTTGGGATGGCTCCTTCTGAAGGGTTATGTGAATGATGGGCTTGTAAAAATGGATGTGTGGGAATGGACAGGGCTTCGAGCAACCTTGGCTGGCGGGAGGTGTCCTTGTCCATGGCTGGGGTTGGAACCGGATGATCTTAGAGATCCCTTCCAACCCAAACCATGCTGTGCTGTAATTCTCACAAAATGCAGGACTCTCCCAGCGCGTACAAGCTCTTATTTTACAAGAATTAGCAAAGATTTCTGTGCTGTGCAGGATCCCCATTTCCCCTGCCCCAGCACCACAGAGCAGCAGGGTCAGGCTGGCATGGGGCAGCACCTTCAGGTTCTGTTTTAATTACCTGCTCTTTGGTTTCTGCAAAAATGATAACAAAATAAAACCCCAAACACATATTTTTTTTGAAAAGTGCTACTTTCAGAGAGAAATGACAGCATGCTGGGGAGTTTAAGTGGGGCACAGGTTATTTAATTCTCTCTTCTGGGCTTTGTATCCCAATTAATTTAAGTAGGAGGCTTGTTTTTATTCCATTAGCTTGCAGCACAAGTGTCACCAGCCATAGCTGATGGCAGTGACCACTGCCAGAAAGTCATCAACACTTTTATGTCTGTAGATTCACAGTACTCCTTATTATGCCTGTAAAACACATAGATCCACACAATTTAATCTAGAGAAGAAGCTCCTTAATTCTCCCCCATGTTAAAAATGCAAAAAAGTGGACAAAAAATCCAAACCCTGGTCTTGCCTCCATCACTGGCTGCTGTCACTGGGGAAGGACCCAGCTCAAATCTGGGGAGTGTTTTCTGATGAGCTGTGGGCACATTAGAGACTTAACACTTTGACCAGGGGAGGAGGACGCCTGTTCACTCAACCCTCATCCATGATAACAGATGATAACCATGGACCACTTCTTCTGGGGACTCTGTCTTTGCATCCAGGCTGCTGAGAGATGGTGCCATCCATAATGCCTGCAGGAGCAAGCAAGGTTCTACACACTGGATAATGTTGGAGCTCATTCATTACTCTTTTTCCCATGCTTAGATTGGCCAGAAGTTGGCAAGCTCTTGATCTGGAGTCACATTGATCTTTTGATATCAGGAGAGCTGTGACAATCTGCAGGAGCTGAGAATTTGGCTGGTTTTCTACATGGGGTTGGGTTGTTTAAAGACCAGACAGAATGTTGTTTTTCCTTTAGAGGCTGATAAGTTCAGTCCTCTGAAGAAGCTGTTGACTACCATTAGTAGTAGGTTCATTTGTTCTCTGCTGGACACTGCCAGCCAGCAGGGTTTTGGGCTGTTGTGCAGCTCCCAGCTCAATTATTTCTCAGGGCTCTTTGTTTAATATAATGGGGTCAAATTCAGACGGTGGGTGGCTGATGATTTCTGGTCCAATTTACAATAGCCTGCCTGCAAACCCACCTAGAATCCAGTTAATCTCTTTTGTGGAACAAAGTGAAAACTCTGCAAAGTGTTTGGTGCTTTGGTCCAATGTTTAGTTTCCATCATGCAAGCTGATTAGCAATTTTTCCTGCTCAGAGTGGCCATGACGTGGCAATGCAGCTGTGTTGATAGAAGAATTGGGTTTATTTCCCAAACTGTGAGGCACTGCCATGGGAATTCTTTCTGCTAAAGAAATGAAAAGAGATATAGTACTACCACTACCAATATTTACCACTAACTGGTTTGTGAACTTCAAGTTTACAATTAATTAGATATTCCTGATCACAGTTAAGAGTGGAGTTTGGTCTTTAGGAGGCCACAGCACTCTGGTTATTCATTTTATAGGTGTTGTAGCTGGATGGTTGGCTCTTTAGAGAAGGTATTAAGTTGCCACCTTGGCTGAATAACAGACACCAAAAAGGACTTTGAGCTTTAACTGTTCCAGCTCATCCCTTACCTTCAGGTCTAAAGGACCCAGCGACTTGTGGAAGTAGGTGTGGTATTTACCCAGGGTATCACATTGAAAGCCCTGGGCGATTCAAGGTGCTTCATGTGATAAATCACTCCATTTGTTTTCATGTTTTATGAAACAAAAGTCCTTAATCTCAAACTGTCTAAACAGAGGAGTGATGCAACTAATTATCTTCTTCTGGATTAAGGCTGTAATCCAGACTGTATGGCACAGAAGATGCTGAGAACTCCTGACAATCCATGATTTTTACAATGAGGCAAAGGGAGAAGACATTAAGAAGCCTTTAGCAACAGTGATCCAGAATGCCTGGTACACTCCCATATCAGGGTATTTCTACCAGGAGATAAAGTGATTCAGTTGGGCCTGATGTAGGGTCTTAGAGATCTTAGTTTTGCAGGTGTTTAAGGCCAGGCTAGACAAGGGACTGAGTGACCTGATCTAGTGGGAGGTGTCCCTCCCTATGGGAGGGGGTTGGAACTAGATGATCTTTAAGGTCCCTTCCAACCCAAACTATTCTATGATTCTATGACTAGGGAAACAATTTCTGTGTACAGCCCTGATGGCAGCCAGAAGCACCTGCTTCCAAAGCAGGAGCAGCAGGCTGAGTGTCAGGAGGATGGAGCGAGGCTCTTCTCAGTGACCTCTAATGATAGGACAAGGACCAAAGAGTGCAAGCTGGAACACAGGAGGTTCCACAGAATTTGGAGAAAAAACTTTGTCCAAGTGAGGATGACAGAACAGCGGCACAGACTGTCCAGAGAGGTTGTGGGGTCTCCTTTTCTGGAGACATTCAAACCCCACCTGGCTGCCTTCCTGTGTGGAAGGGTGTTCCTGCCCCAGCAGGGGAACTGGATTAGATGACATCTTGAGGTCCCTTCCAACCCCTGATATCCTGTGAAGGCTTTGTAGTTTTCTGGTATAGAGCACCTTTTCTTCTTAAACAAGTGCTTTTTATTCTATAGTAATAAAACCAACACTGTGCATCCACATCAGTCCAGGCCTGTTTCCGTCTCTGATGTACATGTAGACCTGACCCCCTGCCATTTATTTTGGGGCAGAAAAAAGTGGATGACATTCTGCTTATGTTGCTATTCTTTCATGCTTGCAATTACAGAAGCTTCATTTCAAGGGTTGTATCAGGAACTTTGCAACTTAGGCATGTTTTTTCAAATATATTAAAAAATCCCCAGTTACTAGAGTGTCTTCAAATTTAAGCTGTAAGTATAGAATTCATCTAATTAAATAAGAACTCCAATTGCTGATCCTACCATTGATAGAAAGGGATAGAAAAGAAAAATCCCCTTTATTTCCCTTTGTAGTTTTAAACACCAAGTGTTGATTCTCTGCTCATGAGATAAATGTTCTTAGTGGCAGTAATGGATGCAGCTTGCAAACAGGAAAGGAGATAAGTAGGAAAGAAAAAAACCCCAAACCACAAAGAACAAAAATTAAAATAGACATTTTATCTTTGAAAGTTATCTCATTCAGTAAATAAGATGTCAAAACTAATTGCAGCCCTGGGTTGCTTTCTGTTCAGTTCTTTCTCAGGAAACTTGAATAAAAATTCAAAACTGAAGAAAGACTATGAAGATGTGAGCAAATTCTTTAAGCTCCTGGAGGGCAGTAAGCTTGCAAACAAACTGGGGAAGTTTCCAGGCAACACTTTATTTAATATTTACATTTTATATGTCCTCATTTCTTCTCTGTATTGTTCCCCTTATTTCTACAGTTCTATTTTGCAAATTGTATTGAAGATCTAAAAACTTTCAGAATTTTGAAAGAACAGTAAATATTTCTTTAATTTTTCTTCCTCCTTTGTTTTTTTCCTGTTTTTTTTTTTCAGATAAGCATTCTTTTGTTATTGTTTCATTGTCTTCCAGTCCCTGTTGCAGCAGAAGTAGAATTCAGTCTTAAGAGAAACTGAGAATCCTAAAGGCAAAATGCCTGAAGTTAAATGTGAATAAAAGTTAAGGTTTTAAAGTGTTTCATGTAAATGTTATTGAACAGAGCACTGACAAGAGAATAAGATGAGCAAGAACCATTAAAAGAACTCTGTCTGCAATCTGGAATTTTATCAGAAACATGAGATGAAGTGAAAGTCATCCTTTAATGAGTGAGTACATCCAACTCCAAGCCACCAGTGCATAGATCTGGTAAAGATGTAAACATTTGGGATCACTTCATGTTTCTGCACATTATTGTATTTTAGAACATAATTATGCCCCAGGTGGACAAGGTTTCTCTAGGCTAGTAATAATAAAGCTAAATATATAATAAAATAAAATGAGCAAATAAAATGAAGAGGATATATGATTCTGACTTGATATATAGCAAAGAAATAAAATCAGAGAATTCATTTAAAAATTAATGTCAAATAGAAAAAAAGTCTTATTTTGGTCCAGTCTAAGGCAAAAGGGAAGCAGATGCAGGGAACAAGTGTGATTTTAAGGTGGTTTTCAGGCTCCAAGTTAGGAGACATTTCCCTGAGATATCCCAGGTTTCCCACTGGTTTCTTTCCAACTCATCTGAAAAACAGCCAGAGAAGTTCTTAGTTCTCCAGAGGGAGATGAATATGGAGATAGTAAGCTGAGCAAAGTGCCTTCAGCTTACTAAAACCTTCATGCTACCTTAACTGCTGGGCATCTCCTTGAAGGAACAACTTGGAAAGATGAGATATCATCTCTTTTTTTAATAATTATCAGTCACTTAAAAAAGCTGTTTTCTGTCTGAAGCACTTTGTCTGCATGAGTTCCCCCTCAGGCACCTGGTGGAGATAAACTTCTCAACTGTCAGAAGAACTGCTGGACCTTTTGGTACAAAAGATCATCCTCTTAAGGATACTTAATGGCCCGGGTAGCAGTCTCCTGTGTGAATGTATCCAAGTAATTATAGCTTAAAGTTATACTAATCGCTCCTAATGGAGATGGACTGTTCCTCCTGCTGTGTCCCTCACTGCTCCCAGATGAGAACTATCTCAACAATTTGGGATTAGCAAAAACACTTGTTATACTATTAGCTTCATAACTTTATTAACATCATTGATTATGGAACAGATGGATGCATCTTAATCATTCTATAATGGAAGATTAAATAGCTTAAATTATATCAATCATATTTAAGTCTTTGCTTAATAAAACAACAATTTAAGTTGGGTCAGCAGTAGGGTTTGAACCCAGGGCCTTCAGATTAGCAGCCAGGACTTCCTCCATTAAAAAAAGTAAACCCATTAGCTGCTTGCAGTTGTAGACTTGTATCCATGTACATTGGCCAATAAAATATATGACACATGCTGTGCCAGTGGATTACACATTGAATTTTGAGATTAAGAATTCCTGGGTCCCTTTTGTGCCTCTCAGAAGGAGTTTTGCCCCCTGAATAGAGTAGTCAGTGAGAAATGGGTCAGCTGGTGACGGTAATATGTTTTAAACAAAGCTTGTGCAACCCTTCAGGTATCAAAGGACTTTATAAAAATGTCTGGTTTGCTTGTCTTTGAGTCAGAGATATGTAAGAGCCCAATGTGCACACTTGGTGCATGCACTTTGAGATCCAGACAAAAAAAAGAATCATTATGAGCAGAATATAGCTCTGAGAATAGAGGACTGATTGATTGATCGATTATAGTTATATTACTCACTATAAACAAAAGTTTTCAGAGGTTTTTTTTTTCTTCTGCATAATTTCTTCTCGGCTGCCTGAGCCTTTGGTAACCTGAGATATTCTTCATGGCCTCCTCTGGGGTCAGCACCGGTTTGCACTGACCCAGGATCCTAACTACAGCTTATTAAAGCCTTTTACCAGTTGCCTTAGCAGAGACAGGACACCAAACTTAACTGAAAGTGGCAAAAAGCGCCACTGTCTGGAGATAGAATGTACTGTTCTCTGGGAAGTGGCTCATCAAATCTCAGGTGAAAAAGAGATCTTCAGGCTTAAGGGTAAATTTGAATGCATGATGTTTACAACACCAGCCTCCAGCAAGGTGTATGAAGTGGCTGTATGAAGAGAACTGCTCTCTTCATCTTTGTGAGTAACGTTGTGCTAACAGAGAACATTGAATCATAGAATAGTTCAGGTTGGAAGGGACCTTAAGATGATATAGTTCCTGCCATAGGCAGGGACACCTCCCACTAGATCAGGTTGCTCGGTGCCTTTTCCAGCCTGGCCTTAAACAGCTCCAGAGAGGGGGCATCCACAATCACTCTGGGCAAGCTGTTTCAGTGTTCCACTACCCTCACTGTAAAGAATTTCCTTCTTATATCTAGCCTTAATCTACCCTCTTCCAATTTACATCCATTATTTCTAGTCCTTCCATTGCATATCCTATTAAAAAGTCCTGCCCCTACCTTTCTGTAGACCCCCTTTGGGTATTGATAAGCTACTATGAGGTCCCTCTGAGCCTTCACCAACCCCAACTTGACACTGTTCTCTCAGGGATGGGATTCCAAGGCAGAGCATGAAGTTTGGGCACTCAAAGATCAGCCACTAATGCACAGTCTGAGAATTAGAGAATCAAAGAATATCAGGGGTTGGAAGGGACCTCAAGAGATCATCTAGTCCAATCCCCCTGCCAGAGCAGGTACACCTAGACCATGTCACACAGGAACCCATTCAGGTGGATTGTGAATCTCTCCAGAGAAGGAGACTCCACAAACAATATCTCATCCAAGAGCAAGAAGCCTGAGAACACACTGAGGGATGTGCTCCAGCTTAGTGGGACTGGAAACTACAAATTCCTCATCCAAAAAAACCTCTTCATATGGCATCATTTGGGTTCCTTGGTGTGAAGGATTGTCTAAAGGCAAGTCAAGCTCTGGTTAACTTTAGGAAACTCACAATGGGGGGTACGATTGCAAAGCACCTCCACAGCTGTTAGAATTCTGCAAACTTTGCAGGTTTGCCCATCCATCTTCCTACCAACATTACATACATACTGAAGATTAAAATTTTATTTGGAGATGCCATTTCACTTTACTGTGCATCAGAACATCAGCTCTCCTGTAAGTGCACTCAGTTGCTCCCTGAAGAGAGAGAAAATTAGCAGTGGTAGATATGTATTTCCTGCTCATTACCCTGTAAAAACTCTTGGAGAACTTATACATTGATTAGCAGGAGTCATAAGAGCATCTTTTGTCTTGATTAATATGTTTGTGTGCCGTGGGCTGGGTAATGGCAAGTGTCAGAGTGGCCACCTCCTTGAAATAATTGCAGGAATCCAAGCATTAACCTACAGAAAGAGAGCACAAAATAAAAAATTATGATCTTCCTGCTCTAGAGCAATAACACTGGCTGCCAAGTTGAGGAGGGAACAGTACAGCTGTATTAAAATCACAGGTAAATCTGGAGTCTGTGGTTTGCTTCAGGTATTTAAAGACCTGAATGGAGCATAATAAAGGAACAGATGAGCCACTTCAAGCCAGTCTGGTACATGAGGAGCCTCAGAGGAGACTTGGAACAAAAAATAAAATAATAAAAAAAAAAAAAGAAGATGCAACTCTGAATGAAACTATATGTGTTTAAAGGTCCAGAAAACACACACTCCTGTTTACAGAAACCCTCTGTGTGGAATCTTCAAATATTGCCATAGACGGACTGTAACTTGTAACTCGAGTCACTCCCTGATGAGAAGGTAATTTTTAATACTCTTGTGAATTATTTCTTAGAATAGACTGTCCACTCAGCAGGTTGCCTTTAAAGGTGCACTGATACTTCTAACTTTTCATTTCAAGTTCACAAAATGGAGGATGAGATCCCTCTTTTTTTTTTAATCCTATAAACAAGTAAATACAAAGTTCTCACTTGAGATTAAAGTAGGTTGCCTCGTTGGCAGGCAGAAATTAATATTTTTCCCAGGAAAGCATCTAGTTGCCACAGTAAGGTTGTTCTGAGATAAGATGCTTTCAGTATTTTCTACTATTTTACTCTAAACTGGGTATTTCCATGCTCAGCAGAAGGTAACTATTATCTTGAGGTTCCACAACTCACTGGGCAGAGATTATATCTACCTTCTGGAACTCCAAGGCACAAATAAGCATGACTGTTGTGGCTTTCTCCTGGTCCACTTAGTAGGTCACTTTCCCATCACAGAGTGGGAAGACTAGCACTTAAAGTCCCTCTCTGGTTTCAGTGTGATTAAGCCTCAGGACAGGTACCAAGTTTGTCACACTCCTGTGTGTAGGTGACAAACATGAGTATTTGAGTTGCTTCTCAAATCCTCATTGAGGTTTTACAGTTCCACGGAGGTGAGGCAAAACCTGGGCTTGAGAGGAACCTTCTTAATTCTAAGTTAAGAGCTGCCACCTGAATTCAGACCCAGTACCTTGATTTATTCCTTGATATAAGCCCAAATAGGTAACAGCAGCACGGAAAGCTTGTATAAGAGAAGTTGGAGACTGTTCTCTTTATTAAAATAGGAAAGCTGTGATTAGGAAGTGTAATACTGAGATTTTCTTCCTTGGTTTCTCTGAATAAAATAATACAGAAGAGAGAACATGCACTTCTCAGATCTGGGAAGTGTTTTTTATGTGCTTCTGTCAAATCTGTTAGAGCCCGGAAGTGTTTTAATTACAAAGGACTAAGACAGGTTGAGGATTTGAGTTTTTAAATTTCTACAGGTAATCTTATATTCTTCTCTGTTCTTTGCAAGTTTCCTGTAGTCACCCTGAGGTTAGATGTGTAAATAATATAAAATTTACTCACCCTAATTCATCTGTTAAAAGAATATCAGAGGATAAGTTACTCTTGCTGTAGCACATAAAATAAATGTACTGCCATTTGGTAGCAGCATCTAGTGCTCCTGCAATCCACAGAGGGACACAAAAGAGAGGAGAAACTTAAACAAGGGTTGAAGAGGAACACAGAATTGGTAGAGCCACAAAGTGACCTCCTTAAACCTGTAGCTGTTTCTGTTTGTGTAAGAAATATTTTAAATGCTAGTGTTAATTAAGATTTGTTTTCATTAGCTGTAGGCCGATACATCTGCTATTAAGCAAAAGCACTTTTTGAGTGCTGTGGCAAGTGTCTGTACTGATTTCGAAGAATCATTGAATGGTTTGGGTTGGAATGAACCTTAAAGATCATCTAGTTCCCATCCCACTACACCAGGTTGCTCCATGCCTCATCCAGCCTGTCCTTAAGCGGCTCCAGCAATTGAGGGGGCATCCACAACCTCTCTGGGCCACCTGTTCCAGTGTCTCACAGTAAAGAACTTCCTTCTTCTCTCCAGCCTAAATCTCCTGTCTTCCAATTTGCATCCATTCCTCCTAGTCCTGCCATCCTGTACCGTATTCAAAAGTCCTACCCCAGCCCTCTTCAGGTATTGGTAAGCTACTTTGGCACTTGGTCTCTACACAACAACTGTCTCTCTGGGTAAAATGGGGAGCTTCAGGTTTGGAGGCAGCCTTTATCTAAATATAAATAATGTTTCAGGGAGATAGCAATGAGTTGACTGAAGCTGACATCCTGGACGTCACTACTGAGCTAGATCAGTCCTCTGATAAGTCTTGAGATGACATTCTGTGGATCCAAGAGGAGCAGTGTAAAGATAAGACATCGGTGGCACAGGTTCTGGAAGAGCTTTAGTGTCCTTTTATTCTTGCTCTTGCTCTGTTTGCTGTATATGTCTATGCAAGTGTGTTCACCTCCCACATTGAGTAAGGGATCGTTGCCCTAGGGATTTTATAGCATTAGAACTTATTACACTAAATTAATATGAATTCAGTTCTGACCTTTTTGGGATATTACCTACGTAACAGACTCTTTCATTATATTATCTTCCATAATTTTCACAGAACCCCAGCCCCAGTGGATGGATGTTTTCCAAGAACAGGGAGAAGTGCTTAATGAAAAGCATCATTGCCATAGGGGTCCTGCAGAGTTATGGCTTGCTGTTGTTAATACATTCAGCCAGGAAATTGCCTTTATGCTGTACATGCAGATAAGCAAATTAAAAAAGAGAGATTAAGTCCCAATTAATTTTGGACACCTCTGAAACATTCCTCTTTGGAAATGCACAGAACATTTATCAGAGCAAACCTTAGGAAAAGCTGAGACTGGGTTTATAACACTGAGCATCAGTTATGTAACCTTCAAGATAACCCCAAAGGATAGGCTCTTAGGCTTAATTTTGATAAATATATACATGAGAGAAGAAAGAAAAGACCAAGTGACTTATTAAGAACACAAAAACCACATAGCAAAACCCCCTTTAAATTTAAACTTGGGGCTTCCAGTCCCTGGCATTTTCCTAATCCTTTTAATGGATCTTTTGACTCCAACTGCACATCTGTGTAGCACTTAAGGAATCTGCATGGTTTCCAAACTGGAAAAAAATGAGAAATGATGATAAGCAATTTGTGTTTTCTTGTGGAAAATTTCTTCTTCAATGAGTTACTCAGTACTTGCTCTGGTGCTGAAATAAGCCATCAAACTGAAATAGAATATGCCATATGCAACTGTCTTAATTGTGAGGCCATTCTCTTCAACATCTGTTTAGAAATCTTGAATTCAGGCTCTGCAGTAAGTGAGATGTTCTCTAAATGTTGCTGACAGTATGGTTCTGCGGAGATGTTTTTGTTCAGGGCATGTCTGTGTGAATACACAAGCACATGTGAGGTTAAAATTTCTTTTCTTAATTTTAAGATGAACTCAAATAATGTGTCAAAGCTTTTTAACTGTGAGTGGGAGGAAAATAAAAATACAGGAATTGCTAAATAGCCACTTCACTGTCGAATCTGGTAACCTAACCCTGACTTTGGCCAATAATATATCACAGAATCACAGAATGTCAGGGATTGGAAGAGACCTCAGAGCATCATCTAGTCCAATCCCTCTGTCAGAGCAGAAACACCCAGACCAGGTCACACAGGAAGGCATCCAGGTGAGGTTCGACTGTGTCCAGAGAAAGAGACCCCACACCCTCTCCGGGCAGCCTGTGCCACTGTTCTCTCACCCTTACTGTGAAAAAGATTTTTCTTATATTTCTATGGAACCTCCTGTGTTCCAGCTTGCACCCATTGCCCCTTGTCCTATCATTGGAGGTCACTGAGAAGAGCCTGGCTCCATCCTCTTGACACTCACCCTTTACATATTTATAAACATTTATGTGGTCACCTCTCAGCCTCCTTTTCTCCAAGCTAAAAGGATGCTCAAGAACTGAAGGAAAAAGGACAGAAGTAATCCTGTCTAACAAACCAAGCAGTGCAGGGACTGTTTGTGCCAGATGTTTCTCTGATTAAAACATCAAACAAGGAGAAAAATTTGGTGCCGTCAATGAGGCTCTAACTCTAATGTGTACAGAAATAAATACATCATGTGCAAAGAGTTTCTTTCCCCTGATTTTCATGGCTTTTCAGCTTCGGAGCCTTCAGCTGACAGTCACTCAGACTGAAGGTGAGGCACATGGTGTCTCACTCAGGCATTCAGATCTGGGAGTTAAGCAACAGATTACAACAGTTAAAATTCTAGACCTCTAAGCTGCCACAAAGGAGGGTGCTCTCAGCTTCCCACCCAACATCATTTGAAAGACTCCAGGGGTTTCTGTTGTGTGAGTCCAGGTGGGTCTGGTCACCCAGAAGAGCCACAAGACAGGGTGACTTCAGAGCCTGCAAGTGCATTTGTAGGGTGTGCCTGGTAACACACCCTTGCTGCAAGAGCTTGAGTCAGTCCTCAGGACAGCTGTCTGCTAAGAGGATGATGCTGTTGCTCAGGAAAACTTCTTGATAGAATATGAGTTGGAAGGGACCTTCAAAGTCCAACATCTGATCAGCAGGGACTTCTTTGTCAGGTTAAGATCCCTTTTAGGTTTGGCCTGTATTTTTTCCCACACAAGGCCATTTTCAGTCTAACCACAGCAAACTCCAAGAAAGCTGGTGAGTAAATGGATGACAGCAGATGTTCTCCTGGAGGGTGCTCCCTTCTCCTTCATCAGTGCAAGTTTTACTTGAAATGTATTTAAAGAAGCCCTTGCTGTTGTCCTAGACCCCTCTTGCAAAAAGTTCTTTACTGTGAGGGTGGTGAGACACTAAAACAAGTTGCCCAGAGAGGTTGTGGATGCCCCCTCTTTGAAGGTGTTTAAGGCCAGACTGGATGAGGCACTGAGCAACCTGGTCTAGTGGAAGGTGTCCCTGTCCATGGAAGGGTGTTGGAACTAGATCTTTAAGTTTCCTTCCAACCCAAACCATTCTATGATAACCTTGGTCATACATACGAATCAGGCAGGATTTTGGATGGGTGCCACCTAGTGCTGGGAATTTTCCCCTATTCCAGCATTGACATGTCATGGCTCTTGGCTGCAATAGCATTTCCATTTCCCCCCAGCATGAGAGAAACTACTAGAATCTAGGCTCACAAGCTGTCTCACTAATGCTGGAGCTGGTGTCCCCAGCCCTGAGGGCTTGTAGGCAACTTAATTACCTTCATTTCCTAATTTCAAGTGATGGTGTTTTGTAAACATTTTTAATGCATCATCGTTAATATACTAAGGAAAGGAATCTCTTTCTGCCAGGAGAGAGGAAATAAATCTTCACTATCTCTTTGGTCCACTAGTTTACATTTAGAATAGAACACCTTTTGGAGACATATGCTCCCATTATTATCTCACCGTGATTTATCACTAACTCTAAAATAAACATTATATCCCAGTTACCTGCTTGCTGCTGCCCTTACTCTGCCATTTTGGAATACCTTAAAGAACCAGCAGATGAATATCAGTGTGGATTTATTTGGCTTAGGGTTTTATTTTTGCCTGCACTTAGTTTTTTCTATCATTTCCACACTTTTTCCTCAAATTGGGTGGAGCAAGGAGGAAAGAAACAAATAAAAACCAAAATTCCCAGCTGAAATCTTAGGGACAGAAGGCAAAGCCCCTCACAGAAAGCATTATTGAAGTGTCCTTATTAGAAGGATGATGTGTTGAAAAATTGTCATGATCTAGAGGAAAGGGGAAGCTCACAAAAACACAGGGCATGTTGTGATCTTAAGGCCAAGAGGATTGTCTCACTTTCATGAGTGAGTGCAGACCTGAGTAGCTTGAAATGGGTAGAAACCATGGTCTAAGCTGTAATTCTGCTGCCCAGCATCTCACTGATTTTGAAATGGAACATCTGATCTCCACTTTCCAGTCATTTTTCACCCAGTGTCTGTAATTCTCCCTTGGGCAGTGGATTAATTCGGATGTTTAAGTTGTTTCCCTTCTGGAAAGGCCTCAACCAGAGGCTCATAATCACGCAGTTTGTCACTGCGTGAAATTACTAATTCTTCTCCATTCTGAGGTTGTGTGGAGCAAAACAAGTTTATTGTTTATAATTTTTTTTTTTTTTGATTACCATGAGGTATAAAGTTCCATTGAGTGCAGTGGAGACTTTGGGGTTATTAGAATAGCACCTCTTGGTATGAAAACATTGAGAATAATTGATTTTTTTTTTTTACCAACTTTATAAAAGTGATGGATTGCCTTTAGATATTTGCAAAATAAGATAAAACTAATTCTGTGCTAAGGCAATGATGTATCTTACTCTGTGGAAGCAAGCCTTGTGTTGTGCATTGGCTAACTTGAAATGACTTAAATTTTTCACCATCGTCTCATTTATTGGATCAATTTTTAGTGTTAAATATTGACACACACCACAGAATACCAATACAGGGTTTTCCTGGCAAAAAGTGGACATAGCCAAAGGCTGAAGTTAAAAGCAGTTAAGATGTGGCAGCACAAGACAGGGGTTTGGGACTTTAAGATCCACTCAAATTATTCATTAGGCCAGTCTGCTTCTGTCACCTTCACCAATTCAAATACCACTTAGAGAAAAAGAAACCCCAAACCAAAACAGAACAAGTGACCCTCACTATCATACATAATTGGCAAGAAGAAGGTGAAAAGTAGGCTAGGAAAACCCTCTGAGACTGATGGAGCATATTTCAGTGGCTTCATCAAGGTAATGTTCCCCAGGTGATTGGAGGCAGAAGATATTTCATCAGGATAAAATATAAAGGTGCACCAACTGCAGAGCCCCACACAAATGATTACAGTCACATATTTTTTTAAGAGAGCCTTTCATGTCCTACATATCTAGGAGAAAATGATTCATTTTAACATCCGTAAATTGTGCTGTTAGTGCACCTAAAAATAACTTGCATTTGTAGTGAGGTTTAACTCAAATAGGTTTTCAGTTGTAATATATGTTTGATTTTGTCAAAGGAGGGAAGCAGCCAATATTCTGTGTGGATTAGCAGAGCCCAGAACAGAAATAACACTGAAGCACCCTTAATTTCACAGTCACAAAGCCTATCTAGACCCATCAAGCTCACAAAAAGCTCATATTTATTCCATATTCAGATTTCAGTCTAATTTCAGAAATACCCCTTTATGTGGAAACATTCTAGCTCTACTATAAGAAGAATTTTAGATCAAAAGAAGAAATCACAAATTAAATTAAGCCTTTTTTTTGTCACACCTTCCTAGATAGCACAGTAAAACCATGAAGGGAAGGAACTTCTGGAGTTTCCAGTATGAGTATCTAGATTCTGTTAAGCCTAGTCAAGACTTTAAGTATCTCCCTCTATCAACAGCTAAAAAC
>VZTY01023664.1:53833-107413 GCA_013400935.1 Turnix velox | reverse complement strand
ATACTAGGATGCTAATAAACTTTCTGTTCTCTAGCATGTTTGGTTGGGTTTAATTGTCTTTTTAAAAGTTTTTGTTGTTCGTTTGTACAGCTCTTAGTAAACCAGACCTGGGTTTTGTTGTTGAGTCCTCTTTTCCTGTGAAGTTGTATGTTTGCTTTAGTGTTACTGTAAGCAAAGAAAACTTTGCAAATGGCCTCTCTGTAAATGACATGTTTCTAAACCTTTCCTTAATCACGATTGGGATGTCAGAGGTGGCTTCCTACTTGTATTGCAGCTTCTCCATTTGCTGACTGGGCATGCTGAGATACTGCAGTGTTAGAAACAGTCCCTTCTCATCTTGTAGTAAGAAAGGGAGATCTTATGGAACAGCTGCTGTTTTAGTGCATTTTGTTTTATTAACTGAGCCACTTCTCTTTCAGGTGCAGAAGATACAAACTACACAGGGTCCACATCTCAAATACTCAAAAATCTCAAATACTGTGGTTGATGAGGTAGTTTGCTGTGCTGAGTGTGAACCTCCAGTGCTCTATGAGGGGGCCAGAAGCTCCTTCACGAGGCCTCCGAATTCCACATGTGTTCCTTGGAGCTCACTGTGCAGGTTCTGTGAGCTCTTTGTGCAGACCTTTCCATCTCCTCATGTGAAGCCTCCGAGCTCCTTGTCAGGGCCTTGGAGCTGCTTCCTTGACGCCTCTGAGCTGTTTGTGTCTGCCTCAGAGCTCTGCTGTAATGCCTTGCCTTGCACTTCGCAGCTGTTTTTGTGGGTCTCACAGCTTCTTATGTTGGACTCAGAGCTCTGTGTTGTGGTCTCAGAGCTGTTGGTGTGAGGACTTGGAGCTGATTGTCTGGTACTCACAGCTCCTTCCTTGAGGCTTTGGAGCTCTTGGTGTATCAGCCTGAGAGCTGCAAGTCCTCACGTGGCCTTGGGGAGGACTCAGAGCTCACTGTGTAGAACGCAGAGCTCTTTGTGTGAGGCTTTGAGGTTCATTGTGTAGGGCTCAGAAGTGTTGATCTGAGCCCTTGGAGCTGTCTGTGCACACCTCATACCTATTGGTATGAGGCCTTGGAGCTGCTGATGTCATCCCTCAGAGCTCCTGTGGGCCTAGGAGCCTTTCTTTAAGGCCTTGGAGCTGTTGTGATGCCGTGGAGCTCCATGTGTAGAGCCTCAGGCATCCCTGAATGGGGCTTGGAGCTCCTTCTTTGAGGCCTCATAGCTGCTCGTGTAAGGTCTTGGTGCTCTTTGTGTGGGCCTCAGAAGTGTCTGAACCCTTGGAGTTCTATGTGTGTACCTTGGAGCTACCGGTTGGAGGCTTTGTAGCTCCTTGTGCTGGCCTTGGAGCTGTGGTGTGAAGTCTTAGAATTCCTTTTGTCAGCCTTGTGGGGCCTCAGCACTCTTGGTGGGAGGCCCAAGCACACAGATGGGAGCATTGAGGTTAAAATACACAGAGCTTCCAGGCCCACAGACATGGAGGACTTCCAAGGCTCACACACTCAAACCTCTGGATCCCACAAACACAGAGCTCCAAGGTTGAAAAAAACAGAGTTCCTAGGCTGAAAAACACAGATCCACATGAATGACCTCTGAGACCCACACCCATTCTGTGTCAAGACCCAAAACTACAGAGCTCTGAGGCTCACATGCAGAGAGCTCTTTGATCCACACAGAGCTCTGAGGCCCACTCACGCAGATCTCCAAGCATCTCTTACATGGAGCTCTGAGACCCAAGCACACACACAGAGCTCTGTGGCTCACACAGATGGAGCATTGAGGCGAAAATACATGGAGCTCCGAGGTCCACACACACAAGAGCTTTGAAGGCTACAGCCATGGTCCTCTGAGTCAAAATCACAGACCAGCGAGACTGAAAAGCACAGAGCTCCAAGCTCACACACTCAAGCCTCTGTATCCTGAGGAGAGAAACAGACTCCAATAGGAATCAGTAGGGATGCCTTTCTGAGCTCTGTAATGACTATCATCCTCCTAGAAAGAGCCTGCTAATTAGCACTGTACAGTGAGTGTATCTCCATGGCTGAATAGTTCCTGGCTTCCCCAAGTGTTAATTTTATTCATGACACTGTAAATACATGTCACTGTTTAGCCTTTGCCCTCATAGCCTTTGCATAGGGTAGGGGACAAAAATAAAACTCACTTTCTCCATAAAAGCACTGTATTTTAGTGGTCATGTCTCATCATATATCCATAACTGTTTAACTGTACTGAAACATGCTGTTAGAAATACTCTAGAAATATACAGAATTATCACGAAAAACCTGAATTTCAGGAAAACAAAAAAAGTCACAAACATCATCTCTTTCCTTCCCTTGATAAGATTACAAGATATAAAATGGTAAACCCAAAGTATCAGTTGACTTTAAAAGTCTTGTAAAACATCCTTCAAACAAACCACTACTTTGTGTTCCATATGCATTGAGTGCAGGTGCTCATGTAAGAGGATCTTTACCTACATCTTGGCCAGGCTGTCCCCTCCTGCCTTTACCCACAAGGGGCTCCACAGAATAGTTTGGGTTGGCAGGGACCTTAAAGATCACCTAGTTCCAACTCCCCTGCCATAAGCAGGGACACCTCCCACCTAGACAAGGTTTGCTCAGTGCCTTGTCCAGCCTGGCCTTAAACGCCTCCAGAGAGTAGGCATCTGCAACCTCTCTGGGCAACATCTTCCAGTGTCTCACCACCCCCACAGTAAAGAATTCCTTTCTTATCTCCAGCCTGAATCTCCCTTCTTCCAATTTACATCCATTATTCCTACTCCTAGCAGTCCCAGATGAGCTGCTGCGGAGCCCTGTACCTTAATGCTGTTGTGCCCTTGGACCACCCTCAGCCCAGCACTGACCAAGTCTTGTTTCCTGAGCACAGCACAGTTTNGATTGTCTGGTACTCACAGCTCCTTCCTTGAGGCTTTGGAGCTCTTGGTGTATCAGCCTGAGAGCTGCAAGTCCTCACGTGGCCTTGGGGAGGACTCAGAGCTCACTGTGTAGAACGCAGAGCTCTTTGTGTGAGGCTTTGAGGTTCATTGTGTAGGGCTCAGAAGTGTTGATCTGAGCCCTTGGAGCTGTCTGTGCACACCTCATACCTATTGGTATGAGGCCTTGGAGCTGCTGATGTCATCCCTCAGAGCTCCTGTGGGCCTAGGAGCCTTTCTTTAAGGCCTTGGAGCTGTTGTGATGCTGTGGAGCTCCTTGTGTAGGGCCTCAGGCATCCCTGAATGGGGCTTGGAGCTCCTTCTTTGAGGCCTCAGAGCTGCTCATGTAAGGTCTTGGTGCTCCTTGTGTGGGCCTCAGAAGTGTCTGAACCCTTGGAGTTCTATGTGGGTACCTTGGAGTTATTGGTTGGAGGCTTTGTAGCTCCTTGTGCTGGCCTTGGAGCTGTGGTGTGAGGTCTTAGAATTCCTTTTGTCAGCCTTGTGGGGCCTCAGCACTCTTGGTGGGAGGCCCAAGCACACAGATGGGAGCATTGAGGTTAAAATACACAGAGCTCCCAGGCCCATAGACATGGAGGACTTCCAAGGCTCACACACTCAAACCTCTGGATCCCACAAACACAGAGCTCCAAGGTTGAAAAAAACAGAGTTCCTAGGCTGAAAAACACAGATCCACATGAATGACCTCTGAGACCCACACCCATTCTGTGTCAAGACCCAAAACTACAGAGCTCTGAGGATCACATGCAGAGAGCTCTTTGATCCACACCGAGCTCTGAGGCCCACTCACGCAGATCTCCAAGCATCTCTTACATGGAGCTCTGAGACCCAAGCACACACACAGAGCTCTGTGGCTCACACAGATGGAGCATTGAGGCGAAAATACATGGAGCTCCGAGGTCCACACACACAAGAGCTTTGAAGGCTACAGCCATGGTCCTCTGAGTCAAAATCACAGACCAGCGAGACTGAAAAGCACAGAGCTCCAAGCTCACACACTCAAGCCTCTGTATCCTGAGGAGAGAAACAGACTCCAATAGGAATCAGTAGGGATGCCTTTCTGAGCTCTGTAATGACTATCATCCTCCTAGAAAGAGCCTGCTAATTAGCACTGTACAGTGAGTGTATCTCCATGGCTGAATAGTTCCTGGCTTCCCCAAGTGTTAATTTTATTCATGACACTGTAAATACATGTCACTGTTTAGCCTTTGCCCTCATAGCCTTTGCATAGGGTAGGGGACAAAAATAAAACTCACTTTCTCCATAAAAGCACTGTATTTTAGTGGTCATGTCTCATCATATATCCATAACTGTTTAACTGTACTGAAACATGCTGTTAGAAATACTCTAGAAATATACAGAATTATCACGAAAAACCTGAATTTCAGTTTGGATTGCATCCAGGAAAACAAAAAAAAGTCACAAACATCATCTCTTTCCTTCCCTTGATAAGATTACAAGATATAAAATGGTAAACCCAAAGTATCAGTTGACTTTAAAAGTCTTGTAAAACATCCTTCAAACAAACCACTACTTTGTGTTCCATATGCATTGAGTGCAGGTGCTCATGTAAGAGGATCTTTACCTACATCTTGGCCAGACTGTCCCCTCCTGCCTTTACCCACAAGGGGCTCCACAGAATAGTTTGGGTTGGCAGGGACCTTAAAGATCACCTAGTTCCAACTCCCCTGCCATAAGCAGGGACACCTCCCACCTAGACCAGGTTTGCTCAGTGTCTTGTCCAGCCTGGCCTTAAACGCCTCCAGAGAGTAGGCATCTGCAACCTCTCTGGGCAACATCTTCCAGTGTCTCACCACCCCCACAGTAAAGAATTCCTTTCTTATCTCCAGCCTGAATCTCCCTTATTACAATTTACATCCGTTATTCCTACTCCTAGCAGTCCCAGATGAGCTGCTGCGGAGCCCTGTACCTTAATGCTGTTGTGCCCTTGGACCACCCTCAGCCCAGCACTGACCAAGTCTTGTTTCCTGAGCACAGCACAGTTTCTCCCAAACCCAGCTCTACTGTCATTTGTTCCACAGGCTAGGGCAAAAAAAGAAAATGCCTGCCTGCTGGCCATAAATGCCAGTCATTGGGGTCTTCCACTACCTGATTTCCAAGTCCAGAAGAAGTAGCCACTCTTTCTCACCCTACCAACTTAAAACAGTTGACAGCAAAAGAAACAATGTGAGAAAAACATGAAATATGTAGCCGGGTGACTCAGGAACCAGCAATTCCTGAAGACTCTTTCTTGGCCTTGACTTTTGGTTTCCTTAATTTCCTCCTCTGCAGAACAGGCTGAGGAGTGCTCATCTTGGAGAGGCATCACGAGGACTTGCTGTGGAATATTTTGAACAATGGAGCATGACAGAGCCACTCAGAAAGAGTCACTAGTAGCATAAGCCAAAACAAACAGTCTGTGCTCTCATACATACCACTGCTGAGAAGAATCCACTCCTCTTTCAGCAGGCAGCTATTTTGGTTTGGCTCTTCATAAGACAGCATCCTCAGAAACCCTTTGCCAACACTATCGTGATTGCACATCAAAACAAGCCAATCAAAAAAGTGTAAATGAGGTCACATTTAACCTGTGAGACCTGCCCACCTCCTCCCCCCCCCTCTCCATGCCAGAGGACAGGCTACACCTGATCTGTCTGGTACTCGGAGGCTTCTGATAAGCTTTCAGAGAAGCTCAAAAAGTTCTCCTGGTACTCGGAGCAAACAATCTCGAATCTGTAGTGCCTGAACTCCACTGCAAATGTGCCAAAGTAGCACAGGAAGCACATCACCAGACCCCACTGGATCCTGGAAGCATGTATGTGGATGCCCTGTGCCATGAGGATGAAATCTGGAAGAGGAAAGTCAAGGAGAACTAGGTGGAGCAGAGACACAAACCAGGATGAGAGAAAGCCAACAGGAGAGACTGAAACCTTCAAGTCAGCCAAGTGACAGCCACCATGAGGAGAGCATGAATGTGGAGCCAGGGGTGGAAGGGATCTCAAAGCCCAGAAAATTACAGCAGCTCTTCTATACAGACCAGGATTCCTGATAAACATTTACAGAGGGAAAGACTTAGGCATAGAGAAGTCAATGACTTGCTTGAATATCCAACTAGCCAGTGACAATGCCATCAAGCATGTCTGATCTGAGATCTGGCCATGGGGCCATACCTGCCAGGATCCTCACAACAGCAACTGGATCAGATCTCTGAACTACAGGCAACAGGAGCACCTTTCAACCCACACTGTGCTATCTTTCATTCGCTTTGCATCATCTGCAAATCTCCCCGTTCCCTAAAATATGGAACGATCAGTCTACACAGTATGGCATGATATAGGTGAAGGAAAAGTATGCCATCAGAGCCAGAAACTGTCCTGCTCCAGGCTCACGTACCCATATGCTTGGACCATGAACTGCCAGGCAGCAGAGTGTCATTGTTGCACCTCAGGTGATCATAGAATAGTTTGGGTTGGAAGGGACCTTAAAGATCATCGAGTTCCAACCCCCCTGCCATAGGCAAGGACACCTCCCACTAGATCAGGCTGCTCAGTGCCTTGTCCAGCCTTGAACACCTCCGGAGAGGGGGCATCCACAGCTTCTCCGGGCAACCTGTTCCAGTGTTTCGCCACCCTCACTGTAAAGAATTTCTTTCTTATGTCAAGTCTAAATCTCCCCCCCTCCAATTTACATCCATTGTTTCTGGTCCTCCCATCTGATATCATGTTAAAAATTCCTCCCCCTGCCTGTGATGTTGGAGTGCTCCATAAAAGCAATTCTCAGCTTCCCTGTAGCACCAGATGCCTTCCTGCACTGGAGACCTGCCCTAGACCTATGCACATCCCCTCAACCTGCTGGCTCTCCTGTCTCTCTGTGCTCCAAGAATGCAGGAACACACATTTTACATCTTCCACAAGTAAAATACTGCACCCAGGTCAAATTCAGCAAGTAGCAAAACAAAGCCATTACAGGATTGTGCCATGAAGACAAGCTGAGCAGGGTTCCTTTGCGCTTTGAGATCCTAGGATAGATTGGAAAGGAATCAACATACCCCGCTGCAGAGAACATCAGGGTGTAGAACAAAAGGATACAGAGAACCACACAGAGGGTAATGCTGGTTGACAGGGCGACTCGTGGAATCCCAACTTTCCTTCCCTCATTCTTCAGGTTGATCTTGAGGGTGAGGGCAGACTGGATCCAGCACGCCAAGGTCCCAAAGCCAAAGGTCAACGATGTGCCCACATTATGGATCTCTTCATCACTAGAAAGCTAGGAACAAACAAACTCAGGATTGTTTGGATGCAACAGGAATTACCTGCTAGCTAACTTGTACTGCTGCTGGAGTGGGAAACACTGAGGTGTGAGACAGAGATCTTACATAATTTCTTCTGGCAGAGGTCTTTAGGTGTATATAACCAAGATGACTTGACAGTTGTCACAGTCAAGCCCAAGCGGAACAGTTGCTTGGGGACTACCTCCACAGCTCTCCAATAAGACTCACCAACATAGAGCTCAGAGTAAATCCCTCCTTGGCTCAATGAGATGGCCAGTGCAGGGAAGGACAACCCACTGAGGTTGTACAGCTCTCTGCAATGGAAGCAAACTGGGCAAACTTCAGTGCCAACTCATGAAGCAGTGCTGCCTGGGGTGGAGAGTATCTAGGTCCCTGAAACCTCTGCTGACCTATGAAAAGTCAAAACACACAGCTCTAGTTTGGCAACTTTCTTGCACCAAAAAGTCTGACTGCTTGTTCCCTTCTCCTGACCATCCCTGACCACTGGGACCAGAGGCAATATGAACTCAGACTCCCTGGAGCCTGCTCATTCACTTACAAAGTCCAGAAGGGCCATGACTTAAACCAGTTTTCCTTTCTGCCTCTCAGGCTTTTCTAGAAAAGAAATCAGCAGTCTATGGCCAAGGGAGGAGGAGAGGGAGGGGAAATAAAAAAGAAAAATATAAAAAGACAACTGTATAGGACAAAGTTCCTGCAATTGCTCCACAATCCAAACAGTTACCCTTTACAAAACAGTTACCCTTTACTTTTTGCATCAGCAGGAAAAACTGCTCCTGCCTGGAAAGCTAGGAAAGAAGTCAGCCCACACTGACCTTTCTCAGTTCCTGACAGTATTAGGGGTCAATACTTACATCCCAGGTGCAAGAGCATCAAAGACCACAAAGGGATTGGGAAACCCAAGTACTACTGCCTTGATTTCAGCTTGCCTGTTGCTTTGTTTATATAAACAAATGCTACAGAACAGACCATGAATCAGAGGGATCTCCCACATATACAGAATCACAGCACTCCTCTGC
Organism: Turnix velox; assembly: GCA_013400935.1. Taxonomy (NCBI): domain Eukaryota; kingdom Metazoa; phylum Chordata; class Aves; order Charadriiformes; family Turnicidae; genus Turnix; species Turnix velox. The sequence goes on along the minus strand of VZTY01023664.1, from coordinate 99,170 downwards.
TGTGTCTCTCTCATGTCCAGTCTGGGGGCAAGCAGGAAGTACATCTACACCACATATATTTTACATAAAGGACACTGTTCCGTTTGCTAAATCTGTATGGGCAGCAGTGCAGCTGTTGGCATAGATGTGTGCGTACATTTCCTACTCGGGACCCAGGGCTCAAGAAATTCAGTAACTTCCCTGCTCTGGGTCTTGGCAGTTCAAGTGCAGGCACTGCAGTTCAAGTGCAGGCACTGCAGTTCAAGTGCAGGCACTGCAGTTCAAGTGCAGGCACTGCAGTTCAAGTGCAGGCACTGCAGTTCAAGTGCAGGCACTGCAGTTCAAGTGCAGGCACTGCAGGTGCAAATCCAATGGAAACATGAAAATTATCATGGCCCTTCATCTCAGCATGCCACAGGAGCCACCTGAGTGGTAGACAGGAGGTGGTCAAGCAGGTACAAGGAGGCAGTACCTACCTCCTGGGACACATGCACAGACACATGATCTCCCAAGCTCACCTCACAGGTAGATCAAAAACCTAAGTAGATGTGCTAGAAAAGCACCAGTTATGCAGCACACTTACAGATCTCCAAGCCTGGAATGCCATTACCTGAAAGTTGCCCAGTAGGGTCATCCCAAAAGAGGCCAAGCATAACGCCACCAGGCCACTGACGTTCAGCCAAGGATTCAGCACCTTCGGCTTCAGCTGAATGAAGCGCAGGACAGCCATGACCAGCGCTGAAAAGGAAAGACAATGCCAGGTGGGTCATTCAGCAGAACAGCATCTGGCTGAGGGCTCAGGGACCCTTCACCCTCTTTCCACTCTGAGGAGAGTGCTAACCCCAGGCTGAGCCAGGCTCAGTACTCCTACACGGCCCCTCCTGCTAAGTCCCAGACAAGAAGCAGCACAGAAAAAGCACTTCTCTTGCAATCCAGTTCCACTCAGTTCTCATACTCCTATTTTTTTCTCCTAGAGAGAAGCTGGGTTGTAGATCTTTGGGGTGAAAGACAATACCTTCCTATTTTGGCACACAGTCCAGCACATACACACCTGCACTCACGTTGGGCTTACATCAAGTTGCACTTCACTCAAGAGCACCAAGCTGTCTTGGAGGAAGAGGCATGTTAAACTCTGCCTGTTAGGAAATCTATGAACAGCACGATACATATTTCTGCAGACTCTACCATAAACCCCTTGGACTTGCTGGGAGTCAGGGCAGGTCTGCAGAAGCCAGAGAAGTCTGCAGATATGGGTCTTACTTCGAAGCAGCTAGAAAGCAAGCAAGCAAGCATTTGCAACTGTCAGTCATATGTCCTTTAACTACTGTGAGGAGCATGAGTTTAAATCATATCATCATAACCACACTGCACTCCCAGGCATACAAATCTTAACAGTTGTGCAAAATTCTGCCTTAGTGCAAACTGGAACCAGAACTATTCCTACAAATTGAGATCCTGGCTCAATATGTAAATTGATATAGAAACTTGAAACTAAGGCATACACAGTAACAAAGCACAAAAGTGATACTTAAAAACAAGTGCCAAACTTCTGGTGGGGATAGGGTTAATTCAGGCAGGGACACAGGTATCCCATTTCCTACTAACCAGTCACAGAACCATAGGGCTGGAAGGGACCTCCCCAGCATTCCTGCAGCCCCTTCAGGAACTGGGAGGCCACTGTGAGGTCTCCCCACAGCCTTCTCTTCTCCGATCTCAACAGCTCCAGCTCTCTCAGCCTGCCATCAGAGCACAGGTGTTCCAGCCATCGCATTATCCTCATGGCTTCCCCTGGACCCTCTCCATGTTCTTCTTGTGCTGAGGGTTCCAATGTATTTTACCAAAGTTTATATCCCAAGCCACATTTTCATTATGTCAGTTTAAGATTATTAAGATATATTACTTGTGCCCATACAGGTCAGGATGAATTTCAAAACTCAGGTCATCTGAATTTCCCAGGTTTCTGAAAAGAAACATCATACCTTTCAGGTACAGCGAGTGTGGAACCCACACTCGGAGAGAATAGCTCAGAGCAAAAGCGAAAGCACCATAAATCATCCCAAACAAGAAAAGATAAATGTCAAACTACTAAAGAAGACCAAATATAGATTAAAGCAATAAATTACTTGCCATTTAAGTTTGAAACAACTTCTTCAAAATAGATACAGTTGAAGATAACAAACCATACACAAATACAGACATGTTTTTCAAGTACTTTACAGATACATTTTTGTGGCATTTTCCTCTTACTTTCACTGCTGGAAAATGCCAGTAAGATTCCACAAATCTAGTAATGGGGTAGGCTTGGGGGGACTTCAGCACAGATGATATTTGTCATAATCAGTTGCTAGTTGCTGCTTTTGTCAATATCCCCATGCAATTATCTCACAGAGTATAACAAATCTACCACACAATGAAAAATGGTGATGTTCAAAGCTAAGACAATTGCAAACAAGAGAAGAAATCAGAGAAGAGTTCAGATGCATCCAGCTTCATTATGTCTTCCTACATCTGAAGACAAAATAATACTGCCTTGAACAGTAACAACCACTGTTTAAATGATTAACATAATCAGATTCAAGAACAATACGTATGGGATATTACTTGTGTTTCAGTGACTTCTTAGAGGAAATTATGTGAAAGAACACTTCCCTTGTGGTACCTACCTAGAAATGCTGCCATGTTCATGACTTGGCTAAACACACAGCTTGCAGGTGGTGTGTCACCTGCAATACTTGGAAAACACAGAGTGTATCATTCTAACTGTAGGATGGCAAAGACTCAAAAATAACAGCCATTAATCAGAATAAAAAAATAATTTACTTACCTTATATAAGGTGGTCTTTTGGAACCAGGTTTCCTAAGAGACATAAATGCACAGGAAAAAAACATTCAATTAATTGCTTCTTTAGAATAAGAAAGCAACATAAGCTAAATGTGAAATAAGATCTTGAACATAAATATCCCAACCAGCTCTTACCTTTCCAGTTCATTTAGTGGGATGATTTTGTTGTCTTCAACTGCTATAAAGTATCTGTTAGGAATTAAAAAAAAAAAAAAGAAGAAAGACAAAGATGAAAACAGAGTAAAACTTCATCCGGCCTTCAATTCCAAATATCACATAAATAACACACGAAGCATCTCAAAGCCCACTAGTAAGATCATAAGATCTGCTGGAAGCAACCTGTGTTCCTTAAGCAAGCAGTTTTGCTCACTTCCTTTCAGTCTAATTATGTGCCTTTCTTAGTGCTGCTGTTGTTTGATATGGTCAGATAGACAAACAGACTGACTGAACCCAGGTGCCTTAAAAATAACCAATCAGGGGAATTATTTTCATGGTTAATCTAAATAATTTGATGCATCTGGTTTACCATGGATTGCACGCTTACTTCTCCCAAATCCATGCTGCAGTCATCTGCTGGCCCACTTGGAGAGAGGTCAGGTCAGGGGACTACATGTCTCGTGTATGTTGTAGTAAGAAATACTAGTGAGAAAGTGAGTTGTCAGCATTAAGCTGCTGGCACATTGTGAGTGTCACTGCTGGATGCTGCTGAGCTTCTCCAAGAGCTCAAAGAAAATAGGATGTAAGCAAATAATTGCAACTTTTTTTTCTGTCTCTTTTCAGGCAACTCCCAGTAACGTGTGCCAGAAAGCAAGCAAGGTCATAAACCTGGCCTGGGAAGCACAGAAACTGTGGGATAAAAATGTGATCCTCTAAGCTGTGAAGTGGTAAGGACCAGCCTCTGCCATGTGCCTTCCCAGTTACACAATACACAAGCAGAGAATCCCCCAAAACATTCTTCATACTGAGATGCAGCCCACATCACTGCAGTGCTTCTGACTGCCTCTCCCAAACAACTAGCAGCAGATAACTTACACTATCCACAATCCAGCTGATGTAAACAGGGTAAAGACAAGAGGTAAAAACATCCACACACTGCATTTCTTCCCATCCATACCTGATAGAAAAAAAGAAAAAAGTGAAAACATAAGGAAAAGTGCAGAGGTAATCACTTCCCTTGTCCCCCCTCATGAAAGCAGAAAAAGCATCCACAGAACAGGGTGCCAAAGCATCTCAAGATCAAGATCCTCATGGCCATGCAAGCAGGTGCTGTGAACCTTTGCACTGCCATTGCTGCCATCAAAGGGTTAAGCTGCTGCACAAAGACCAAATCATCTGCACTAGGCATAAAAACCAAAGCACAAAGAGCCTTGAGTTGTGGAGAGAGAGAATTTTCAGGCATGCCTGCAGAATCTGTGCGGTTTTCAAGGTATTATTCTTCAAGGTGACACCACAAGACCCACAGTCCTTAATTCCTATAGGCATAAGGCAACGCAGCCAGCTTGCTTTCCAGGATCATTCACAATTCCACACACACTGCCTCAGCAAAGCCTGCAGCCTGAGGAGAGAAGGATGCACGTGCTACTCCTCATCTTCACAAAGCACACAACCAGCTCCCATCCTGGCTGCAGTAAGCAGCTAAAAATAGCACTTGGCTGCATCCACAGCGGAGCCAAGCTGGAGTGCTAGCACTCAGAGGACTGTCAGGACAAGGCATTACAAACAGCATCTTCTCTAACAGGGAGGCAAGAGTGAAATCCTCCACAGGGCATAAAGATACTGCATACACCACCTCCCAAGGAAGCAGCTGTCCTGCAGGCAAGATCATCCTGGATGAGCATCCAAGATGCTGGGGTTGTTCCATGCATGTTAACATGCAATTCAGAAACACTGTGTTGCCATGCTGCAGAAACAGAGTCTCCGTGGGAGTCCTTTGACAATGTATGAAATATTTCTTCGTGCTCTTTTTTTTTCCTTCATAAACATTCCTCCAAGGACTGGCACAGCCAGGAGACACAAAGCATGAACAACGTGAGGCTCACAGCTCCAATGCCTGCTTAATTTCTTCCTCCTTCCCCTAGTTGGGCAGGCATTTCCTTCCATCACTCGGGTCCTCTTTGGACAGGGAGGTAGCTTGAGGCACTGGGGCAACTCAGACATGATGGTGTTTCATTACAGCCTGCTTGGATTTGCAACTCAATTGCCTTATCCAGGTCCTTAATTCGATGACTATTCCCTTTACTTCAGACAAGAAAGAACCTAAGTTGTCATCCTCCTCCTCTCAGCTCTCCTGACCTTCCTACACTCATGGCACAGTAGCCATGGTCTCTCCCATACTCAGTACAGCCAGGAGAAGCCTTTTGGAAAATGAATGTTTCATGGGAGGTTGGCTGGCCTTACAGGTTGCCAAGCTCTGTGCAAGCACTGGAACAGGTTGCCCAGAGAAGTTGTGGATGCCCCCTCTCTGGAGGTGTTCAAGACCAGGCTGGACAAGGCACTGAGCAGCCTGATCTAGTGGGAGGTGTCCCTGCCTATGGCAGGGGGGTTGGAACTCGATGATCTTTAAGGTCCCTTCCAACCCAAACTATTCTATGATTCTATCAGGCTGGAGAATTGCAAAATTCTTACCTGAGCACTGCCGGAAAGTGTGTCCTGAGAATTTTTCTCAGTGTTGGCTTACTTGCACTTCTCCATTTCCATTTTTATGTCTAAATCTACTCCAACTGTCAGCTGTATGTTCTGCTTTTATTACCACTGCCCCACTACACCTCCTCAATCAATTAAACTTCCGTTCCTCTAATCTACACACTTCAATATCAGCAGGCAGCTCACCAAACATACACTGATGCTTGCTCAAGTTTCATTTCATGTGGGCATCTTCATTTCATCTGTCAAGTAAACTTACATTCTCCTCCTGAAATTGCTTTCACCAGAGAATATAAATGTAAGGAAGAACAAAAGTACCACCAGAGCAGTGTGTCTTTTTTTTTCTTTTTGTAAGATTAAACAGTTATATTTCAAGGGCCTATACAGAAGCTGCACAACAACCCAGATCAACATTCCTGCATTTTACAGAGCTGGGCCTTTGAGTCTTTTTGGAGAAGAGGTAGAGAGTCAGAAGCACTGAGAAGAGGATGCACTTCAAAACATATGGCAAATCCCAAAGAACTGCTGCCAGTCAACAACAATCTAAGGGGAATAAACACAACTTGTCATTTGGGCGTGCCCACTATACCTCTCTCTTGCTTGTAAAAGCAAAAATAACCACAGTCACTTGATACCTAGTCATTGCAAGTAAGCAAACACAAACCAGCACGTTACATAACCTGCCACCCACAAGTCACAAATGCCAACATAACAAAGCAGAACATTTTCAGGTTTATCTCAAGGTTCCCGGTCTGAGTACACAATGAGAGAGATAAGGCGTGCCAGAGATTTGTAAATGCATAACAAAATAGTGGGTAATAGAAAAAAGAAGGGATTCCCTCTGCCAGGATGCTCTGCTTCATCTGGGTACCCACCTACCATCTCAAGGGTGTGCAGGAATGCTGCTTTCATTTATTTACATGAGAGAGAAATGGGAAAGGAAAAGATATCTCTGGGTTGCACATGGTGGAAGCAGATGATTCAGCAATCCCACAATGACGTGGAAAGGCAATGCTTTTACCCATAGAAACATCCACACATGTTTCTTGTCTCATCACACTGGTAATACATTCAGCATGCTTATGAAGTGCTTCAGCCAACACAAACCTAACAGAGATGGGCAAGTGCACCAAAGTAATGAAACCTTCTGGTCACTGAAAAACAAGGGCAGAGAAGGTTTTATTAGAATCACAGAATCCTCTAGGTTGGAAAGAACTTTTAAGATCATCAAGTCCAACCATCAGCTGCCAAAACCACCACTAAACCGTAAGCCTAAGCATCACATCTACCCATCTCCAGGGATGGTGATTCATCAGTTCCCTGGGTAGCCCATTTCAACTGTTTGGTAAATCTCTCAGTTAAGAAATTTTTCCTAATATAGAGAGATACTAGGATTGCTACTATTAGGATATATCCTGTTTTCTAGCATCTCCTTGCACATCCTGTTAATTTGTAATTTGTTCTGTAAATATATATATTTTATCAGCCATTCCTAAATGCCTTGGTAAGAAGACCATGTGACTGATCTACTCAGAGATACTCCTGCAGCACCCCTAGGTCCCAAGGTCAACATCAGCCCTCTGCTACAAAGAATACCCTTGGTATGCTGCTCCCTGCTGATGCACAACCTTCGGTCTCAGTGGCAGATGAGTACTTACAGGCCATTTAGCAACCAGTGCTGAGGTGCTGCGTTATAGCCAGACATCAACTGGGAACTCTTCTGGGCTTTCTTGCAATGGGTGTACAAACCAGGCATGTCCTGCTTCAGGATCAGACTCCTGGATGTTATCAAAGAAAAATATTAATATAATTTGGCACCTTAGGATCAACAGGGTGCTCTGCAGGCTTTAACAGAGCAGTGCTCAGACCCAAACACCCACATTGGCCCACGCTGACTTCCGTGAGATCCCACTCATACCCTGAGCAGGGCTTGGGCAGCCTTGGCCCTCAGCCTGCAGCAGGCAAAGAGAACAGATGCAGGAGCTGGGTAAGGCAGAAGGTAAATATCCTGTTCAGACAGAAAGACCTGGGCCAGCAGGTGGTGAAACCAGATAGGAAAAGCTAGGGCTTAGAGGGAGATTTACAGTGAGCTGAGGAGCACTGCATTTGGCAGGTAATGTGGGTCAGTATGTCCCAAGGATATAATTCTGTTTGGGATTGATCACTGCAAGAGTCAGCCTTCCCAGCTCTTCATGACCTCGGGAGCTGCAGGAGCCAGGCAGCAACCAACCCCCTGCAAGTTCTCACTCTGTGTGTTGTACTGCCCAGATGCTGTACCACCTCTCTGAGAGCAGAGATGCTCAAGACTGCAGACACTTCAGCCAGACCTTTCCTGAGGAACCCTCTAGCAGACAGTCAACACAGAGCTGTTGTCCTGCACCATAGCCACAAGGGCATATTTTCCCACTGCACAATTAGCTAACCTGGCCTGGGTTGCTTGTGAGAATGGCACAAAGTCCCAGTCAGACCCAAAGAGAAAGAGTTGCTGGAAAGTGAGGAGGGCTATGTATCTCCTCATAAAATGAAAAGCAGCAAAGCTTCAGCTATGCTATGAGGAAAGAATCCCTGAAACCACCTCCTTGCTCTGCACAAATGTAGGCTGATGTTGTGCAAAATCCAGAAAGTCTGAAGCAACATGCATATGTCTGCAGACAAGCTGTCTAGTGATCATCTTCCACTTTAACTGTCCCAAACCAACAACAGCTACCTGAACCAGCCACAAGCAGGATATTTCTCCTCCTCTAAGGTATGGGGATATTGGCAGTGTATTAACAGAATGATAGAGGTCTCTAGAGGAGTTTTCTTTACTCTTCAGTTACAAAACACAAACATCTTAATTACTTCCACTGTGCATGAGCAAGCAAGGCCAAAACACACATTAGAACAGAAGGGGACAGGAAGCCTGTCCAAAAGGTTTGTCTCATTATCTGGAAAACAATGTAACTGTTGGGAGGGGCAAAAAAACATGCTGACTTACAGACTAAGCCCAGAAAAGCAGACTCCTTCTGGTCTTCCTTGTATTCTTCTCCTGCAGTTTTTGGATGAGAGACTGTACACCCTGGAAGGCCAGAAGAGCTCCAGATTTCCCAGCTTTAGCTACTCTGCTGCTTTTTCCCCTGGATACAGAACACCAACAGAAGCTACAGAGCTTCCCACACAGTGTAAGCACAGCTTTTTCAATATGTTCATCTCATCTTTCGCTCTTTTGCCCCTTCTACTCCACTGTTCAGAAGCACAAGCTCCTTTCTTCTTTGCATTTTGCAGCTTTGTGCTTTTGAAGAGACAAGTACCACCTTCAGAGCAGCATTTCGTTTAGTTGAACTAGTGGGCACCACTAGCACACATAACAAGCAGCCGGCACTTGTCAGACATGGGGTAAACACCCAAGGCTTATGAGCTTTTTTAGGGAGTCCCTTAGCACACTGACCTTTCTTGGGGCAATTTTCCCTCACCAACCTCTTCAGTCTGAGGACTGGGTGCCGCCTTCACTACTCACATGACAAACTGAGGTCCCCTTCTCCTCATATTAAGCACCCAAGACCCAGAGAAGCCGCAGGGAGATGAAGGGCCAGAGGGTGAACTAAAAGGGAGGGATGTGCAGTCCATTAATCTAGAGCCATTACTTTAAGGCAGAGAGGCTGCCACAGGTAAAACCTACCACTCAGTCTTTTGTCTGAGGAAATCTTCGTAGGAGATATGGACAGTGGGATTGAGTGCACCCTCAGCAAATTTGCAGATGACACCAAGCTGTGTGGTGCAGTTGATACACCTAAAGGAAAGGATGCCATCCAGAGGGACCTTGACAGGCTTGAGAGGTGGGCCCAAGCCAACCTCATGAAGTTCAACAAGGCCAAGTGCAAGGTCCTGCACCTGGGTTGAAGCAATCCCAAGCACAGATACAGGCTGGGTGGAGAGCGGCTTGAGTGCAGCTCCGTAGACAAAGACTTGGGTGTGTCAGTTGATGACAAACTCAACATGAGCCAACAGTGTGCACTCGCAGCCAAGAAGGCCAACCAAATCCTGGGTTGCATCAAGAGGAGTGTGACCAGCAGGTCAGGAGAGGTGATTTTACCCCTCTACTCGGCACTGGTGAGACCCCACCTGGAGTATTGCGTCCAGTTCTGGAGCCCTCAACACAGGAAGGACATTGAGCTGTTGGAGAGGGTCCAGAGAAGGGCCACGAAGATGATCAAAGGGTTGGAGCAACTGCCCTATGAGGACAGGCTGAAGGAGTTGGGGTTGTTCAGCCTGGAGAAGAGAAGGCTCAGAGGGGACCTCATAGTAACTTATCAGTACCTGAGGGGGTCCTACAGAAAGGCAGGGGAAGGAATTTTTAACATAATATCGGATGGGAGGACTAGAAACAATGGATATAAATTAGAGGGGGATAGATTTAGACTAGACATAAGAAAGAAATTCTTTACAGTGAGGGTGGTGAAATACTGGAACAGGTTGCCCAGGGAGGTTGTGGATGCCCCCTCTCTGGAGGTGTTCAAGACTAGGCTGGACAGGGCACTGGGCAGCCTGGTCTAGTGGGAGGTGTCCCTGCCTATGGCAGGGGGGTTGGAACTCGATGATCTTTAAGGTCCCTTCCAACCCAAACTATTCTATGATTCTAAGTACAAGATAAGCAACCATACATAAGTGTTTCTATGGTGTTCACCACTTGGCCTCTTTATTTGTAGGAATTAATATCTATCTATCAGTCTCCCATGCTGCTGAAATCATAAATTGTTTGTTATAGGATGCTTGAGTCAGCTACAGGAGGAAGGTGCCATTCAGATTTCACTTCACACAAACACACTGCAAAGACAGCAGCCAGGGGGCACAAGGGGAACAGCCTCCACCTGTTAAAATGAGCAAAGCCTGCAGTGATCATCCTGTCCATCACAGCCAGAGGGCTGCCAGTTTCTTTTGTCTTTATAAATATTTTCAGGAAGACCTTCCTACAATGCAAGAGACCAACATTCAAGAAGGGAGCCAGATCTGCAGGCCCGTCAAACACTTCTTGAGTTGGCAAACAGTGTTACTTACTCCCAGCACTTTCCCTTGCAGGCACGACCATTCAAGTGAATCCTCAGAAATGAAAACATGCATCAAACCTCACCCATAGTAATCTACAGACATGTTGACAATTTCTTTCTCACAATTTGCAAAACTTCATCAGTCTTCTTTGCCTCTGGTCCTTCCTCCCTGATTCACTCTGCTTCCCTTTCACTCCTCTCAGCCTGCCTTCATCCCAGAACTCCAGGCCACTGAGACACCACTGTGGAAATTGTTGGTGCACAGGAACTAACATTCAGAGTCTTGTTCCAAGACTGCTACTGCAGCAGCAGCCTCCTCTCACCTGCTAACCACTCACCCTCACCATGTTTTCATCCCAATACATTCTTTAGGATCATCTCTCATGTTTTCCACAGATCCTCTCTGCTTCTTCTCTCACACTTACCCTGCAATCAGAACATATTGTTTCAATTTGGATTGCAGGCCCAGCGCCTTAAAGTGTCTCTGCTGGGCCAAATGGCAAGCTTACAAATCTCAGGCTGCCCAGAAATAGCTTGAGGAGCAGAGGAAATTACGGATGTGACATTTCTTCCCAGAAAAAAAAAGGGAAATGTCTGTGCTTGTACAATCACGCATTCCTGCTCTCCATCTCAAAAGCAAACACCGCAGAGTACAAAGAATTTTTAAAAAGGAAAATGAAATTACTGCACTGACTTCCATCATACAGAAAATGCTTACAGCTGGGCATGAAGAACAGCACAAGGAAGTGATTTTACTTTTAACAACACAACAGTGAAAACAGGAGCCAGATGTCTGTCAAGCAAATGAGCCCCCACTCTTCATCCTGTTAACCCAAAGTCGGCAAGAATCAAATCCCCTTCTTTCTGACAGTTTTACCCACTTGAGCAAGACACAGTGCTGGGGTTAACCTTCCACACACTCCCCTCTTCCATGCTGAGTTGCTGCTCATAATTAACCATACAGCTGCATGTTGTTAATGGCGTAAGGACTGCGCAAAAGTTGACCAGACAATGCTTAAGGTCACTTACACGAGATACTTTGTTTAAGGGGGGTGGAGGGGAAATAAAAAAAAAGGAAGCTAACCTCGCAGAATTTCTCCAACCTTTTCAGTATCTGAATCAAAGGTCTGGCAGTAGCATACTGCTGTAAGAAAAAGCTGAAACAGAGATCCCAAGTGACTCCATCATTACCCTGGACCACGATGGAGGCAGGTTCTCGCCCTTCCCTGAGGTACCGCAGCAGAGCTCAACAGCCTTTCTCGGAACCTTTTCTCTTCCTCACTCAGGAATTTAACGGTCTCAGACAGAACCCGGGGAAGGCAGGAGGTATCCCACCCCACGGCCTCCCCCCTCAGCCGAGAGTTTGGCTGCAGCCCCCCGCCAGCGGACTGCAGAGATGGCCCCGCCGAGCTCCAGCAGCATCCACACCCCTCAATTCTGACAGGATGGAGCGGAGGAGGGTTCGCAGGCAAGGGAGACACCGAAATAACGCCCTTTAGGCTATATCTTCCACAGCCAGGTCCCTCAGGCCTCCAGACCTCAAGCGCCTCCAGCCGTCTCATCCAGCCTCTCGCCTACCTGCCGTAAATCAGCAAGCTCCTGCACGGGCAGCACCGGCATTTCGGCTCCTCTCCAACGCCGGGGCCAGCCCCTGGGGGTAGGGAAGAGCACGGCAGGGGAACCAAACCGCCACCTCCCGCCGGGACCGCCCTGACCACCGCCAAAGTAGGGAGGGCGACCAAGCAGAGGGAGAGGCGAAGCGGCGCGACAGGAATCTCTCTCAACAACCACCGTTCCCATCCGCCACAGCCGCAACTCCTACCTGCGGGCGGCTCCGGCGCCGCTTCTGGCCACAGCGGCGGTAGCGAGCGAAGGCAGGACGGGCCGTGGGGGCCGGGCTAGGCCCAGGGAGGCGGCCCCACGTCAGTCCCGCCCCTCGCGGCAGGGGACCACGGGGACACGGTGGGTGGTAAAAGCTGCTGCGGATTTAGGGGGTTGGATCTTAATCGCAGCTTCACCTGGGGCATCGGAGCAGCCTTGGGCCTGGTCTCCGCCGCCGAAGCCCCACCAGGGGCCTCGGAGTAGCCCCGGGCCCGGTCCCCGGAACAAGCGAGCTCTGTGCTTGGTCTCAACACAACCGTGAGATGTTCCTTGTCTGTCCCTGTCACTGCTCTCCCTCCTTCCCAGCCCGAGTAGCGCTGGGTACTACTGACAGAGGCACTGAAGAGGGCATCTCTGAAGAGGGCATCTCTGAAGAGGGCTCGCTCGCCCCCCTCCCCCTCCCAAACCTGTGGAGATGTATCGGCAGCACCCATTCGCTAATGATACATTTCGGTCTGTAAAATGAAGTCGAGTTGTTATCAATCAAGTAGAATTCTCGTCAGCCTAGTGAAAACAAACAAAACTTTGACCAAGTGCGTAGCTTTTGTTAGTTAAGCGTTTATCGTGCCAGCGTTACAACAACTCATAAAACGTGGGCAGAACGAAGGGAGTGTTGCACATACACCTCATCAAGGCAAGGTCAGCTGGGCTGAAGGCCATCCTGCTGCATCACTGTCAAAATCTTAGTTCAGGTTTTCCCCTCTGTGTTCACCTAACACTGCCCCACGGCACTGCCACACTAAGAAGCTGCAAGCCACGACAAGCAACTACCAGGTATGGCTTTTCTGGGGAAGAAGGTGCTAGTGCCTCCACATCACCAAGACAAGATCCCAAAATCAGATGCCTGAGAAAAGGAAGGGGCCTACAGGAAGGCTAGGGTAGGATTTTTTAATAGAACATCTGATGGAAGAACTAGGAATAATGGATGTAAATTGGAAGAAGGGAGATTCAGGCTGGAGGAAAGAAAGAAATTCTTTACAGTGAAGGTGGTGAGACACTGGAACAGGTTGCTCAGAGAGGTTGTGGATACCCCCTCTATGGAGGTGTTTAAAGCTAGGCTGGACAAGGCACTGAGAAACCTGGTCTAGTGGGAGGTATCCTTGCCTATGGCAGGGGAGGTGGAACTAGATGATCTTTAAGGTCCTTTTCAACCCAAACTATTCTGTGATTCTAAGTATCACTGATAACCACTTTCCTGACTGCAAGGCTTCCTACGATAGCAAAAGTCAAGTTTGGTAATGTTAAAAGCAACAGAAGGAGGTCTTCACGTTCAATAACCTCCACCTTTCAGCAGCTGGGGTTGAAGAAAAACCTGCCAAACATGCCAGTAGCGACAGTGATTTTGGTCACAAGCACCAGCGATTTTGGACAAAAAGGACAATGCAGCAACTTAACAGAAACTGCATTAACCACATCACCTCTGCCATCAGGCAAACCTTGAAGGAAAATATACGGGATTTCATTTTCAGTAAAGTAAGTATCTGAGAAAGGCTGTTTGCAGCTCATTTCTGAGCAGATGGTGTCCCTTCAAGTGCTGCAAAATGCATGATGCTGACAGGCACACCAAAGACCTTCCATAGAGAATCAAAGCTTAAAACAATGGCATAGCTTGTGGACAGCAAGGATGTGCTGAAGCCCATTCTGCCAGGACACAACTGAGGTGCCAGGAGGAAATAGCCATCCCAAGGGTGGTGTTATGTGGGCTCACAGAGATTTTCTGCAGTCCTTTCTTTGTGAGACACTAGTTCCATTGAATGAGCAGCCCCTCTCCTCTCAAGTCCATGCTGCAACGCTCCCCCCAACCTTGCCAAGGAAGGGCTGTGCAGGTGCAGAGGCAGGGAGGGAAGGTAGCACACACTGTTAGGCTGCTTTTACACAGAACCACAGAATGTCAGGGATTGGAAGGGACCTCAAGATATCAGCTAGTTCAATCCCCCGGCTGGAGTAGGAACATCTGCATCAGGTCACAGGAAGCTTTTGAACTGAATCTCACAATCAACAAATCACCCTCCTTCCTTGCAGCAACGCCATCCATACCAAAGCCTGCTGCAAGCTTACTTTGGCCTGTAGACAGTCTTTCATATTTCCACCAGTGTGGTGAGTAACCACAAATATGTTCTTCCATTTCCTTTGGGGTTACCCCAGCACAAGCAAATGCCCAATGTGTATGGTTTTGCATTGCGCTCTGTAAATGAGTATTTGGTCCCTCCCAGCATCTTAGAGCATGTTTGTGTTCTCTGTCCAAATTTCACCACATCAGGTCTCAGGGACCAAAGTGCATGCCTGCTCTGCACCCGCTTCCCTCCAGCAGCGGAGGAGTGGGAGCCTTGAGGCCTCATGTCCTGGTGTCAAGTATTTGGATCAGACATCAGTTTATTTTTTATCTAAAAGAGAGAACTACCACAGAACTAACTCCTGCCCTTGCAGCCTTGCTTGCAGCTCAGGGTGTAACAAAGCAAGCTCTTTCCCCTCTAAATTCACTCTTCCTCAGGGTGAGACTACTCTGGAGAGTTGCTAGGGTTTTCCCCATGCTGCTTTTGTAAGGGAAAGGAATAGAGAGGCAAGAAAAACAGAAAATCTCTCTGAGTTTGGTTTCGTTGCCAGGAAATTAAAAGATATTTTTTTCCCTGTCCGCTGCAAAGCTGAAGCAAGGCCTGGCAACTGCCCACAGAAACGGGAGCAGCAGTGGAAAGGGGCTAAGAATTGCTCAGCAGCCATCACAGCTACTCTGTACCCTGATGCACCAGTAAATGCAGTGCCTAGGCAACTGTTTCTGGCTGTTAACTCTAATTTCATTAGCCCAATTGTCTCTCATCAAAGCCATCTGTTCCTTTACCTGGCTTTTAAAATACTGTGATAGACTTAATTTTTCCAAATTCCCCACTGCTAAACAGACACCATGAGAGCACATACACACTTGGAGTAGCATTAGCAGACCTGCATTAGCTTTGTCTTTCCCTGAGGTCTGTCCCCACATTCCAGTCCTCTGAAATACAATGGTCCCTCTTTGGAACTCACCCACATAATCCCAACTGAGAAAAACTCACCTGGATTGGGACTGGAGCAGCAGATTATAGTGACTCTGTTGGAGAGGGACCAGAGGAGTCCATGAGGATGTTCAGGGGGCTGGAGTACCTGTACTCTGAGGACAGGCTAATGAGGCTGGAGGAGAGAAGGCTGTGGGAACACCATACAGCCGCCTCCCAGTGTCTGAAGGGGCTACAGGAGAGCTGTTTTCCAGGGCATGGAGCCACAGGATGAGGGGCAATGGTTTGTAACTAGAGCAGTACAGGGTTAGTAACTCAGGTTAGGCATTAGGAAGAAGTTTTACATCATGAAGGTGGTGAGGAACAGGTTGACTAGAGAGGTGGTGGAGATTGCAGGATGTCCCTGCTCACTGCAGAAGGTTGGACTAGATGACTTTTGAAGGCCCATTCCAACCCTATAGTTCCATGATTCTCTGATTTATTTTTACAGATGCAGCCCGTGTAGAGCAGAGCTCCATCTCTACCTGTTTCAAGGCCATACCTTTATTCCCTGACCTTTTAGCTTTAACCCTAGCCTTTCCATGGCTGGTGCAGGAAGCAGTGGGGCAACAGCACAGCACAGGATGCTGCAGACCATCCACCTCCTCGTGACTGTATGAAAGACAGCAGAATGGGATGAGTATGGTAGCAACCAGTGTGCAGAACAGCTGGAAAGGCCTGCCAGGATTAGCTGGCTATAGATTTGCAAAACTGGGGTGGAAATTCTCCTATGGTTTTTCTCAGAAAAGGGTTTAACTCTCCATGGAGCAGGGAAGTAGGAGATAGGCATAGCGCACCTTGCATGTGAGGGGTGATAAAAGCAGCAAAAGCTTTCACATCTCCACCTCTGCAGCTCATGCAAGGCCAGGGTCACCCCTGGCTCCTCCACAAACTCAGCCTTTTGCCAGGTTTCAAAGATTTTGGGTTTTTTCCCCCCCCCTGCACCCCCTTTCTAACAGGTTTCATCTCCAGAGCTGAGCACTACTCCAGAGTCCTTGCAGGAACTGGGACACGTGTTAGCAAATGCCTACTGTTCCACTTAGATCTGCCTTCAGTTTCTCTTTCCACTCTTCTTTCTTTTAAAAGATCTTAAGGGAAATTCTACATTGATTCCCAGAACTGGTTCAGAAGGCAATGAACTGTTTTTCCTGTGAGAGCCTCCCACCCCGACAGCTCAAAGACCTGGAGTCAGATTTCTGAGCCTGAAAAATTACCAATGCCAGCGGAGGACAGCCGTTGCCTTGCGACTTGCAAGCTGAGGAAGGACATAGGGATGCCAGACATGACCCAGGGTTAAAAGGGAAGAGCTGAGCCCAGGGTGGGACTGGTCAGAAACCTAGCCCTGATACCTCAAACAACCTTCCTTTGCACCACAGCACACACCCTCAGCAATCACTGGACTCAGGGTTATGATGACCAGCCCAGGTCTGACAACACAACACCACCTTTTCACACTCTGGGCCTCTGTGCTAAATGTGCTGAGGTGCAGGACCTTGGCACAACATTTGTCCCAACAGGAATGCCACCAACAAGAATGCCACCAACTTTTCCATGCTCAGCAGTGGACCTGCTGGGCAGATGTCTCCTCCACTGGATTGCTTTCCAGGGCTGCAAACCACAATGCACTTCTTCAGTGGCACTCATGCTCTCACTGCGGCCTCTTTCTTGAGGCCTTGCTCCAGCAGGTTCTGCTAAAACTTGCCTCCCAGTCTGGGGAATTAAACAGATGTAGCCACCCCATGTATCCAACCACAGCAGAGAGTATGCTAGATGGAGCCCGGAAGCTCCTCTGTAGTCAGCTCTCACAACCCTGACCTCATGCTACAGCCTGATGGTGTTATTTGTGCACAACCCAGATGGATGTTACAACTGAATTCCTCCTTTAGTAACCTGCTAGGATGTTTCTGCTGTGAACATAGCACACTACTCCTGCACCAACACTCCATTCCCTAAGGGCCTCACAAGTTCTGGGAAAGAGAACCAGTCCTGCTGCAAGCCAAAGCACTGAGCCTGGAAACACTCAGGACAAGGCATAGGATAGTGTACAGATGCCTCTTGCTCTCCATCTTACAAGATGTCAGATTGCAACTAGCTGTCTGGGCTGTGAGTGGCAATTTCTGCCTTGTGTTGACCTTCTCATCAACCAACACTCTCAAGTCCTTCTCCTCAAAGCCTCCTTGTAATCCATTTTCCTCTCAACCTGTATTTGTGCTTGTGATTGCCCTAACCCATGTGCAGAACCTTGCACTTAGCCTGGTTGCATTTTATGAGGCTGGCATGAGCCAAGCCTATTCTCAAGCCTCTCTAGGTCCTTCTGGATGACATCTCTCTCTCTCTCTGGTATCAGCTGTGACACAGAACTTGGTCTTATCCACAAATATGCTGAGGGTGCACTCAACCCCCCTGTTTAGCCCAGCCGACAGTCAGCCACCCATTAACCAGGCATCCATCAAAGCTTTCATGCTGCTTAGGAAGCATTAGTGGGGTGCTCAACCCCCAGATCAGCTGGAGAGGAGCCAACGGGCACAGAAACAAGTGCAGCTTATGCGTTGGTACTCACCTTACCAAGACTCCTTGACTTTCCCATGCCACTGCATGTGGCTGTGCATGGATCCATCAGTTGCCCTGGAAGGTAGCTGAGGCCCTTCCTGCCTCCCATCTTCTTGAGGAAGGGGAGACCACATTAAAGAACCTGGTCAAAATTATTTCCAAACAAAATTAAAATCAAAACAAACAAGCAAAAAATTAAAACCACATGTGCAAAAGGTAACATAATGAAGTATTCCTCTTTTCATCATCATTCAAGACATTCTCTTGGAAAAAAAAAAAATCTTGGTTTCCTGTAAAGGCTAACTGATGCTTTTCATCAACTCCATCACAAGGAGAAGCTCATCTACAGAAAGAAGAATTCAGGTAGTATAAGCTCCAAGATAAGATATTTGATGGAATCATAGAACAGTTTGGGTTGGTTGGGTTAAAGATAATCTCATTACAATGACACCTCCCCATTAGACCACATTAAAGTCCCATTCAGCCTGGTGCTGAACACTTCCAGGAATGGGGCATCCACAGTTTCTCTGGGTAACCTGCTCCAGTGTCTCGCCATCCTCACAGTAAAGAAAGCTTTACCCCTCATCCTGTCACTACACTCCCTAATAAAGAGTCCCTCCCCATCTCTCTTATAGCCCCCCTTCAAGTTCTATGAAGCTGCTGGGAGGTTTCCCTTCCCGCAGCCTTCTCTTCTGCAGCCTCAACAGCCCCAGCTCTCTCAGCCTAGAACTGCTTTAATGAAACGTTAACAAAAAAAGAAAATAATATCAATAAGAAAATAATTAAATATATTCAAATATAAATAAAGCCAATATTAACTCATGTCACCAGCCACCACTGGGGAAATCCCAGACTTGACTCAGCAGCAGAAAGGAAATAATTAATTGGGATCAAAGACAGAAGAATGGACAGAAAGTATTCTGAAGAATCTTGAGATGGCAGACACTGAGGAAAAGGAAACTTGACCCCTGGCAGCCTTATACTGGGTGTGATGCAGATAGGATGGAATACAGTTGATCAGCCTTGGGTCACCTGCCCCATCTGCTGCTTCCTTTATCCTCTTCTGCTTCCAACTGTCCAAGCTGGTAGTGACAAAGTGGGCTGACCTTGGCTGTTTTAGCAGTAAGTATAAGCAGGAGTATCCCTGTGTAACATTCCTTGGGATTAACTATAAACATCATACCTTATCACTGCTAGAAGCAGTGATCTAAAAAAACCATACCAGCTTAAGGAAGTCCAAGTAATAGGAATACAAAAGAAAAAAAAAAGGAGATCTAAAGCATGATAAAGAATCAACAGGAAGATGTGTATCTAAATAAAACACAGAGGTCACTCTAACTGTTTATTGTAAATCATTCAAGAGTTTACACATCATTAATGGCAAAGTAACACTGTTAAAACACCTGCTGGATGAAATACAGAATAAAGACAACTCTCTTCTATTATATGGCATAATTAAAAAAAAAAAAGCAAACAAAAAAAAACCAAGAAACAGAACAAAAAATAAACCATTAATTTTTTTTTTTCCAGTTCTACATCTTTCCTGAAAACTTCTGGGCCTGAGCCTCAGCTATCTCAAGATCACAGCCTTGTCCATGCAGCTAAGTAAGTGGAACTCCTTCTCTGAGGGGCAAGGCAGTGACCTCTTTCATAAATGAAAATCATGCCCTCTCTTTCTGAAGTGCTCCAGTGCTGACAGGACAAAGCATCTTTCTTGCATTGGCTAACATCTAACAAAGGGCTATATGTCCTACAAACTCCACATGCCTTTGTTCTACCAATTTTTTTTCTTTTTTTTTTTTTTTACTTTTTTTTTTTTTAACAAGGCAACTTAAGATTCAGAAGCTACGCAACTGTCTTTGTATTTCATTCAGGAACTGATGGATGTTACATGCAGCTGAAATATTAGTAGAGACTCTGACTTAGATAAAGGTCAGTTTTCTAGTCAAAGGCAGAGAAAGAAATTAAGAGGCCTCTTGTGCCTAAGTAGCTAAAATATGCATGCATCAGTGGCCATGACCAATTAGAACACAAGTTAGGTCTCCAAACGCTGAAACCAAAGCTTTATTTGGCTTAAGACATGTTTGAGCTCTATACCTTTACAAATGACAATGTGTATGCAACAATCAAAGAAATCATCTCAACACGGCATTGGTTGGTATTTTGGCTCATACAGAGACTAATTTTCAACACAAAAGCCTGATCAGCAAGAAATGGTTTTCATATTTTACAAAGACAGCAGCACACTGGGCCGGCTAACAGGGCTAACAAAAAGAAAGCAGGTTTTCTACCATCTATCTAACTTTTGGCTGATTTGTTTTTCCCCTTGGAGATCCTGTTTTGCATCAGTGACATCAGTGACCTTTTCCATAGTCTGTAGCTGAAACATCACCACGGACCCTGCTCCTTCCCCTCTGAGAGATCCATCTCAAAAGTGTAGTTGACTAATAGTGGAAACAAAAATCTTCCCTACCTGCATTTGGAATAGATAGTTAGTTCCTTCAACCTGCCAACATTCACAAAGAACAGCAAATTACAATGGATTTCAGACATGAATTACAGTAATTAAAATCAAACAACTCTCCAGTTTAACTATAATATAATATTAAATAATACATAACATTATCACACTTAACAGCCTGAAGTTTGGATGTAAGACAGCTAGTAAGGGAAAAAAAAAAAAAGAAAAAGCTAGGGCCGAATCTGTTCCCAGGGAATGAATTTGGCCCAAATGATCTTAAAAAAACCCTTAAATTTACCAAGAGGAAAATAAACCCACCACAAGCATGGGGGTGCACACACACCCACCCACACATACAACAGCACTGGCCAAGTAAAACATTACTTTTCAAGCACTGCCATCTCCAGTCCTTTCCTTGCGAGCCTGGATCATCTCCTTCGGAGCCTGCCTGCGGTCAGTAACCAACCCCAACCAAAACATGAAGTCAATGAACCAAGTGGTGGGGTTGAACTTCAAACCCAGCTCACTGGCTGAGTAGTCAAATGGAAAGGTGTGGTGGTAATTGTGGAAACCCTCACCTAAAAAAAAAAGAGAGAGATAATTTAAAGACCACACAGTCATCACATCTATGAATTTAAGAACACTCTTGTGTAGGACATCCCAATGCCTGTTCCCCATGTGCTAAATCTAGCGTAGGTTACACTCCGCCCCTGGCTGTGGCAGACCTCTCGGACACATCCACAGTACACTCCATTTCAGTGCTTTAGGCTTTCCTCCCCAGTAGGGAGGGACATGTCTCATCCCTTATGCTCAGGAAAGAAAACCATCAGAGGGGAGATGCACAGTCAAATGAGAACCAGTCACTTAACTCCTGCTGCATTGTCCCCAGCTGACTGCTGAGAAGTGAGGATTGCTAGCATGAAGGTGTCTCCACCCAGAGAGTACGTGGCATTATTTCCACGTGGGCACCATCAGTAAAACAAGGGAGACTTCTACTAGAATGGGCAAGCTCCAGCCTCCTGCAAGCCCTGGCTCCATGTCCAGCTGCAGGTGCCCAAAGCCCCAAACAGCACNCTAGAATGGGCAAGCTCCAGCCTCCTGCAAGCCCTGGCTCCAAATGATGTCCAGCTGCAGGTGTCCAAAGCCCCAAACAACATGAAACAACATATAGGATGTCATTCTGAGTTTGCAGAGATGTAACCTAGGGCTAAAGCACTTACCAATGGCTCCCACAGTGACAAGGGGGTTCTGCCTGGGACTGATGTACTTGTCGTAAGGGCGATTGCCATACATGTGAGCAGCGCTGTTGACCAGCCAGGTGACATTGAGGGAAATGGTGTACCGAAGGATGGAGGCAAGGAAGTAGGCATTCCACAGACTCTCACCCCAGAGGTACCATGGCACAACAGTAGGGATCACAAAGCACATCAGCACGACTGAACTCTTGTAATACCTTATGGGTAGAGAAAAGGACATCATTACTTTGATGAGAATGACAGCTGGGGCGACATGGGGTTGAAATCTCTGGAGATACAGCTCTGACAGAATGCTGTGGCATAAAAGTCAGGCCAGCCCCATTAGTGCAGCAACAAGGAATATTTCGGACATTCACAATCACAAGGTAAAGCTTTCCAAGTGCAACTCCAAGTGCCAAGACAAACTGAAACCCCAAAGTAGCAGATGTTACTGCAGCTGAACAGCTGAGACCCAGTCCCAAAGCAAATCTCACAAATAGAGCACCTTTAAACTTGGGCAAGTGTTGGCTGCACCTAGGCTCTGCAAATAGAAAATCCCAGGGCTTGGCATGGAAGTGATGGAGCTGCATTAGGCATGCCATTGAAGACTTCCCATGAGCTCAGAATAGAATGGAACCTGCAGCATGGGGCAGGGGCAGCTCCTTCCTACACCGATGATGCCACCTGAGCTCCAATGGCAGCAGCAGACCTAAAGTGAGTGCCAAGAGGCCACAGGCATTGCACCAAAGGAGAGGAGAAAGATGCATCTTGGTCTGGGACCAGGACTGACTGCTGCTCTCCCAACCCAATGCCCTGCCACTTCTCCATACATGGGACAAAATTGGTATGTGGCAGGAAACAGGAGGAGGAAGCCAAACAGGCTGAGAAGAAACAGGAAAGCTTTACAGTATAGCTAAAGGCATGTGTGTAGGCAAGGTGGGGAAGAAAGCACAGGAAGCATAGGGAGCACAGAAGTGAAAAAGCAGAGACTACAGTGGCAGAAACAAAGAAAAAATCATACTGGGGGAATTAATCCAAAGCGGAGCAGTTCAGCAAGAAGTGTGGAGGTGAAGTCAAAAGAAAGACAGGAAATAAATTACTCCAAATGGGTCAAGGGATGAAGGAACTCAGAAATGGAGAGCAACAAGACAGTGCAGGTTGTGTGCCACCAATGGTGTGTCACCAACTCAAGAGGAAACGAGGCTCCACTGAACCTTCCCACCTCCCTGAAGCCTGAATTTACTATAGCTTGTAGAGATGTCTGGGTGTCATCATCAAAGCAAGCTTGCACATGGAACTGGAGCAATAGCCTATGGACTACGAAGGGTGCAGAAAAGAAAAGAAATGCAAAGTAAGACATATTTTATTTGTGCTTATGACAGGTTTAAAACAGACCTTTGCTTTTTTAAAGTTTTCTGGAAGGGATGAGGAAGAGTAGTTTTTATTTTAAACAATTAATAAACCTTTCCAGAAGTTTTTCAGACAGGAAAACTTGGCAATTTAGTTTGACAAAGAAACATTCAATTTCCCAATTAAAACCCAGAGAGGACTGGTAAAAGTGTTAATATTAGCAGTATTTTTGGAAGGAAGAAAGTTTCCATTAACATAGTGGAACAAACCAGCTAGTTTTGATCATCTTGTGTATGAAATACATCAACCTATTGCCCTGAAAGTTCTTCGATAATTTTTGTTGTCTTTCAAGGTTGTACCTCACATCTTGGGCTTCATGGAGAAAAGAAAGCATCTCCTTAGCTCTGTAACAGAGCTCCATCTCACTTACCTGAGGCAAAGATCTCCAAAGTAAAGAGTCTGAATTCTTCAGTCCACCAAAGATAACACCTAATTTCCCACTCTGACTGACTTCTGAACCAGACTGTGGATATGCTTTGCAAACCTCATCAATTCACAGCCAGGATTTAAGAATTTCCCAGTCCAGTAAACTTCTTTGAAGGAGTTCAAAGCTTCTTCCCATCCAGGAAAATAAAATACGAAAAAAGCCACCAACTAAAACTTTTCCCTGAGACCTAAGAAGCCCAGACTGAAGTCTGGTGAAGGTGACAGCTTCCAAACAAGCCTCCAACTATATTTCCACTGTCCCCCTTTAACTGAAACATCCACCCTGGAATGGGAAACCTCACTCTGAGTTCAGGCAAAACAATACCTCAGGAGATGCTTGGGGAACAGGACTGTTTTCACCACATGAAAACTTTGTCATGAAGATAGATACTTGAGCTGCAAGCTTCTCTTTCACAGCACATGCAGGATTACTGCTCCATTTTTCAGAGGATCATTTTTCAGCTGCATCCTGAGCAGCACTTCAATTCCATCTGAAGTGATATGGTTTAAAGCTGAATGTGTGCTACTTCATCCACAGAGATGATAGAAAGGAGAAACCAGATTTTTTTTCTTCACAGATAAGGGAAGGCTACTTCCTGAGTCCTAAATTCAAAGTTAGAGTGGAAACATTTGCTGAGGCCTGACTTCCCCACAGAAGACCTACATTTTCACTACAAAATAATTTTCAGCATAACCAAAGCAGTAGAGCCTGCTTATTGGAGGATGCTGTTACCTTGAGAAAGTTAATAACATCAACAAGTAAAGCTGCAGTAAACTGCAAGGGAGCTTCTGCAAACAGACATTGCTGGCTGAGGAATCAGGAAAAGCAACAATAGAGATGGCAGTGAGCTCTTCTCTCCTGGAAATCTGATGAAAGGTGTCTTGCTTTAAGGTAAACCAGAAGCAATTTTCTATTCAGTAATTTTACTTTTCGACTAAGCTTCTTCTAAACTAACTGAACTTTTGGAGAACAAACAGTATATTTTTTCTGTGGAGACTGTCCATTCTCAGAGTGGTAAGACCTGATTATTTGTAATGTATACCAAGGAATGGTATGCAGAAAGGCTCCTGCTTTTACTTACTGCTTTAACTAACAAGGTCAGCTAATTTTGTTATGTGCCAAATTGGAGGGTTGGAAACAGAGCAGATGACCCAGAACTGCCCAATAGGGAGTTTCATACCCATCTGTCCCATGCCCAGTACAAAAACTGAGGGATCAAAGGGTTGGTTCCACTGAGCCCATGGAGAACTCGGTCTGTTTGTTTGCCTGATTCATGCACTCCTGAATCCAGATGTGGAATTCAGTTTCCATACATCACTGAGTCCAGTCTGGGACCTTCCTGGTGTCTGATGGTGATGTGATTTGTTACCCTGGAAGTTCACTACTGGGTTTGAATGTATTGGTATATATTTAATAATTTTCTTATTGATACTATCATATTTCCTCTGGTTTGGAAGCTGCCATCTTCACTGGACTTCAGCCTGGGCTTGTTGCACCTCCCAGAACAATTTTAATTGGTGCCTTTTTTCATATTTTATTTTCTTTCCTCGGACCAGAAGAAGCTTTAAACTTCAAAGGAGTTTTCTGGACTGGAAAATACTTAAACCCTGGCTGCACAGCAGTTCAGTTTCTTTTCAACCCAAAAATGTCTCTCTCATGTTTTCTCTCCTCAACACTGAAGGAAGATGTTTTCTCTTCTCTGAAGGAGAAAGATGATTAATTTCAATGGCCAGACCAGTCCAAATCACAAGGGATAATTCTGCTGGTGCACATGTTTCTTTAATGCAAAACCCCTCTGATTTCTGGATGCAACTGATGGCTCCCGTCAACCATAAAACCCTCAGGAATTAATTTATGCAGTTTGCAGAAGTATCTGAAGCAAATACTTGCGGGCAGAGACGGTCACCTTGCATGTAAATGCAAGTACTCACACAGAGGACCAAGCAGCATACAGAGAACTGATCTAGATCTGCGCTAATTCTCCAGGGAGATAATTCACTAAAGAATGACAGCCTTGGGAGAGGAAGTACTTGGTTTGTTCTGGCCCACAGGTGCCAAATATGAATCTGCAGAAGTGAAATGTGCATTTATGTATTCCTGAACCCAGATCTGGAATTCAGTTAGTGATTAGGCAGTTACTGATTACAGCATTTGTTCCAGTGATCAAAGGGGAAGCCGTTCCCACAGCTAACCCTGACTTTTTAGAATAGCAGATGGACAAGGACAGGGCTTGTGCAGCAAAGCCTTCAAGCACCATCAGTAAGTGTCAGCCACACGGCAACAACAGGGCCAGAGGAACAGCAGCCCCAATGCCTGCAATTAAAAGGTGGCAGGAATATCTCAGGAGAGAAAAATGAAAAATAAAAATGAGCCACAACTAAACAGGTGTGAGGAACTCTCCACCTCATCTCACTCAGCGGTCTCACTTACTTTCTTTGAAACCTGACAACGGGATCATCCAGCAGATCGGTGAAATCCAGTTTCCTTCCCTTCTCTATGACGTCACGGTGCTTGCGCACGAAGAGCCAGCCGATGTGGGCAAAGAAGAAGCCCCGGCGTGCATTGTGCGGGTCCGCATCTGTCTCTGAGTACTTGTGGTGCACACGGTGGTCTCGACTCCATTCATAGATGTCATTCTGCCCAGAAAGCACATCACAGTGAGAAGCCAAGTGCTACTCTGGCAATACCACCCCTCCAATTCATTCCCCACACAGGAACAGCAACGAGTCCTTCTCTTGATGCTCTTCAAAAAGCAAACTGCCTGAGAGGGTACAGCACAGAGCCATGAAGATGATGAAGGGATTGGAACATCTCCCTTACAAGGAATGGCTGAGGGAACTGGCTTTCTTTAGCTTGGAGGAGACCTCATTAATGTTTATAAATATGGAAAGGGTGAGTGTCAGGAGGATGAGGTCAAGGCTCTTCTCAGTGACCTCCAATGATAAGACTTAGGGCAATGCGTGCAAGCTGGAACACAGGAACCCAAGAAAGAACTTTTTCACAGTAAGGGTGACAGAGGACTGGAACAGGCTGCCCAGAGAGGTTGTGGAGTCTCCTTCTCTGGAGACATTCAAAACCTGTCTGGATGTGTTCCTGTACAACCCAGTCTAGGTGCTCCTTCTCTTGCAGGAGGACTGGACTAGATGATCTCTTGAGGTCCCTTCCAATCCCTGATATTCTATGATCACACCATTCCTGTTCTAAGCTGGTTGCAGTTAGTTACCACTGCTGCCCTCCAAGCACAAACGTGGCACAGAAAATGAAACAGGGCTTGTGAAACACAACATGTGCCTTTTCCTGACCTGAAGAGGAGCTGAACTTGCTTAGCCCTTAGACAGAATATTCATCTTCTATAGTAGAACCAGCACCTCCACTTGAACCACTGCTCTACCTGCAGGGATGTATACAAGAGCACAGCCTACCAACACTTAAGAGATTCTACAGACAAGACAGGAAGGGACTACTTACTGGGGGATACAGTGAATTTAAACTTAAAGAAGATAGATTTAAATGAGATACTACAAAGAAACACCTTACTACAAGGGTGGTGAGACACAGGAGCAGGCTGGTCAGAGAAGACCAGACTGGACAGGGCTTTGAACAATCCGATTCAGTAGGAGGTGTCCCTGATCTTGTAAAGTCCTTTCTTGCCTAAACCATTCCACCATTCTGTGATTAAGGTATCAAAGCAAATATGCTTATTTTATGGGAAGGCACCTGCAGTCAGGCTGGAACAAAAGTCTCAGACCCACAACAAGAGCTCTGTGTACTCAAATACAAAGTAAGCTCAGTCCTGTGTCTCTGGCTCAAGCTGTCAGCACGTATGGATGGGTCAATTAAATTCCTTACAGCTGTGAATAGGATTAGGCATACTGCAGGGAGAAAGGGATAGAGTGAAAAGCGAGACTTTTTGAGTTTACTCAGCCCAAAGGAACAGCAATGGTCACCAACTACAGCAGCGTTGCTCTCAGAAGTGCAGCAGCCACTATGGTGTTGTACATACTGCAGGGCACAGACAGACCAGGTTTATGGCAACTCTGCGTGTCTATATGTAGTTAGACAAAAGCCCTGTGCTCATATCACTGCAGAAATCATTGCTCTTTGTCTCAGCTGACATTTGAGAGAAAGCACCAAGGCTGCACATGCTGTTGAGAGAACTGCAGGAACACCTGCATAGGGCAGCAAAATAATCTAGATTAAAAGCCTCTGTGTTGAATTTTAGCCTTGCTTTCTGTTTGCCAGAGCCTAACAAGGGACAAGCAAAGAGCAAGAGCAGAAAGGTCTCAGCTCTGTTGCACTCAGTTGTGCTCAGCCCTGTACCTTTGTCACACTGTGGCCACAGTGATGCTGGGAGTGGGCTGGGGATGAGAGGAACAATTTTCTGCACCACTGGCTCATCTAAACCACTGAAAGGAGGCTGTAAAGATCAGCTCTTACCAGCACTCCAGTATATTCCATCTTAACTACCCCATTGCATAAGTGAATGATGTAACCTGAGTGAAGCAAAGGAAGTCAGTCACCCAAGTCCTCAATGAGAACAAGGAGAGATCTTTACCTTGCTGCCATCTTACTTTTTCTTTCCTACAAAGAAACCAAAGATAATGAAAGCCTCTATGCTGCTTCAAATGAGTTAAGCAGGAACATTCAGAAGACTGGAAAATGCCAAGATTAAGTAATTTTAAAATAAAACAGTTATGCAAGAAGGACATCCATGAAAGGTCCCCCTTTCTCACCTCGAAATAATTTTTAATGTGAGCCTGCTGATCAGTTTCTCATAAGAGCACTCAATGAAATAATTTATGAGGCAGCAGATGATCAGGTCAAAGCAATACTATGAGAAACAGAAATTTTTTTTTAATCCATAGGCCACAACAATGAAGGCCAGAGGCCAGACCAGTCATCAATAAAAACACCGAGAACTGTAGCATACCACATGTAAACATAACAACCAATTTTTCAGGAAGACATCAATCTTGATCAATTTTCAGGCAAACAAACACCTTTCCAAAACTGAGAGCAATATCATCATGCTGCAATAGTGATACAGACATGAGGTTCTGTTAGTAGGAAACTGAGAATGTGAAGCTTAAACACTAGGAAGCCAAGGAGACATAAGCCAGATGTTACCTATTTCTGAAAGGCATGTGACATGTTTCTGAAAGAGACATGTGACAGTGAGTAATCTACAGTCTTCCAAAACTCCAAGCACTTCACTCTAGATGCACAGAGAAAAAAAACAGGGCTCAGCAGACTCCAGTCACAAAAAACACACTAGGCAACAGGGCAAAAAAAACCTGCATCTGATGGTACTTTAGCATGTCACAACCCATTCAGCATCAAGATAAAATTCTTCAGCAGAACTCTTCCTGCCTTTCGAGAAGTCTGAATATTCCAGCAATATTCAGCATTCAGGAATGTTATAGGCATCCTACCTCTTCCTCCCAAAGCAAACATGAAGGAGATGGATGTGAAAACCCATTTGCCTGTCTGCTGGTAGTGGTGAAAACAGCCTGTAGCAGGCAATGTGTGCCACAGTAACTAGGCGCAGGCTTCAGGCTAGTTAAAACTTAGAGTAGGTGATTTGGTTTTTCATTTTCTTTCCAACAGAAAGGTATCCAGAAGCTACTTTTGAGTTATTCCCCTGTCTCACAATCACACCATATCCTCAGCCATAAGCAGGATGAGGCCAATGCAGCTGAAAGCAAAATCCATAGCACCAGGAGAGCAGAATGCAATGAAAGCCCAATATTCAGGCTTGATCCAACCAGCTCCATATATTCAGGCTTGATGCAACCATTATAAGTATAGCTGCAAAACAGAAGGGGAAAGGGAGCTCTCAAAACTCAAAATGTCTTAACAGACTGAGAAAAGGGCTGACAAAGCTCTGCAAGGAACCAAGCAGCATAAAGCAGTTGCAATACAGTTTAGAATAAGGGAAGGTTGTAGCCAAATGGACACGTTCCCGTATCTGAGCCAAAGCATTGCACATTTTGTAATGTCTGAAGGGATTAACATCTTTCTATCTTAGGGAAAAAAAATCAAAGATGATGAATGAACAGTATAAAAGTGAATAAAGGGACTCCTTTCGTCCTCTGCTAAAGGTACTTGTACAAGTCAACCAAGCAGACTGAAGGAAAAAAGCTGAAAACTCAAGGCACAACCCACCAAGGCTTACGGCAGCCAGGTTCAATCCCTGTCCCAGCCAGTGCTGGGGATAGTGCCAGTGCCTTCTTCACCAAAAAAAGAGTCTCAGATACTAGAATGGACAAAATCAGAACACGTAGGACATGGCTAATTCTCTAAATCTCTTCTCTCAGTGCTGTGTCCACTGATGCTTTCCATGGCATGAAGGAAACACTGCCCTTCTCTTCCAGAAGGGAAACACAATCAGTCTTGCCTCAAATAGCAAGGAGAGCCAGGCAGGAGGTGGAAAAGCCTAGCATGTACAAGACTGGCATTTACCAGTGGTCATCTTCAGTACAGCTACTAGTCTTTTGTTAAACTGGTCACAGTGCTGAATAAAATGAAGATCCTGAAAGGATGCTTGCTTTTCCTTCTGAGCAAGTAGAAACCTGTGATTGCTTGGAAAGAAATCTGATTACAGACATAGCTGCATCAAGTTGGCCTTTACAAGAGTTTCCACTTCCTGTGAAGTGTGTGGCCTGACTTGTACCACAGCTAGGCTGCCAGGGTGCTGAGAACCTGATCTAGCACTTTCTAATTGGTCCTTAAGCAATTATTACGTTTGGACTGGCTGATGTATGCTGTTAGGTGGGTGGTGAGAGTGGCTCTGCATCCTCTGAGCGAGAAGAGGAATGTGTTATAAGCAAACGTCTTTCTGTCAAATTTTTTTTTGTTTGGCTGACTCTACGGTGAGGGGATCCCCTGGACAGGGAAAGCTGGATAGAGGCCAGGAATCAGGATGTGCAATCACAACCCCACCTGGAAAGCCATGGAATTAGCTGCAGCCAGAAAGATCCGCAAAGGCAGCTTGGCTTTGTAGGAACGGTGGCTCCACAGGCGGTGCGCGCCAGCTGTCACACCCAGCGCCGTCACCAGGAAACAGATATATGCTGAAAGACACAAAAAACAGAAACACAGGATGTGCCAGGGCCAACTGCAACTATTTTTGCTTTCTTTGACATAAAGGCAATCCTTGACCCCTGGCCTGCCATCAACTGCAGGCTCACTTAAAAAATGAGGCTGGGCAGATAGAAGGTGAGGTTCTCAGCCCACAAGGCCATGACATTCCACTTCCTGCTCCTCCTTGTTTAACCAGTGTGGTGCTCAGGACAGTTGAACAGCACTGAAGCACCATGCTGTGACATATCTACACAGCGTGCCTTCACCAAGTAGTGGAATGAATTCATTGCTCGTATCAGAAGAGCGATGAACAGCTCTTTGAACCAGATGCTGCCAACCTCCTCCAGACAGGTCTTTGCTCAACAAGTTTAAGAGCATCACATCTCACTCCTAAGGATATGTGTCAAGAGTTTCCACAATAAAAAACTTCTTTGATCACTGGAAACTCATGACTCAGTAGCAAAAATGCACCAGAAAGCAGAGAATTCACCATCTTTGGTTTCAAAAAGTGCTATTCCTTCCCTTAATTAAAAAGGTGTCCAAGTAAACTTGTCCTGAGAATTTTTTTTCAGAAGGCAAAAACAGTACAGGAGCAGGACTGTTACTTAACACACTGGTTCCAGGCTAAACAAATGGCCCAAGCACATGTACTTCACAGTGTATCACACCATCCTTAAAATAATCCCCACATCAACCACCACTGCAGTGTAAGTACATCTCTGGTTCCTCTTTAACAGAATCATAGAGATTGGAAATTACCTCTGGAGATCATCTAGTCCAACACCCTTGCCAACACAGGTCCTCCTCCAGGTGGGGTTTGAATTCTACAGAGATGGAGACTCTACCACCAGTCTGGACAGGCTGTGCCAGTGCTCTGGCACCCTCAAAGTAAAGGAAACCTCCCCTATACTTAGCTGAAACTTCTTATGTTCAGGTTTGTGCCCATTACCTCTTTTCCAGCCAGTGAGCACCACTGAAAAATGACCGGTACTATCCTCCTAACATTCACCCTTTAAGAATTTGAAAGTGTTGATCAGATCCTCCCAAAGCTGCCTTCTTTTCCAGACTAAAAAGACCCAAGTCTCTCAGCCTTTCTTCATTAGTCCCCTAACCATCCTCATAGCT
The DNA here is from genome assembly GCA_013400935.1 of Turnix velox. Classification (NCBI taxonomy): domain Eukaryota; kingdom Metazoa; phylum Chordata; class Aves; order Charadriiformes; family Turnicidae; genus Turnix; species Turnix velox. Next base: position 67,484 of record VZTY01023664.1, on the reverse strand, counting down.
CTTTGCTGTACCCTCTCTAGTAGCTCCCTGTCCATCTTAAACCGAACTTCTTCTGGAACCTAGAACTGGATACAGTATTCTGGATGCAGTCTCACCAGGGCAGAATAGATGGGGAGAACACCCTTCCATAACTTGCTTAAATACTTTCCGGATGTACCCCAGGATGCCATCAACCTTTTTGGCCACAAGTCATCAGCAACTTGTTCTCTACTCCTTCATCCAGCTCATTTATGAATATAACAAATAGGACTGGACCCAGTACTGATCCCTGAGGGACATCATTAGTTACTGATCTCCAATTCGACTGTGCCTCTAATCATGACCCTCTGAGCTATCTTCCAACTAGTTTTCAATTCACTCCACTGTCCATTTGTCTAACCCACTCTTCCTGAGTTTCACCATGAGGAGCTGTGGGAGACTATCAAAAGCCTTGATGAAGTCAAGCCTTGCTTGTTTTCAGCAGGTGCCATGTTCACACGTGCTCTAGCTAGTTAACTCAGTATTTCCAGGGGCAGGGGAAACAGCTAGCTGGGGCAGAAGGCTGAGACAGTGGACCTGGGCCAGAAGGCTGAGACAGTGACCTGGGCCTGCCTGCTAAAACCTGCAACTGTGCAACTCCTCTTTTGCTGCTTGCTGGTTTTGTCTTGGCTGTCTTTGAATTTCTGCGTGATGGATGATCCATAGCCTGACTTGTTCTGACTTGCAGCCAAAGAGGAGACTATGGCAAGGGGGTGGAAAGAACACTGTGTTAGAGCTGCTTCTCATTTTGGTGACAGACATGAAGTAAAGCGGAAACAGCTAGGATGGAAGTATCATGTAAGTCTACTTAAGTCCCCATTTAAATTGGATTGCTTAAAACTAATCACATTTAAGTTGTCACAACATGAAGACTCTTACGTCTCCCTCCCATTCATGCTGATTTTTGACAATGTGCCTATGGTATAGGCTTGTTTTACAAGTACAGAAATAAAACAAGAGTAGATTAAAATAATATTAAAAAACAATCTCAAAATGAGTTTGCACCCTTGCACCTCTGAAGTGATGTGCTGTTTGTTCAGCCAGGGCTCCCTGCCACCTTACACACATTGAAGTATTTTGGTTAAAACAGCTTATTTTGTATCACAGAATGTCAGGGATTGGAAGTGACCTCGAGAAATCATCTAGTCCCATCCCCCTGCCACAGCAAGAACACCCACATCAGGTCACACAGTAAGGCATCCATGTGAGGTTTGAATGTCTCAAGAGAAGGAGACCCCACACCGTCTCTGGGAAGCCTGTGGCATTGTTCTGCCAGTCTCACCCTGACAAAGTTTATTCTTATATTTCTGTGGAACCTTCTGTATTCCAGTTTGTACCCATTGCCCCTTGCCCTATCACTGGAGGTCACTGAGAAGAGCCTCCTGACTCTCACCCTTTCCATATTTATAGACAATAATGAGGTCCCCCCTCAGTCTCCTCTTCCTCAAGCTAAAGAGACCCAGCTCCCTCAGCCTTTCCTCAGAAGGGAGATGCTCCAGTCCCTTCATCATCTCTGTGGCTCTGTGCTGGACTCTCTTAAGCAGTAAGTTTACTGTAACAAAAAGTGAAAGCCCTATCCCCAAAAGGGAATTATCTACTTTTATCTGGGCTTGCACAACAGCCTGCCCAGCAAAGTAAAGCCTGTCAGAAAAATGCAGTGTAAAGTGATATCAGATTTCTGTAGTGTTGCAGTGCCTGAAAAAATTAGTCAGCCACTAATTCCCAAGATAGAAATAGCCAAGATGACAAGCACCTGCTACACAAAGACATGTCTCAAGCTTTCATTTGCTGAATAAATTACAGACTCAAACCAAAAATCAGGCAATAAACCATTTGATTTTATGCTAATTATGCACAGCTACAGTAGTAACCCACAACTGGGGAGAGCCACTACTTACCTTCCTGTCTCATTTTTGAGGGTTGTGGAGTATTTCTCAAGAAACACAAAAGAATGAAACATGCCTACTGCCATCACTAGCTATGCCCATTCATAGACTCATAGGATACATTGAGTTGGAAGGGACCTTTTCAAAGGCTATCTAGTTCAACTCCCTGCAGTGAGCAGGGACATCCTGCACTAGATGAGGTTGCTCAGAGCCTCGGCAAGCCTGGCTTTTGATGTCTCTAGGGATGGGGCTGCCACCACCTCTCTAGGCAACCTGGGCCAGTGTCTCACAGCTCTTATGAGGAAGAACTTCATAATGTCTTAATTTATCCTGCACTGGTCTAGTTTGAAACCACTGTCTCTCATCCTACGACTCTATGCCTTGGCAAAGAGCCCTTCCCCAGCTTTCTTGCAGCCCCTACAGGCACTGGGAGGCCCCTGTGAGGTCTCCCCAGGTGCAGCCTTCTTTTCTCCAGCCTCAACAGCCGCAGCTCTCTCAGCTTGTCCTTGCAGCAGAGGTGGTTCCAGCCCCTTGATCATCCTTGTGGCCTCCTCTGGGCCCTCTCCAACACGACACAGCTGGCTTCCAGGCTGCAAGTGCACACCGTTGGCTCACGTCCAGGTTTTCATCCACTAGCACCCCAAAGTCCCTTTCTGCAGAGCTACTCTCCATTACTTCACCTACCAGTCTGTACTGGTAATGAGGGTTGGCCTGTCTCCAGTGCTTCACCCTGCACTTGTCCTTGCGAACTTCCTGAGGTTTGCACTGTCCCACCTCTCCAGCCTGTCCACTGCAGCTGGAAGGGTGCCCACAGCTGTACAGAAAGGCCCAGGAAGTAGTTCTGATCTCACCAACCCAACAGCTGCCCCCAACCACAGGCAGGCCAGCTGAAACACTGGATAGAGCCCTTTGCCATCCATGGCCACTGATTTGCCCTCAACACATACAAATGTCCCCAGCCAATAGCTCTAACTGTCATCCCAATTACGATCTAAAACTCAGCATTGAGGTTTAGAATTTGCTGCAGGTCCAGGAGAAGTCTGAGACCTGGGTGCAATCACTTTATAAAGCAGAACCTGTGCCAAGAATTCTGGGCTCCACAAAACTCAAGCACTAAGTCCAGAGCTGCCTCTGACTGGACAGTAAACCAAAATGTATTTCAAAGAAGAATTATTTCATCCTGCAGGAAGAGGTTTAAAATAGGGTTCATTCTTGTTTCTCCCTACTCTTTCTGATGACCTCAAGGCAGAGTTATTCTCATACACAGGAATTTTACTTGCTTCTTCGTTGTCTCTAGCAAGTGCTGCAACACACAAATCACATCTTAATGAAGCAAACTGATGTGAAATGGCTCCATGGCAAGCAGAGCCCTAACATATTACTCCTGGGCAGGTTTCATGCTCTTCCCCCTGGTGCTCTGCAGAAGCATAAGTGTTATTCAGTAGAGCACAGTATAAGCAGAATGCTTCTGAACTGAACCAGCAGGAGAAGCATTAAAGAGGGGGAAGAGACAACAATAAACATGCCTATAAGAAAAAAAAACAAACAAAAAAACAATGCATGGGGACAGGGGGAGGATGCAAAAGAGACAAGACAGACAAGGTTAAACCATCACACAAACAGGGAGCTGGTGGGTTGCTAGGCACACAAGCAACCGTGCCTCTGCACACATGCTATTTATGGGAAAATGCCAGAATCAACAGACAGAAGATTTTTATTCAACATCCCGAAACAAAGGCAAACAGCATATAAATTACAACTGCAGAGGATGCTAAATGTGAAGGAGTAGCCAAAGAGCCAAGAGACACAAAAGGATCCATGCAGAAAGAGGGAAAGCAAGGCATAAAATAAACACCAGCTTGGATAGAAAAAGCCAAGTACTGTAATTCAGGGAGCAATATGTGCAGATGTGGATCCACAAGAAGGATGAGATGTTTCAGGAAGTGGAGCATGCAAGGAGAATCACCAACAGCTCATAAAATATTCGCAGCATACAACATGATAAGGCAGTGAGGCATCAGTGTGATTTTGAATGGCAAGAACAGAGGTATCATCTCACTGTCAGAGAGAAGCAATGAAAACTACACTAGGCAAATCATTTAAAAATGGATGGGATGGGAGATCAACAGCACAAAACAAGTGTTCAGTATTTTACAGAACACCTTATCCCCATTGCTGGAGTTCCAAAAAACCTTTACTACTCCCAGGGCTAAACTCCTCTGAAAACATGAGAGTCCAGGAGGCTGATCTCTTATGAAGATACAGGGAGATGCCAGATTCTGTAGCCACTTCACAAGCGTTAGGAAAACTGCTCTGAGTGGTTGCTTCAATTGGAGCAGATCTTGCTCCCTACCCTCCCCCCAAAATTTAAAATCTCATAAAAGACTCAAAACCTCACAGTCCCTTGCAGAAGAGAATAGGACATCACATTCAACCACAGCAAGGCCACTACTTTGAACGTGACAAGTCAGGAGAGCCACCATCCCTTGACGTGCGGTCTAGGTGAGCTGTACCAAACACAGAGCCCACCACAGCCCCGCTTTCTAAATGCTTTGGCAAGTTTTCTGAATGTTTGAGCATTTTTTCATAATGTAAAAATGCAATAGATGTTTGGGTTTTTTTAAATTTCTGGTCCTGACACAGCAAATCACTTACTCAGTATTAGGCCAAATGATTACAAACCTTGGGTCAGCCAGCATGGGCATGTATTGCATCAAGTGCCAGGAAACAGGGCAAGAACTCCTAGACCAGTGGAACTCTGCGCTTCACCAGTACACATCAGCTGATCTGATCAAACCAGGGAAAGCATTTCCAGTGGACAGGGAAAAATACATAGGAGCATGTGCTGGCCACTCCAAACAAGACAGATGACATGCCTTACAAGGACAGAACAGTGGCTAACCTAGAGTATATATACGCAGAGCATATAGAAAGTATTTACTGAAGGCTGTCCTAGGGTTGTTACCACACTTGCACTTACCAGGAGGGATGACAGATTTTGGATCAAACCAGCCATCAGGGGTCAAGACCTTGGTTTTATGTCTTGTTCTGAGGACATCAGCTGCACTTACTCCTGTGCTGGTGCAAAGCCAGCAGTGCAGAGAGCTCAGGACATTCTGCATGCACATCACTCTCTTGCTAGGACTGACCACTATCAGAGACAGCAGCAGCCCTAACAGGTAAGGCACCCACATCTAGGGGCTGCTAGAACCCTCTTCAGACTGCTGAGTGCTTTCTCTGTCTTCTCATGGTGTCCCACTTGTCACTAAGACAGACAGAAAGATCACACATCCAAGAGCAGCAAAGACAAAACAAGGACCAGTTAAACTCCAATCCATTCACTGTGCTAAGAAATAGAAGAAATCTGCATGCTCCAGACACAAAACCATACCCTGTTTGAACCTCTTGAAAGAGTTTATCTGATTTCTCATTGTGGTTGCCTCCTCTCAACCTCTGTGCCTCTGCTCAGACACTTCCTGCCAGCTCTCTGAGGCAAAGCCCCACTTACCAACCTAGAGACACTATTTTCTATCCACTCAGCTGTTTTTGAGTGACGTCTTCAACTTTAAGTTGCTCTCATGAAGTAGCCTTAACACTTCTACTGTTATCTTTTTGAGGACTGCTTCAGAAGCATATAGCATCCTGGTCCTGCTGGACATTGACACTCCCAACTATTTAGCCTCCGAGATCTGAAGCATCCTGAGCCCCAGATGGGAGTGCTTGAAACTGCACTCAAAGGCTTACACATTTTGCACACACACTGTGTCTCTAACAAGCCAAAGATCAGAAGGCAAGATGCCATGGATACTGAAGTGAGCAATTCCTTAAAAAGTCTTGAATTCTAGTAACAGTGACACTAGTGGTCGAGAAAGCACATCTTTTGCTTGTAAAACAAAAAACACACGTGAGAGTTGTGTTTCATAATCGAGTATCTGTTATCTCTTCAACAACAGGGCAGTTGAGAATGAGTAACCAAAAAATGCTGTTGCATGGTGAAGACATCTTATGACATCTGGTAGAAAGACTTTCTCCACAGCTACAGGAGTAACCAAGAAAGTCTCAGGCAAATCTCTGCATGAAAGCAGAGAAATTTTAATGGCACATAACATTATCTTCACCTCTGTGTATAAAGGGATCCAACAGTTTGATTCGTTTGCATAAATAACAGAGAATTAGAAGTAACAGGGATGGACATGAATATTTTTCATAGATTCATACAATTGGAAGGGACCTTCAAAAGCCATCTAGTGCCACACTCTGCAGTGAGCAGGGGCATCCTACACTAGATGAGCCTGGCCTTGAATGCCTCCAGGGATGGGGCCACCGCCACCTCCTTGGGCAACCTGGGCCAGTGTCTCACCACTCTCAAGGGGAAGAACTTCTTCCACATGTCTCATCTAATCCTGCCCCGCTCTAGTTTCAAACCACTGCCCCTTGCCCTACCCTATCATACTTGATCTTACCAATAAGGTGACAGATGTTCTGCCAAACAGTCTCTCCCCAGCTTTCTAGTAGGCCCCTTCAGGTACTGATACTGTGCTCAAGCGCTGAGTGAGCATCACAAAGCTGACTTATTGCCACAAATACATAACTCTTGTATCTTACAGTAAGGATTTTTTTCCTAACATCTGCATATCCTGCACCAGCTTTCTCTTTCTCACTTGAGGGGTTTTGCTGCTATTCATTGGCAGATTGAGGACTAATGAAATGCATCAGCTGATCTGATCAAACCGGAGAAGACACTTCCAGTGGTGCCTAACTCCATTCCCACTGGGATTTAGGGCAGCACTGCTGTCCATTTTAGCAGCTGCAGCACCATGCTTGGCCTCTTCCAAATACCTTCACTACACACAGAGACAGCCACAGAAGATTCAGCATCAGGGCTCAGACAAGAAACGCACATAAAAATTTCACACTGACTAGGGACATGACAATTTCTTGTGCTATCATTAGATAATATGAAGTTTTAGATTGCATTTCCTTATGATGTGGCCTTAAAAATTTTCCTGTGCCAGCTTAGAACACTTGTTCTACCCAAATAGCTCATTTAAAAACACTAGTTGACGTCACACACCACATTAGTGGGAGGGGATGCAGGATTATTAGATCTAGATCACATATCTAGGTCTAGGTCTCCAGTACACATCTCTACTTCTGTCACCCTCCAAGGCAACCTCAGAGATCTCCTCTACAGCAGAGAGACATGAGGAACAGTAGGACAGAGCTTAATCCACATCTTCTTAACAAAAACCCCTCATTTCTCCACAGAGAACTACATTTATCGTGGAGGAAGAAATCTTCCACCTTGGTCCCCAAACTGCTACCAAGAAATGCTGAATTAGTGCTCTGGAGGTCCAGGAGAAGCTCTGTTGCATCCTCCTGGCCCTGCCATCACCAGCTCATGAAATCAAGGCTGTTTCCACATGCCTGCATAAGCATTTTAAAGAACATTCCCCAGAGCCATCCCTTTTGGCTGAGTATACAGAAGACTTTATTATGGCTGGAACAGCAGAAATGTTCACATTGGAAGTGCAATAGTCACATAAATACAGAAAACAGAGCATTAGAAATCACATCTGACTGCAAGCATTCCAGTGAACGCTAAAATTTGTCTAGGAAACAAAGATTCGCTGAACCCACTAGCAACGGAAGATTGCCCTAAGATGACAAACCATTTACATGTATTTTTAGATCAAAAGGCTGAAAGAAGCTCTGATTTCTCTGAAATTTTAGATGCTTATGTGTAGCCTCTCTCCTCCCAGCTAAATCCTGTGTCATCACAAAAGCACGGGCAGATTTTACTTCTCTCTNACATCTGACTGCAAGCATTCCAGTGAATGCTAAAATTTGTCTAGGAAACAAGTAACGATTTGCTGAACCCACTAGCAACTGAAGATTGCCCTAAGATGACAAACCATTTACATGTATTTTTAGATCAAAAGGCTGAAAGAAGCTCTGATTTCTCTGAAATTTTAGATGCTTATGTGTAGCCTCTCTCCTCCCAGCTAAATCCTGTGTCATCACAAAAGCACGGGCAGATTTTACTTCTCTCTCAGTGACCTCACTGCCATCCTCCCAGACTAGCTAGGGCCCTTAAACCTGGTGGCTTTTAAGCATTCCATAAGTGCCACTAAATAAATAATTAATGTCAATTTTGTTTCTTACTTCTCCAGAACAGTGCAAGGAAAAAGTGGATTTAAGCACAGCATTCCAGAGCAGACAGCTCTGCCCTAAGGAAAAAGGATTAGCTCCTTCACATCCTCACCCACTATCAGCCAAAGCTTGCCCTCTATGCATCTGGGTACCTGGCAGGAGAACACTGCCATCCTGTCACTCATGCTGTGCATGCTGGCAAGACTCCCCCCAAGGCACAGAGCCAAGAATAGAGCAGCTTCTCAGCTATTAGAAACAAAGATGTAGCATGCTATTGCACACTTGTGATCGGAAAGCTTCCAGCTTTTATGACTTCTAGGCATCCAGCACGGGAAAGGAATGTGGCTCAGCAACAAACAATTCTCCCCCTGAACTGCTCTGCCTCCAGACATGATGCCCTAGGGAAGCAGCACCACCTTTGTCTCCATTCTCTACTGAACAGAATCCATTGTACAGGACAGATGCTGCTCTGACATGGTGACCTCCCAGCTGCCAAAGCTCAGGACCTCAGATTCTGCTGTCCCTCTGTATCATTGCATCTTGTCCAGATGTTCCAAGTCTGCTTCAATGGTAGACTGCCACCCCTGCACCTTTTCAAAACCACATGGAGAAAAACGTGACAGAAAAAAAAAAAAGCTCTCCCAGTTTTCTCTCCTTTTGACAATTTAAGCCTCAGAGCTGGGTTGTAAGCCCTATCCCTCATGAAAATTAGAAGGCACAAGTCTCCTGCATCCAGTCAAACATGTGGCGGTCAGGTCAGATACCCAAACTTGTCAGGTTAAAGAAAAGGGCCAGGAAAGAGGAAGACACTTTTTAATCATGCTTTATGTCAAGAGTTGTGCAGACAGTTGGACCCAATGATGATCCAGAAGGTCCCTCCTGACCTAGAAGATTCTAAGGCTCATCAACAGTTTTGTGTCTAGCAGAACAGGTAGGCTGATGTTGTCTGCTCTCTGTGGGCACTCACCTGATGATTGCCAACCATGTTCACTGAATGATCTACGTGCTGCATCCCTCCAGCCCCAAGAGCCCTAGCCCACAGGTCTGCTCTCACAGTGAGCTCAGGCAAAAGGAGAAGCCTCACACACCAAGCAAGATGTTTTTCTTATTTCCCTCCCCCACACACAACTTCCCCACCACTACTTATATATACATTGCATAAGGAGGCCTTCACCTGCCTGCTGGAGAGTGGAGAGACAGTTTTCAACCAACACAACTGCACAAGTCCAGTCTCTCTGCATTAAAGACACAAGCTAAAACCAAATGAAAACAAGGAGAGCCTTGCTATGGAGGCCTCTTGCAAGGATGTCTGGCCACGCCTGCCCTACTGCAGCAGGGCATGAAATATGACCACCATTACAATTAATTGTTTCAGTTGATTAGATAGGTCCTGTTTTCCACACCGACACTCTGGAAAGAAGTTGTAACTTCATGATGCCGGCCAAAAAAAAAAAAGAAGAAGATAAAATAAAAGGTAAAAACCCTTCTTATATCCTCATTCTTCTATAAAATAGTTCCTGACACTTTGATAAGATGTGCTGCCACTTCCAGCCTGTGCTGTTATCTAATACTCATACATCCCCCTTCTCCAGCATGCTGCTAGCTATTCTTCCTGAAGGATCACTCAAAGAGAGTCAAGGATACCAATCAAGAGCTCAGGATTGTTCTCCCTCCATTCCACATACCGACAGTTCTCAGAAAACCTATTTGCAGTCTTTCCCATCAGGACTTGCTTTTGCTGCTGTCTACTTCCCTACATAAGCTACAGTCCTCCTGCATCCCAGCTCCTCCCCCTCTCTTTATGAAGAACACAAAATAAGTTCCATAATCACCTCATCTCACCCTGGCCTCCAGCTTCTCTCCAAGCTTTTGGGTGGCTAGGAGGGCACAGCAAGCCGGTACATCCACCCTAATACCCTCGACAGCAGCAACTACTGGTTAGAGCAGCATAAACCCCCTCAAGATTCCTTCTTTTGAAATGCCACCTAAGGCAGAAATCCCTTCACGGATCCAGCTGTGTAGCCAAGAGTGCAGACATCCTATGAACCACACTACATGCAGAGGGCAGGGTGAGAGCAGCCAAACAGCACAGCTCCTTCCATCTACACAGAGGAATCCCACAGACACAGAAGCCACCGCAGTCAATTTGGATTGGGAAATATATGAAATGCTCAAATAATACAAAGGCAGACAAGGAAAAGAAGCAAACAGCAAGCAGAAGAAAGAGTCCCATCAAGAAGAACTCTCCCACTTGCCAAAGCCAAGTTATTTAATTGTGAGCTGCTCAGAGTATCATTTGAAAAGCTAGCAGGTAAAAACAGGTCTAGAAAAATCCTCCTTCCAATCTCCCTTCAGAAAATCCCCCTCCTCCTTGTACTGAGGTCCCTGAACAAGAGGGATGACATGAAGGATTCCTGAAGCCAGCATCTGAGAAACAGCCCTCCCCTTCTCATTTCCTACCAGCCTTGCTTTACTGAGCACAGTTATTGTTAATGTTTCAGCTCTCCAGTGGGACAGCACATTTTACTGTTAGCCTACAGTAAAAAATAAAATCCAATTGCAAGAAATTGCTTGGCTTCAATTAAAACATCAGTATTAAAATGACAAGTGCAATTGCAGGGAGGGAAAGCAGCATGCCAATGGGAAAAATATACACAAAGTTTTGGTGGGTGAGTTGATATTTTTCAGCCCTCCCAGGGGAGAGACTTTTGCCTCCTTCGCAGCAATGGCAGCAATCCCAGAGTCAGGTTTCCATGTTTTGCACCACTCTGCCTAGTGGCACCTCCTGGAAAAGAGGCATCTGATCTGCACCCAGTCCCTCCACACCTCCTCTGATGCAGACACAACTCTGACTGATGCACATTCCTTCCTGTCTGGAGCAAAGCCTGTCCCAACTCATCCATGGAAACTCCTCAGAGCCTGTATACTGCCACCCTCACCTCCACACGTCACCAAAACCAAAAACCTTGAGCCACAAATTTCTCTTGCCTCCTCAGAGCTTGCCTACACCAGTTCAAGAACAGGGGAGGGGGAGTCAAGGCTGGAGAAGGCATCTCACACTTTACATAACCATTGGCTGGGCCAGGTCTAAGCATCCCAACAAATCTTTCCTTCACTGGGCTGCTTCAGAGACGTGCTTCTCCCAATCTGCTGATGCGAGGGGACAACCTGGAAGCCAACAATCTCTGTCAAATTCAATAGAAGTAGAGACCTTTGCTGGATCTTGCTCCCATCTCTGTCCTTATCTCACAGGTCACAGGAAAATAGTATTTAAGATTCTTCTGATTTGCCTGGAGCAAGGCTCAGAGCAGTCAAAAGGTCAGCAGTGCCTTGCACTAGCTGAACATCCTGGTGTGTAAGCAAGAACAGCTTCACTACTTACTCATCCATTAATCGTGCCCTGCTGCATTGATAATGTCTTGGACCCACCTCTTGAGAATGGAGCAAAGGGCCAACACGTGTGTCCAGGGCTCAGTACCATACTCTCCATGACAGCAGTAACATTGGAATTTTGTTTCCCCCATCCCTTTATCACACTCATATGACACACAGGATACAATACAGAGCATCACCATCAGGGATGAAATTGAGATGTGGAACAAAAACATGTACTTGCAGCTCAACATCATGAAGAACACACACAAGACCTTAAAGAATAATCTCCAGCAAGAGTTCAAACAAGAGAGGAGTGATTGCTGGAGAAGGAAAAACATCTGCCAGTAGGGAATGTCCTCTGCAGTAGCACATTTCAAAGGGATCTGAAACAAGTCCAAGACCACTCATGTCTCTCTGTTACTAGGTGGACATACAATTCAAACCATTCCCAAATGCAAAAGGCTATGAGACAGTATGTTACAGGCATTCCCATCTCCAAAGCCCTTGTCGTTTTTTGAAGAAAAAACTATTGTTTGAGAAAAGATGCTGTTCCCATACGAGATTATGGCAGTCCAGTTCCCATAATATGCTGTGGAGAAAAGTGTGGCTACTCACTCGTGCTGATGTGCTCAGAGTTGCAATTTTGATTCTGAAGGTCTACCTCTCCCCCACTCATCCAGAGGATTTGCTGCTGTCCTGAACTGCTGAAAGCAGAACAGAGGGCTGATGGATGAGACAGGTTGGCCTTCTGTGTGCCTCATAAACCTCTTCAAGTTGCTCACAGCCACAACTGTTCTCCCGGGAGAGATCTCCTGGAAGTAGAGCATGGCAAGGTTCTTGCAGTTCATCAAACCCCTCCTACCAAGGTGGCTGTGGACACTTCTACAGAAGTATCTATGAGGAAAGCATTTCCTACCTGTTTCCTGACCCAAAACCTTGCCTACAGAAATGATCTGAGCATAACCACTTTGCAGTGCTTAAATGTGCTCCTGCCCAGAATGACAGTGAAAGAAATTGTTATAGGTTTGGGAAAAAACCAGTAACAATTTATTGACATTTAGAGAATGATTCTATTACCCAGTGACCCCTCCTCACCTTGTTAGGGGAATCAGGGAACACAAGAAAATGCAAGAGTTGAAATAGAAATAAATTTAATAAGGCTAAATAACTAACAACACTATAATACATCAGTATTAATCCCAACCCTAATATAAAACATATTAATGACTGTAAGGCAATTCTATCAGGACGAAGTTGAGTACTCCCAGCAGTACACAGTGAGTGTCAGTCAATGCAAATGTAACAGCTTCAGGAGGAAGGAAAGACCTCAGAGATCTGGCACCAGGGCAAGGAATACTCTGTACCACCTTGATCAAGGAAGGGCAAGAGAGACTACACAGCAAACTTTCTAATTTATAATGTAAATTTCATGGTATGAAATTATCCTGTTGGCCAACCTGGGGTCAAATGCCCAGCTCTACCTCATCCTCATTCTTGCTTGAAAACACTGCTGCCTCTAATCCCATATAAAGTATTTTCACAGATTCAAACACGAGACTCTTACAAAAGTAGAGTTATCCCAGCATTAGAAAGTACTCCTGTCCCACTCAACAGTTTTATCAAATGTTTCCATTTCCCTCAGCTTCCAGAGCAAAGCAAGTCCAAACCCTAACCTCGGGACTTCATCCTGGTAGAACAAGGGTATTTTTGTGCCCTTCCTTTTGGCTGGAGTTTATTAGGCTGCTTTGCCATGTGGCAGGCTTGAGTTTTGGATGGTCACAGGCTGTCCAAGGAAGTGGTGGAGTCACTCTCCCTGGAGGTATTCAGAAGCTGTGCAGATGCTGTGGCAGGAGTTAGTGGTGGTTTGGGCAGCATTAAGTTGATGGTTTGACTCAATGATCTAAAAGGTCCCTTCCAACATATGATTCAAAGTTGACAAAACAGAGACACTATTTCCACTGCCCTTCATCTGCAGAGGTCTCAGAGGTAATGAGTGCAACTGACTTGGGGGCTAGAATTTTAATTTTTTTTTTTTTTCATCTGTCTCTGCAGAGTTTCTAGTACTGTTATGTAGAAATGATTAATGACTAAAATGAGTTAATAACCAAAAAGCCAGTAGATGGCACTCAAGAATACACAAGAATTCTGAAAGGGACAAGACCAATAAAAACTTACACAACAGCAACATCTGCCTCACCACACAGGCACACTTACCAGAA
>VZTY01023664.1:18188-52585 GCA_013400935.1 Turnix velox | reverse complement strand
TGTGCCCTTCCTTTTGGCTGGAGTTTATTAGGCTGCTTTGCCATGTGGCAGGCTTGAGTTTTGGATGGTCACAGGCTGTCCAAGGAAGTGGTGGAGTCACTCTCCCTGGAGGAATTCAGAAGCTGTGCAGATGCTGTACTGCCAAGTGGCAGGAGTTAGTGGTGGTTTGGGCAGCATTAAGTTGATGGTTTGACTCAATGATCTAAAAGGTCCCTTCCAACATATGATTCAAAGTTGACAAAACAGAGACACTATTTCCACTGCCCTTCATCTGCAGAGGTCTCAGAGGTAATGAGTGCAACTGACTTGGGGGATAGAATTTTAATTTTTTTTTTTTTTCATCTGTCTCTGCAGAGTTTCTAGTACTGTTATGTAGAAATGATTAATGACTAAAATGAGTTAATAACCAAAAAGCCAGTAGATGGCACTCAAGAATACACAAGAATTCTGAAAGGGACAAGACCAATAAAAACTTACACAACAGCAACATCTGCCTCACCACACAGGCACACTTACCAGAAGGACTGAGATGCAGGTGACGACGTCAGTGCTGCCCTTCAGACACTGCAGTAACCCCAAATGCTAAGGCTAGGATTGCTTTAATCTCTCTTCATGGAGGGATCCATGAAGCAAGATTTGTTCCCAGATCTATGCCTGGGAATAGCTTGGGTTTCAGAGGGGATGCAGCTGGGCAGCACCACCACCCTATCTGACAGCAGAGAGGCAAAGAACAGTATAGAACTCACCACAGCTGAACATGATAAATTGGGCATTGTCAAGAGCACCAGAATGTCTCCTAAACACTGCTAAAGCCTCCTCTCCCACGTGAGAAACATCCTCCTCCATCTTCCTCCCTGATCCCAGGCATTATCAGTGTGTGAACTGACACCTGCTCAGCTCTCTGGCAGCTCTGCCAAACACACATCTAGATGACACAGGGATTCTGAGTTTTTTTTTTTAAGTCGTTAGTACAATCTTACACAGCAGTTTGAAAGAAAAGGTTTCAAAACAGGCAACTGGCTTAATCTTTTTTGGGATGTATTTCTATTTGCTCCACTGCATTCAGCTACTTTAAGTGCTTCTTTGCATCCACTCTCTGAGAGCTGAAAAGCGTCCTTTTATTAACAAAATTTGAGACCCTTACACATCACATGGCCCCTTGGAACAGAGTCTTTAAGAGAAAAATCTATCACGAGTCCATCAGAAATAGTCTTATCAACAGAAGCATGGGTCCCTGCAGTGAAACATGCTGAGTGTTTTCCCTAAACAGGGATTTCAGACTTTGCTTCCCCAATCCAAACCCTCACTGGGGCTGGAAGAGGAATGAGCTGGCTGAAGCAAAGTGGTTCCAAGTTAAGAAGCATCATTTAATGGCTCAGCTGACCACACGGATCTCTTCCTGGGAAACCTGCATGCCTGTTCCAGCCAGCAGATCCATCACACCACTCCTGGGTTTCTGGCTCCACTGAAAATAAGGTGGTCTCACCTCGTTCCTGGTGCAAGATGGTGGAGAGCTGATCCCCTCCTTTCACACAGACCTCTCTACCTGGGATGCAAAGCACCAGAAGCCCAAAACCCTGCAAAAGGTGATAGACAAAGAGAGTGAAGGTCTATATGCCAGCTCCCTAGGGTCCAGGTTGCACCACACTTTGGGCTTCACAGGATGGCCAGTAAACCACCATCAAACCTGCCATTGATGCCCAGCAAGTCTATTGGTGGGACATGGGCCTGTTTTTGTAACAGTTCCCACCCCTATCCAAGGCTGGGAACCCAAAGCAGCAGCTGTCAGCTAGGAAACGTAGACAGCAAAACACCAAGAGGAAGGAGGGAGAAAGGAAAGGCAGCAGGGTCTTCTCCACACACCCCTCCACCAAAGCACAAGTCAAGCTGGAAAACAGTGCAGGTGAGTGCAGCCAGGATGGCAGAGAATATTGACAAGAGTAATTTTTTGGTTTTGTTCAGCTCAGACTGAAACCAAACTCCATGGAGGCACTGGGTTAAAAGTCTGTTTTAACCACTTCAGCAGTACATCACTTGAAAGATAACTTAGTTCCCAGTGCCCCCTGCACCAACCTAAATGCTGTTTGAGATCCCTTGTGCAACTGCAACTCCCTGTGGGGCCTCAACTTGGTAGAGCAGGAGGTGATGGGAACAGAAGAGCACAGATACTCCCAAGCAAACAACCAGCAGAACCTTCACTTGGCAGCAATTTTCAATTGTCTATTATGTGCAGCTGGATGAATGTCAATGAATTACTGATGGAAATGAGCCCTGCCGAGCAGGCAGTTTGGCTTGAATGGCTGTTTTCTAGGCAGCACGGTGGAATTTCAGCTCTGCTCAGCTAGCAGTGGTGAATCAGGGATTATCAACTGCCTCCAAGGACAGAAAGGAGGAAAGCTAACCCTGCACCAGGATCCTCTCACTGAGGTGGATGTCTCAGGGGAGGAAAAAAGCAAAAAGGCAAGCAGGTAGTGAGTCAAGAAAAGCTGCTTGCTTCCTCCCAGGCAGAGGATACAGCTAGCCACTGTCTGCCCACTTGGTTTTGCAGATGACCCATGGGGAAGCAATGATGGGAAGCACAGGACAGAGCAGTGTAAGAGCTTGCACTGCGTTCAGCTCTGGAGCCCTCAACACAAGGAGGACATTGAGCTTTTGGAGCGCAACCAGAGGAGGGTCATGAAGATGAGAGGGCTGGAGCCCCTCTACTATGAGGACAGGCTGAAGGAGTTGGGGTTGTTCAGCCTGGAGAAGGCTCAGGGAGGACCTCACAGTAGCTTATCAATACCTGAAGGGGGCCTACAGAAAGGCTGGGGCAGGACTTTTTCATAGGGTACAAGATGACAGGCCTATGAGTAATGGATGTAAATTGGAAGAGGGGAGATTCAGGCTGGATAGAAGAAAGAAGTTCTTTACTGTGAGGGTGGTGAGACACAGGAACAGGTTGCCCAGAGAGGATGTGGATGCCCCTTCCCTGGAGGTGTTTAAGGCCAGGCTGGACGAGGCATTGAGAGACCACCTCTAGTGGGAGGTGACCCTGCCCATGGCAGGAGGGTTGGAACTAGATGATCTTTAAGGTCCCTTCCAACCCAAAACATTCTATGACTCTATTGTATAAGATCACTGGGAAGCTTCCTGAGTCTTAGGCAAACTTGGGAAGAAAAGAAAACTACAGTTGGATGCGACAAGGGCTGCATCTCCACATCCACAGTCTTTAGTGTATACACATTCCTGTAACGCTCAGACACTCCAGCCTTACTCATCACCCAGCTTCTCTACCACACCAGCACTGCTTCAAAGGCTGGCTGGCAGCCACTGCCTACAAAAAAGGCAGCCTCGAAGCTGGTTTAACAAAAGAAAAAAGACGTGGAGGGGAGAAGGACACATCCAATCAATGCTTCTTACTTTCAGCATATCTATACCGGTTGGCTCCTCCCAGAGTGAAGTGAGGTGGGTCTGTTAACTTCAGCAACAGCAACCATGCTTGCTTTTTGTCTGCCCTGAGTCTCTCAGAGGGTCCCTGGATGAGGGTCTCCAGCAAATTTTTGTCTGCAGGAACAGATTCCACAGCCAACTTTGAGAGTAGCACACAGTGTCCAGCTCATCAGGGCAGGTGGAGCCAGTGCACTCCTTGCTGCAGAGCCTCTATAAAAACCACCCAGCAAACTCTTGTTAAAAACTTTGTGGTCTGCTTCTGGGGAGCTGTTAAAAATAATGATGCCCAGAAATGGGAGGTCCTCAATTTCAGAAAGAAAGGCATTGCATTGCAAAGTCACTGAGACTTATTATTTCACATCTGTTTCATTTCAACTGAGAAAAAAAAACACCTTGGAGAGAGTGGAGGGCTGAGAATTGTAATTCAATTTTTTGCATCCAGCCTTAGGCAGTTTTGTGATTAAGACACAGTAAAATCAAGAGATTACTCCAGCTTGTCTTCGTGGAAGGGCAAAACAGACAAAAAGAAAGCCCACCAGTCCACATACTACAAGAGCTAAAAAGACATCAAAGCAGACCACAGGCTATACAAGGTCTGGCCACACGGCTCCCATAGGCTCTCCTAGTCTCCCCAACCATCAAGGTAAGCCATTAAAACAGCCTGAACACAAGCAGGAATAAGGAGGGAGAGGATCACTCCCTACAGAAGGAAATTAAGCAAAACACAACCAGTCTCTAAATCTTTTCTGATTATGCATTAGCCAGATAACAGATAGTGGAAAAGAGGCAACCTGTCAAAAGCCAGCTCCCCACCCAGGACCTGGAAAGAGTTCCCCAGTTAAGAACTTGTCAAGAGGATGGCAATGGACTGAACTGTTCATTTCCCCACCACAGACATCAATGGTGGCTATTTCTAAGGGTTCAAGGCAGATTTAACATCAAAGACTGAGCAACAGGGTTTAGGAATTCTTCAAGCAGAAGAAACAGACCTGATTTCTAAAACAATTGCCTGTAGCTTGTTTGAGAGTCACCTCAACACTACTGATGGCTGTCTGAGAACCCAAACCCCCATCATTAGCAGAGACCCTTCTTTCTCCTACTAGTAAAAAAGTCTCAGGCCATTATGTTTTCCAATCACTCTAAAGCTCCCCAGGAAAAATTTTGTACCCAAGAAATTGCCTCAGCTACAAGTAGATTCAAGGTTTTATCCTCTTGGCCATCCATGTCTACATGAGGTAAGGCACAGTTCTGCCGAGTGAAGGATGATGCCTCACAAACTCACTGAAATCGCACAAGACACTGCAATTCTTCTATGCAGCATTTCTCCTAGCCTCGTTCTTTTGTGGAGATAGAGGACATCACTGTTGGATGGAAGTAAAGATACTACATTTGATAGTCTTTCCCACACCTAATCCTCATTAAGAAACAAGAAGACAGAGGCAGGAACCCACCTCACGTCAGAAAGCAAGCACAGCTGCGCTTATTTTTCTCTTTGCCAGTATCTCAGTAGCTCCTTTTCGACTTTTAAATCTCCCCTATCGATGTATCGCCTTCCACCATGAGACAAAGACAGGGTGGTTTGGTTTTTCTGCTCCCAACAGCAGCAGAGAGAGACACGGGCAGCTCATAAAGTTGAGATGAGGAAACAGCAAAGGAAAGCCAAACGCCTTCTTAGTCAGATTTTTTAAACTGATGTATCAGCTGCTTGCCTTTTATTTTTTAATTATTATTCCTATTTTCAACTCAAAAAAACTAAAAAACAAACAAAAAACCCCACCCCAAAACAAAACAAAAAAGCAAAAAAAACCCCCAAAGAAAACCAAAAAACCCCACACGACAAAAACCGCTGACGAGCGCAGCCGGAGGCAGAAGTAGCCGAAGTACCTCCTGTTTCTACAGCAACCGAGGGCCCGGGGCGGCGTCGGTAACGGCCTCCAGCGAGCGCCCCGGGGGGAAGCCGGAGAACAAAAGCGCAGCACCGGGGTGTCCGTGCCCGCCCGCCGCTCCCACGCCAAACGCAACGAAACAACCGCACAGATAAACGCAAAATAATACAAAACAAGACGCGGCTTATCTCTCCTCACCCCGACGACCACCGAATCCTCCACCGGGCCGCCGGGAAACCCTCCCCTCGGTCTCTCCTTCCTCCCCCCCCTGCCCACCTGTGGCCCACACTCACCCCAGAGGAGAGTGAGGAGCTGCGCCCGCGGCACCAGGCTGAGCGCGTAGAGGGCCCCCAGGTGCAGCAGCCCCATCAGCACCACGTTACGCCAGACGATGGCCTGCCCGCGCTCCCCCACTCCCTCCTCTCGCCGAGACCCGGCGGCCATCTCNCATCTCTCCTCCCCCCCACGACCACCGAATCCTCCGCCCGGCGCCGGGAAACCCTCCCCTCGGTCTCCCCTTCCTCCCCCCCCGCCCACCTGTGGCCCACACTCACCCCAGAGGAGAGTGAGGAGCTGCGCCCGCGGCACCAGGCTGAGCGCGTAGAGGGCCCCCAGGTGCAGCAGCCCCATCAGCACCACGTTACGCCAGACGATGGCCTGCCCGCGCTCCCCCACTCCCTCCTCTCGCCGAGACCCGGCGGCCATCTCTAGAGGCGACAGCGGCAGCCCCCGCACAGCGCGGCCGGACAGCTGCTAAGGGCGGCCGAACCGCGCCGCCGCATCTACTCCTGCTGCCGCCTCCATCGAGCTCCCACGGCGGGGGAGCGGCGGGAGGGAGGGAGACCAGCGCCGGCCCTGCATAGCGACAGCCAATGGCGGCCGCCGCCTGCTTCGCTCCGCCCCCAGTGCTTCCCGCGGGGCGCCGCCACGGGGTCCCGGCTGCCGGAGGCACCTCCGCCCCGCGAGTCCTCCCAGCCAGGTCCATGATGAGATAAAGGCTCCCCGATGAAAGGCGGGTTGCCCAGACGTTTATATTCTGAAAGCTGGAGTAAAAGACGGTGCCGCTGACGCTAGGGAGGAGCAAAAAGCAAATGAATGCTACGTTCCTCTGACGGGGAGGAGTAAGGCGGGCAGCGAGAACAAAACAAATAACAGCTTTTTGCCGACAGTGCATATCCCAGTGAAGAGTCTGCCGCTAGCTTTTTCTTTACTCCGTCCCACCGGGGGAGGAACATTCTGCAGGTGCGGTTTCCTTGGGATGCTGCTCCCCGCAAGCTGCTGGCGAAGAGCAGAACATGGAGGAGCTGTGGTAGAAAGCACTTCACTGGCACTAGTGACACGTTCCACCCACTGCAGAGCGGGGATCAATCATGCCCTAGACTGCATCAGCGGAGCCCTGGCCTGCAGGTGGAGACCCCACCTGGAGTGACTCCATCTAGCTCTGGAACCCTCAGCACAAGGAGGGACACGGATCCAGACAAGACCACAAGGATGAAGAGGTCTGGACCCACCTCTGCTGCAAGAACAGGCTGGGAGAACTGGGGTTGTTGAGGCTGGTGAAGAGAAGGCTGTGGGGAGACCTCCCAGTGCCTGAAGGGACTACAGGAAAGTTGGGGTGGGGTTGCTTGCCAGGGCATGGACCCACAGAATGAGGAGCAGTGGTTTGAAACTAACCCTGCCCTGCTGTAGACTAGACGTTCTTCCCCATGAGGGTGTTGAGACACTGGCCCAGGTTGCCCAGAAAAGTGGTGGAGGCCCCATCCCTGGAGTCATTCAAGGCCAGGCTTGCTGAGGCTCTGAGTAACCAGATCTAGTGCAGGATGTCCCTGCTCACTGCAGGGACAGTGAACTAGATGGCCTTTGAAGGTCCCTTCCATCTCAATGTATTTGATAAGGACAGGGGTGTCTCTACAACAATGTCTTGGCAAAAAGTGAAGCTAGAAGGCGCCCTCTACAAAAGATAAGAATGTCATGCTAAGTAGATGTGATAGAAGCTGAGGATGTGACTTCAAGAGGAGTGTCAGGCTTTGATATATGTCTTAGGGGTGCCTGACAGCCTGTAAGTGTCTCAATTGCCCTAAAGCAAGCGCAAGATGGGACAGGGACTTGAGCGGCTGGGAGAAGTTTAGGATAAAAAGAGGTCATGCCCTCGAACAGGGATGTGACTTCACCCCTCCACCTGAGGAATGTCTAGGTGGACTCTCCCTTTATTCACATTAACTTTTTCAGGACTCCTCTGTCTCTGGCAACAGGCATTTTCTGAACATACACTATGATTCTATAGTACAGTTCTAAATTCAACTCTAACTCTGCCACAGGAGAAGAGAGCTTGCTGTGAAACATGCCTGATCAAACTTGCTAAGGGCCAACAGAAGCAGTGCACAGCAAGTCCTTGCAGCAGAGGCCTCCTCCAGGTTCAGAAGACTCCAAGGAACAATTTGCACCTTGTTTACACCATAAATATCTGTCTCGTGTGGGTGGCTTAGACCACTCTGTATTATTGCAGCTTACAGCTTTAAAGAATACACACAGTTGCATCCAGAATCCTTGGGAAACCTTTCCTTGAAATGTAAATCTCTCAGGAGAAGTGTTAAGCAGAGATTTTAGCCACGAGCATGGAGAAAAAATAAATATGCTTATAGCTAGGACACAACAGAAGGGCACCTCGCTGTACTCTGGGAGTTCAAAAATCTCAATGTTGCACTTCACAATGGTGTGTTTTAATAAATAAACATTTATTGAAAAGATCACATTAGCCTTGATTATGCTTTTCCCCAGTGCAAAAAGCTATTTAAAACATAAATCATAATAATAGAAGAGCAAGCAGCTTCATAAAAGACTAAATACGCTTATATTATTATCAGACTCTTTAATCTGGTGGGTAAGAAACAGTGGTGTGGAAGGGAATGATCTAATTTAGGGTCTGATACATAACCTGTCCTCTTGTTTTAACACTTACCTGTTATTAAAAGCCACTGTTTAGCAATGTAACATGCATCTAAAACTTGACAATACAAGACATCACCCATTAAATATACTATTGTAGACAAGAATCATCAGGGTTGGGGAAAAGGATGAAAGTAAAAAGCACCCAGGGCCTTACGGCCCTTCTAGAAGTTATTTAGCAGGGAGAGTGTAATGCCATTTGTCAGCGCTCTACTGCAACATGCCACGAGGACAAGCATTTGGTCCTTTTACTGCATGTTTGGTGTAGGAACGCCCTTCTTTGGAAATGTGACCATGGAGGCTTTGCAAATGCGAAGTTCTAACTTCAGACACCCAGCTTGTTGGCCTGGGTGAGGACAACTTTCAGTACAGGCATGAAAGCAGAGGTCTCGCTGAAGTTGCTGGTACTGACAATGTGCGTGTGCACGTTCAGTCCTTCCTGGTAGTTGCGGGTTTCGATGCTCTTCACGATGCTGTGCAGACCACTAATGATGGTTGGAGAGAGCTGAAAAGAAGCCCAGCAGAGCAGGTCAGCAGAAAATTAAAACCACTAATGATACAAAATCTTGTCTGTACTATTTGGCCCCCAGGAAAGTGCAGCAATTAGTTCCTTTCTTTAAAGGCAGCCAGCTTCAGAGATGCATTTCACTGGGAAGCCTAACAGCAGCCTTTGGTTAAGAGGGATGAGTTGCTGGCTGATGTCCTCCCCATCTGACACAAGCCCACTGGGCTGTCCATGTGCTGGTAGCACAGAGGATGTGCATGGGGTGATGGGTGGTGAGCTGAAGCAGCCCATGTCACTGGTGAGGATATGCCTGAGCTGCAGAGAGCTCAAATGCCTCCCAGCATGAGCAGATGGTGGTTTCCCTTGACATTACCCTTCCTACAGCAGGCAGTGGTCAGCACATCTGCCTAAGCAGTGGGGAGTCCATCAGAGGTTGACCCAAAAAGGAGCTTTAAAGGTCAGCATCACTGCCCCCTCTTTGGAGGTGTTTAAAGCCAGGCTGGATAAGGCACTGAGCAGCCTGATCCAGTGGGAGGTGTCCCTGCCTATGGCAGCAGGGTTGGAACTCTATGATCTTTAAGGTCCCTTCCAACGTGAACTATTCTATAGTTCTGTGGTTCTTCAGTGCTGCAAAACCCTGCAAACCTTCACTGCCAGCCCCTGGATGCAATTCCCTGCCTTACAGGCTGTGGCACACAAGAAACTTAATAAGCTTTTATATCTTTGGTGTAAAAGTTAATTGCTCAGCAAGGACAGCCTGACAATAACAGAATTAGACCATTCTAATGCAGAGATGCACTGAGATCTAAACACAGTCCTTTGTTTAGTCACAGACTTCTCAGAGGTCTTTGGAGAAATTACCAGCTCTTCAAAAGTATTTGCACACTTGCCTTCAGTTGCCAATGTCAAGATCTGTTTTGTGGGGTTTTTTTTTGTTTTTTTTTCCCCATTGCTGCATTCAAGCAATGCCTACTGCAAGGAGCCCAGTTCTCTAACTCAGCACAGTCTCTGCACAGCACCACAAAACTCATTACATGACCCCAGAGCACCCTAAGTCTACAAAGGTCCACTCTAGTTAGCTAGCTGTTTCTAAGAAATGCAATGAAACATGCAATAAAGGGATTTTAAAGCACATTTTAAAAGAACGCACAAGTCCCTGCTGCTTACCACAGAAGGGTCTTCACCACTGATGAAATTCTTAGCCATGCCTGCAATATTTGTTGGGGTAGGGAAAAAAAGAGAAACAGAACTTACTGTCTGTTCCCTAAGTCTGTCATACAGAAGCTCCAGGCGTTTATTTGCATCATCCAGTTTCCTCTTGGTTTGCTGCAAGAGAAACAAACACATAAAAACATGTTAAGAACACCATACTAATCAGATAGCATTGCAAAGAGCCCATACATAAAGCAGAATTCCTTTCTTGACTAAGTTTTCTTAACACTTAAGAGTTCTTCACCCCATGTTTTTCTCCTGATTTTGCTGGGGAAGACATTGGAGTATGACTGTAGCTCTTCACATGTAACTGCTCTAATTAGCTATAGAGGGTAGTAAACTGTAGAGGTGCATCCTAAAAGTCACTGATCATTTGTAACACCAACTGGTACAGCTGATGTGGAAAGTGACAGAAACCTAAGTTGCAAGCACATCTCTATCTTTCACTAACAAACCATAATGACAGCTGGACCCCACTATCACTGCAATCAGAGAGAGAGCTTAAGAGCACGTGCAGTCACCCAACACTGAGTACAACTCAGCCTAATTATATTTTTCATTAGCAAACCCAGGAGTTCATCTGTAAGTCAACCAAAAAAATAACACCCTAATCTAACCAGTCTTTACAGGTCTCTTGTGCTTCAATGATTTTCTATAAATAACCTACTGATGTACCTGGAATTACTTTGCCACTAAAGGCTGTAAAAATAAACCCATCTATAAAAACTGAATATTTAAAGCCAGTTTTATATTAAATCAGTAAATAGAGGCTGAAAAAAACAAAACAAAAAACAAAAAAAAAGACAAAAAAACACCAAAAAAACAAGGCAGACAACAGCAGCAAGAATGGCACTGGTGCACAAGAGTAATGGAACTTCCTCCTAAATCTGCACATCAATTTGTCTTCACTCTGTGCCATTTTCCCTGCCAAATGGAAAAAGCAATTTGGTTGGATTAACTGCTCAGAGAGAAACCTATGGGAAGACTCCAGCTCATGAGTAAAGACTGGTGGCCACCTGCTGTGCTACGAATTAGGGAATGCTCTTGGATGGCAGAAGACATAACATAAAACACATAGATCCTGGGCCACACGTGAAAAACTCCTCAGTAGTTATTAGTTATGTCATCAAGGAACTGAGACAAGTGAGTAGGAAGTACTCAGGAGAAATGGGTAAGAAACTGGCTAATTCTCTCAGACACCTGACTTCAGAACTTTGTTTCAAAAACCTGTGAAGAGGCACACGTGACATTTTCATTTTATGTAGCCAACTGGAATAAAGAGGAATAAATTGTGCTTAGTAAATAAGGCAGTGTTTCTCCAGCCAGAAGAAAAGTGAGTAGATGTGCCAACTGGCTGTTCACTCACTTTTCCCTTTGGAAACATAATAACCAAGTAGTATCTGCATTTAGTTCTGGCTGTAAGGGATACACACTGTAAAGGGTGAATGTCTCTGTACTGGAAACTGCCTAATAAAATCAAAGAGTTTTAACAAGAAGCAAGCAATATACATTGGCAGAGACATAAAAGAGACAGAAAAGGCCAAAGTATTCAACTTCTATCCCTGAAGTCTACAGCCAAACCTTTATGAAGAAAAGATTTTTGAGCAATCATACACTACAGGATCTGATGAGATCTGTCCAAAGGAAGGTCTATTGCCACAAAAAGCTGCTGTAAAGGAGTGCACTCTGAAAGTGTGAACTAAGGCCCACAGGATAAAAGGAATATGTGATTACAAACATCAAGTCTAAACTACACCATCAACAGAAACTGTACAGTGGGTTTAAGTGACACTGAACCACCGACGTATCTCCACAGCCACACACACCACAGCTGTCACTGTAACAGGAACATGAGCCCGTGCTGCTGACCATCTACAGTATCTAAGTGCACAAAGCTTTCAGCACACTATCTGCCTTCTATCAGCTACCTTTCAGCATGGAACAGACAGGACCTGAACAGCTGGCATCTGGGCCTTGGGGTAGGATATTATTTACTGGCCACTGGAATGAAATGAGAAGCTTTGGGGCAGATAGCTCATTTATAAAGTACTGACTACCACAGCAAGCATTTTTCCTATTGAACTCTGGCAGTCACAGGGAAAGGTTATCAACCCTCCACTCCTCTGGTACCCACTGTTGCTTTTTAAGTGACTTTGTTATCAGAAATACAAAGCACAGATCAAAATCTGAAGCATGTCCTCACCTATCTGAGCCCCAGCATAACAACAGCTGCTTTTTGCTTTGAATAGCAAGCAGTTAAGCAAATATAATGGGGCTGTCCCCACAGTGATCACCTTGGAAAAGGAAGAGCAGCCCTTTCTGAAGGTTCTAGAATTTTTTTGAAGCCTCAACCGTAAGAGGTTCCAACCCTCCTTCTCAGGAGGGGGCTGCACTGGTTTAACGTCCTGCCCATGAACAGAACCATGAGGCTCTGCCCGTGCTGGAAGATGTGAGGACCAGAATCAAAAGTGCTGTGGTTCTGGCCCCAGAGTGCTACACCCTATATTCACTGTGGCCCTTCTACACAATGCCCATGGCTGCTCAAAGCAGTCTTTAGAAGGGAAGAAACAAGCTATTTCAGGAAAGGTAGTGACTCCTTGCTGTGCTGCAGGTCACCTGCCCATTAAACCAAACACAGAGGTACTTTGAGAATACTGAGACACCTACCGGATCAGAGGCAGACAGCAAGCACCTCTGGATAAGAGCTTCAAATGTAGTCTTCAGAATGAGGTGCTCCTCGGGGATGGGCTTCTTAGTAATCTTCTCTGTTGGCAGCGCCTGCACATGCTGAGAAACAGAGGTCACTGCAATCACTCATTGTTTCCAATTAAACCAAGCAGCATTATTAGCCAGCATGGCACATCTCCTACTTCTTCCCTGTGGCTGTGTGGAGGTGACATTTTATCAGCAATTGCTGTTGCTCCCTCTGGAAAGCCGTGAAGCTGCAGGAAGCAAGCTTCCGACACTGAACTGAAGTCCAAGTGACCATTACAGGAGCAAAAATACCAATGTGGTACAAAACTAGTGCCTAAAAACTCTGCAATAATCTTACTCTTTGGAGGCAAGATCCCAGCCCACATGTCCCCAGCCAATAACTGGGGCTATGTTTTACCTGGATGGTGTTGCCAATGGGGGCCCCAGGGGCTCCCTCTGTGCTGGGTTTGGAAACAGCAGGTGGCATCATGCACAGCCCAACGGTCTGGGGAGCAGGTGAGTAGCCTCCTGGCAGGACTGGCTGCCCCGTGGGGAGGTGGGGAGGCAGGAAGTTGGGTGGGCCTGTGGGTGCCGCTGAAGCTGGAGGCTGCTGCATCTGAGACTGTGGGTCTGCCACCGGGCTCATGATGGGGGAAGTGATAGGGACTGGGGGCAGGAAGTTATCAGGAGCCTGGACAAAAAGCAAACAGCACATTTAAGCCATTATAGCACAACACTCAGCTTCTTGTAGAGCTCTTGCAGAACTTCTGAAACTGCAGCAACTCGGAGCTCTCCCTGCCAAGTGCAGAGCCTTCAGGGTATGGAAATAACACAGGGAGCCAACACATGATCTCACTCTAGCTGAACAAAACCATTTCTCCAGCTGCAGTTGCTGTCCTGGGGCAATAATCATAAGAATCACAGGACTGGAAGGGACCTTCACAGGTCATCTAGTTCAGCCCTTTGCAGTGAGCAGGGACATCCTGCACTAGATCAGGTTGCTCAGAGCCTCAGCAAATCTGGCCTTGGATGGGGCTCCAGGGATGGGGCCTCCACCACCCCTCTGGGCAACCTGTGCCAGTGTCTTCACCACCCTCGTGGGGAAGAACTTTCTCCTAATGTCTTCTCCAACTCTGCCCTGCTCTAGTTTCAAACTGCTTCCCCTCATCCTGTGGCTCCATGCCCTGGCAAACAGCCCCTCCCCAGCTTTCCAGTAGCCCCTTCAGGCACTAGGAGGCCAGTATGAGCCTCCTTGCAGCCTTCTCTTCTCCAGGTTGAAAAACATCCTCCAGCACTGTGTACTGTGCCTGTCCTGCTGCCCACACAAGGCAGGAGCAGTTTGCCCCTGACCACTACAGCAAAGTAGAGCTATATCCAATCAGAACCACTGTCTCTCATCTAAGAATATAAAACACAGGCACTAAGGAAACTAAAACCACCTAAAGCTGTTCTTCCAATGATCGCTATATTTAGATTTTTTGTGTCTCACTCTCAAAAGTACATTTTTGTCCATGAAGGTTCATAGGTCACCAGTAAAGCTTCTCAAAGCCTATAAAGCTTCTAGCAAACAGGTTTGTGGTAAGTCAGATTATGAGTGTATTTCAGATTCATCCCTAAGCATCTGCCAGTCTTTACACAAACATATTTCAGAAATACTTGGTGGAAGCAACGAGCTACTGGTCAATGCTAAGCATCACAGGGGAATCCAAACTAAAGAAAGAACTCCCATGGTCCATAGTAATACACACATTTTGTTAGGCAGAAAGATCACAGAACCCTAAAGGCTGCCCTGGATGAATAATGCTAAAATTAAACTAGTGGTTTGGGACAGAAAGAAAAGTATTTCCAATCCAGCATCAGAGTGAGTTATAAAAGCAATGAATCACAGCAATAAACTTTTTGAGTGGTAGAGAAGTTCCTGGGTAGAAAACAGTTGCAAATTATGCTACAGTTTGAAATGAGAGACAGTTCTTTTATTATACTATATGAGTTATTTTATACTAATCTAAACACAGCCTCATATAGTGGATACAAAGGAAACAAAAACTGAAATCTGACAGAGGTTTGTTAAATACCCAACAGAGAATGCAACAAACACTACTCCTCACTTAGAGGGGAGCTGACCCTCAAACTCTGGTCGTGACCAAAACTTTGTCCAACATCCACACACAGTAACAGCAAAAAACCCCCAAACATCTGTTTGCATAAAGCTGCTCCTTGAGCTCTCAGGCCCAGCAGTTACTCTCACTGACTACTTTTCCCCATCTATTTAAGAGCCCAAGGCCCCAAAAGGTAGCAAGCCAGCTGCTGTGCCACAAACTTCCCAGCACCAGATCAGTTAGAAGCACACAAAGCATCCCCTACCAATCTTCCAGAAGCTTCTTCATCTTGTGACTGCAGAGACCAGGGGGATTTCTCACCTTCATCTTTACCCATACCTCAGCTTGTCTGCTCCAACTGTTTTTTTTTACCTCTACATACTCCAGACGGGTTCTTGCTTCACAAAAGCATCAGGCTGACAGAGGAGCAAGTGACTGCTGCAGAGATGCACGAGACTGCAGCATGACCAGAAAATGAGGCTCCCTCTGCTCTGTGCCAAGTGTCTCTAGCTGTTATGCCCTGCTGCAATCTAAATCCTTTCTACAGAACTACACCACCTCCATCATAAAAACTGTGTTACTCTCAGCAGATCTCTCTGGGTCAGATCCTTAATCGGGATAAATTGCTTTCAGCTCCAGCAAAGGCAGTAATCTGTAACAATTTGTAATCTCTTAACAACCTCCTCATTTCATGTATCATCTCTTGCAAAACCTCATCTGCTTTACTGCAAATGGAAACAGCAGGAGCTATTTTCTTCCCTCAAACTAGGATCAACGTTGTTATTAACCACCACAATTTCAGCAAAAAGCCACTACCTCTTTAGAGGCTTAAATATTTTGAGAGGGATCATGCATGTTGGAGAAGCATAATGACCACTGCTGCTCATGGGGTACAGGTTTTGTTTCCTGCTAACCCTACTACATCCCTTCTCTTGACAACAATTTTCTCAGGAGTAGCTTAAATTACTGTTTTTTTAAGTGGTCAGCACTCAATTGAGTCAAGACAACATTCTGTGGAGTACCTTCTTCTTGGCAGCTCTGTTCAGGGCAGGAGGGTCATTCCAACCATTCTGAGGCCCTGGAATTGAAAGAAAATAGAAATTTTAATTATCTGAGAGAAGGGAATGACGCCTTCTTGAGCTCAGCTAGACCAGGCTTCCCACCACAGTTCTACTGGCAGGGGCTTGGCACATCTTGCCCTTCACTGGGAGCCATCACAGCCCCTGAGCCAGCCAGACCCTTTGGATACTGAGCTCACATTTGGCAAAGATTTGACACCTTGACTAAATGTCCTCATGTTAAATAGAAACAGATTCCTTTTGTTTATCTATTTAGAGTTAACATTTTCTTCTCATACAGGAAAAAGAGCAGACATGCCCTTTGAAAAGGCAGGCCAAAACACAGCCCTGCTATACAGACTGGGTAAGTCCCCATAAGAAACGGGAACTCGTTTTGAATTTTTTTTTCCCCCATGATCACCATTATCATAAATAATCATCAGCAGAGATGTCAGAAAGCAAGGCTGAATAAGAACAAGGTTAAGGTGCATCTATTTCCCAACACCTGCTCCAACTGATGAGTACTGTGATACATTTACACATAACAGTTATGTTATCCCCTAGCAACACACCACAGAAAAAGAATCGAAAGAGGCAACAGCAACCTTAAACTTATCAGGCCAGATCTACACACCCTGGAGACACAGAAAAGCCACAAAACCAGGTTTCCCCTGCCAGCTACAGCATGCTAATGGTGCTTTGTGTCCCAAAAAGCAGAGTATAGCTGCAGGAACCAGAGTTTTGCACCAAGGGCAATTCGTTTGAAACTGGAAAAAGCACAGAGGACATCTGAGCAGATCCACACCTGCATCCAGGTTGTTCTCTACCAAACTTTCTGCTCTTCCAAGAAAGCACGCTCCATGCAGCTGGCAAGATCTGTACACCAAAGCCCAAATTAAGTGAATTAGAAACAGTTCTCCATCTAATCATGGAGCATGTCATTGTGGTCTCACTGAGACACTGCATAAAACCCCAAAAAAGCAAAAAATAAAGTAAAATTCCTGCTCAATGGACTTTTTCACCACAGTGTTTTTCATTTGGCAGATGATGGATCCACCTTAAGACAGGCTTTAACATCACTGCAGAATTTGCTCACTTTATCTTAAATTTAGTTTGCTCCCAAGTTTTGGGTTTGGGTTTTTTTTTTTTAATTCCAAATATTAAAGGAGTAAATGAAAAACAATTTAGCACCCCTTTCACATCTGCTTTCTCTTTAATCAAAGGCAGTGCCATGACCTGCCAGACCCATGCCCCAGGGAGTCCTTACTAGTCCCTGTCCAGCAAATCCCAGAGTAACTCTGATCTAAGAAATCTAACTTCTGCAGTCCTGAGAGCAGAAGCATATTAAGATTTTACTCTTGTTAGTTTCCTAGAATAACTTAAAGAATAGGAAAATTAGTATTTGTTTCTGTGGTTAAAAACTCCAGATATGTTGTCATTGGTTTTAATTAAGGAACTAAAAGTCGACTGGATTAAAGGGTAATTGTCAAACATCATTCTCTGAAGAATATATACATTATTTGATATCTTTTCAATTAATTTCATATAGTGGCTGTAATTATTCTCATGTTAGCTGGTACCTAGTTCACCTGTGAAGGGAAAGGCCTGGTCTTGATAGGCTTTCTGCAGATAAAATGCAAGAGAGAACTAAAAAAACATTTTCTTCAAAAATAATAAAACAAATTGTCAGTAATGTTTGATCAGCAATTTAGTTTCAAGAATCATAAGCCATGAGGAGAAAAAACAACAAACACCTAACCCAATTACAGGGCCAGTTTAGAGAAAAGTCACACAGCGGCTTTACATCCACCTGAAAAGACATGTCACCTGCTTAGATGGAGCAACAAATTCAAGTGGCAAAGCAAAGTAACAAAACCTTTGCCATTTCAAGGAGAAGGGGAATATCAGGGTGAAATAACTCCAGTTCCTGGGCTTGGTCTGATGCACTTACTAGTTCTGGTGGAAACCCTTTATTTAGCTCAGAATTCCTCTATCACAATTTCAAAGAAGGTTCAAGACTGAAAATCAAAATTCCCTTGAAAGCAGGTTGAAAATAAAATTAAATTTGGGGTTTTCTTGCTTAATGGAGCTACAAGTACCGCTTAGTACACTAATGTTATATGCATTTTCAAAACCCAGAAGACATTTGTAGAACTGTTTCTTTAAATGCAAGCCAATCCAAAGGTCAGGTATTTTTCAAGGCTTTGAAATTATTTTTTTTTCCTTCCCTCCCACCTTTAAAAACCATTTTCAAAACAAAACATACTTTTACCGGATTATAGCATCACCTCACAAATTAAAACACATTGCAGAGGCAAGATCAGCATCACTATATGCTCTCCACCAGAACATTCCGAATCACAGGTAAGATCTACTTCATGCTGCAGATGTCTGTGATTTTTTTTTGGGATTTCATGCCAAAAAGTTTCCCTCACAAAGCAATACAGCTACTCTGGAAAACATCTGGGGGGTTAAGCATGTGCAGTCATTTCTGAATTTCCTTGTTTATGTTTTTATGTACAAAGAAAGGGAATTTTTTTCCCCTTGTTTATGTTTTTATGGAAGGCTTTGTCTAAAAATTGGAAGAGGACAGAGCATGCTCCCCAAATGCCGCTTTTTCCCATAGCACTCCAGCTGCAGCCAGCTACTGCATGCCAGTAGCCACACACAAACCACCGGGCCTTGGGAGATCACCATGCCCAAAGCCTAACTCTGTATAGGTGACATTAGCCATGACCACTATTGTCACTAATATCCTTAACTTCTATTATTGAGAATCCAGAGCTTTATCTGCTCTCAGCACACTTGGCTGATGTGAAGTGCCTGCCAGCACTGCAAGCAGAGTAGTAATACATGGAACAATGTCCTTGTTCTTTTGCTTATTCGGAGGTGTAGAAGCAATGCTGTCTGCATTATAAAGTGCTATTTCACATCCCAGGCCTGTAACACTGCCCAACATGTCTTCTTCTGTCAATAAATCCTCTGTCTTGGAGACGGGAGTGTGATGTGTAACATGGAGTCAGATGTCACAGTACATTTCAAACAGAGGACGCTGACTCTGGCTGCAGGATTGAGGGGAAAAAGGCCCCTTCTGCCCTTGCAGGCACCCTAAGTCACTCCTCTCTAATATTCAACAGAGCAAAAGACTGTTTCTCCCCAAAACACAAGTGTGTGAAGGCTATGCCACAATAGGTATATGCTCCCCAGCCTCAGAGATGCCAGGAGTTCATAGTAATAAGCCTTTCCTACACTGCATCACCCTAACTTAATTTTAAAAGTAGAGTCAGAGTGGGGTCCTTAGGGCTTGTCAGCAGAGTCAGCATTCCGGGAACACCCTTCATATTTTGCTTAACATTCCTTCTGCCCCCAGACTCTGAGAGCTAGTCCTCGACTCTTCAGCTGGACCACCTGGATGTGAAAGATGCTTGTGGCCAGGTTTAGAAAAAGGTAGCCCACACTTGCTGCACAGTCTGACATACACCAAGCTGTCATCTCACAGGCTGCTGAGTGAAGGGACAGGTTTGCTGTCACAAGCCAGGCTGCCATCCCACAGCAAACAGTTCTATCCAGGCAGTCACACTGAGACATCTTGTCCCCCCCCTTCACCACACATGCTCAAACATGCTCCAACATGTCAGCCACATGCCCATGCTTTTGATCAACATCCAGGAAAGAAATACATAAAAGCATTTCTAAAGCACTTCAAATTCCCTTTTAAGGAATTCACAGAGTAATCCCATCACACTAAGTAGCTGGGAAAAAAAATAAAGGGAAGTGAGCCACAGGAAGAACTGTTTGAACATGCTGCCAATTTCAGGCTTGCATTGCCACTCACAAAGCAGAGTCACAGAGAAAAAACTGTCCTGTGACAATCCCAGAATCCCAGAATATCAGGGACTGGAAGGGACCTCAAGAGATCATCTAATCCGATCTGTCTGCCAGAGCAGGAACACCCCAACCAGGTCACACAGGAAGGCATCCAGGCAGGTTTTGAACGCCTCCAGAGAAGGAGACCCCACACCCTCTCTGGCAGCCTGTGCAACTGTTCTCTCACCCTCACAAAGTTCTCTCTCTTATTTCTTTGGAACCTGCTGTGTTCCAGCGCGCACCCATTGCCCCGAGTCCTATCATTGGAAGCCATTGATAAGAGCCCAGGGACAAGAACTGGGATTGTCTTCTCTGCAGCAATCAGGTGAACTTGCTCATTTCTGGAGTTTTCAGGTTTTGACATCACCCTCACAAGGTTAAAACCGAGCCATTACCCATGCCCAGGATAAAACAGAGCCCTAGCAGAGTAGTGCTGTAGGGCAATGTCTCGAGCAAGACAAAAAGCTGCGAGCTTCTGGTAAGGTCCAATCCACAAGAGAGACCACTCACACTGCTCACCTAGTGCTCACTGCAGTAACACAGCTGTAGCACTGGCAGACGCAGAGGGAATATGATGTGCTTTAGAAATGCTTCGAACTGTCCTCTGAGCACAAGGAAACTTTGTACAGAGCATTCTCAAGGCAAAGCTGCAAGTTTGAGAGAGTAATAAAGCAAAACCCTTCCCCCCCTCCCTATCTGTCACCCCATCATCCCCCCAAATCTAAGCGCAGACCTGTTCTCTGGGATGCAGGAAGATCACTGGCTGCAGGCAGAGTACCTGTTGGTCCAGTAGGTAATGTATAAGCCACAGAAGTTGCTGGAGGTCCCGGCCTGCCATGCTGAAAGGACATGCCAGAAGGAGGAAGAGGGAAGGAAGAGATGGAATTTGGGGTCGCTGTGGAGGGCTGAGGCTGCCCAGGGTACAGCAAGGAGGGCATGGAGTGGGCAGGGGCAGAGGGCAAGTAGGGAGGGTTAGTGTTAAGGGCAGGGTTCAGGTAGGAGGTTGAAGCAGAGACAGTCACAGGCTGCTGAGGCTGATAGACAGCTGGTCCCCCTGTTCCACAAGAGTACTGCTGTGTGGCCTGATATGCTACAAACAGGGAGAAAAGACATAGTCAGCGAGATCATAACAGAGGAGCAAGTTTTATTTGCCTCAGCTTCCTTCTACACCACCTTATCTTACTGTCCCCCTCAACCCACCTACCTTCTGGGCCAACTCCTGGCTCCCACAACTCTGCCTGCACTTGGTAGGACTGCTTAAGTCCTCAGCCTGCCACTGGGATTGGGGAGGCAGAGAAAGGACTGCCTTGTTGCCTGTAATTTCAAGTCTCTTGCTTTGAGTGTATCAGTGTTCTGCCTCCCTCCCACTCACCCCTACTACTCCCATTGTCTCCTCATCCTCTTTCCCATCCTTGAAGAGTCTCAAGGAGAACTGGATGGCCATGGTCCACACAGATGGGCTCAATTCTAATTAGCCAGGCCTGTGCTACTTCTCTAGAATTCAGACCCCCTGAGAAGTGCCAGCTGAGAATTTCGTATAAGAGCTGTGGGCAAACACCTTCTCAGCAGAGGAAAAGGTGTCTGAGAGCAGGTGCCTGATGTCTGAATCCCACCAAGAAATAACAAGCCTCATATGTCACCTCAGGAACTTTTTTCACCCCCCAAGAAACGGAAGACTGACTTCGTCTGAACTCTCCCAACTGCCAGGAGGTGACTGGCTGTCCCCAGCAGCCTCACTTGGCTGGCTTGCCCAGGTAGGAGCAAGGAGGCAGTAGCTGCTACTTACTCTGTGGGTATGTTGACCGGGTTCCTGCTTGCGAGTACATGCTGTAGCTGGAAGACGTAGCTTGCTGTGGTGGCACATTGGGATTAACAGCACCCGACATGATAAACCCTGGAGGAGGTGGATTGTCTCCCTGTGAAAACATTGCAGCAAAAAGGGTAGGGGGAGAAATTATTTAAGGCAGGGCTAGAGCAGAACCTGAACAAAATTATCAGCTCTCAGTTTAAGGGCTGAAACCATT
The DNA here is from genome assembly GCA_013400935.1 of Turnix velox. Lineage (NCBI taxonomy): Eukaryota > Metazoa > Chordata > Aves > Charadriiformes > Turnicidae > Turnix > Turnix velox. The sequence goes on along the minus strand of VZTY01023664.1, from coordinate 30,862 downwards.
TTCCCTGGAAGATCTACCCGCATGGGGTCAAGTGCCTCCAACCACTCCGGCACCTTATGGTGAGCCTGTGTGTGCAGCGACTTGAGCAGCAGCACATACCTTCCCCACACAAGTAAAAGGATCTTGAAAGCACAGCCTGTTATTCAGGCAGCCCAAGAGCACCCTGCCATCCACAACTTGCAACCAAATGTGAATATTAACTCTGACACTTCCCATCTCCATGGTAAAGAGGGGAAAGGAAAAAAGTACCATCACACTTCAAATACTCCACTGGGGAGCAAGGGCTGGGAGGGAGGCCTCAGGTTCCCAAGCCCCCAACTCAAAGGTTTTACAGAGCTACTCATTTGAGCATTGGTAAGAAAAAATAATAATTTAAAAAAAGTGAAATGAAACAGAAACAAAATCAGAGCACTTGTAGAAGCTGCTCCTTCCGCCTATCCATACCAGGCTATGTCAAGCACACAGACTATACCAGGGGAAATAATGGGGTGGAGCGGGGGCTCAGAAAGGAATAAGGAAGGTTATACCTGTGTGTCAGAGGGACAGCCTGCAGGAGGATGGCTGGGAAGGGCAGTAGGAGTTTTGTTACTCCAGGTAGTGACAGTAGGGGCAATTCTAACCTGAATTGAACAAAGAAACACCAATCATGGAAAACAAAACAATAAAAACACCTAAAGGGTTTCAAAGAAATGATATGCAAAGAAGTTTGCATGCTGGCACTTTTTAAACACAGCCACCAAATCTGAGAGGAAGAAGGGCAAGTGTATTTGAGACAGACAAAAATCACTGTGCACTGGAGTTGAAGGGAACTGCAGAGTGAAGATAAAGCACAGAGGACACACAGATTTTGGAGCAAGTGCAGAGTTCCATGTGCTAGTGAGCAACATCTGCATCTTCCATCACATTTTCCTATCGCAGAAGCTCCCCCAGCCTGCTGTATGACACTGAGCATCACTAACCACAGCTGGAAGTGTCAAAGTTCAAATATACTGCCCCACATAAAAGCAGCTGTTTAAATCAAGCTTAAGAGGAATTTTAAAAGGTTTAAATTCAGCTCTTGCACATGCACATGACACAACCCAATTCTAATTGCTTCCCAGTCTCCTACACTTCCTTTCCTATATTCTTTTCCTATATCCCTTTGGTTCTGGGACAGCACAGAAACCAAGAACCTCCTATTCCTGGGTGTGCTGCCCAGGAGCTGGGATGCCAGTCAGAGTCAGGAATCCGGCGCCACACCTGAGCACAGGCAGAAGGAAAGCTTCAGCCCTGAAGCTCTGGCTGTCTCAGCAGGCCTGAGTCTATTGGTCTCTAACTCTGTGCACTGCTGGCCTAATGGCACAGTCAGCCATACAACAATGATACCTGCAGAGCTCACCACTTGAATTACCTCAATGACTTTCCCATTCCCTGTTTATCTTGTTTTTTTTCCAGTTGAAAGAGAGGGTTTAAAAACCTCTGTTGACAGGAAACCAAGTTCCCAGTTCATGTTCCTACTTGGGACAGCAATCAAGCAAAGGCCACCTCTAGCTTCAGTAAGCCCTATAGTAATGGTTTCATGTCAGACAATTAGCTTTCTTTACTAGCAACTGGTATAGTGAGCTAGTACTACTGACAGCTGCTACAGCTGTGAGATTTGGGATGAGAATGGTGTCAACAGCAGAATGATATTTCTGACTTATGATAAGCTTTTCCTGCTCCTCACACCATCCCAGCAGTGAGTAGGCCAGAAGTGCATGAAACAGAGAAGAAGAACACCCAGGACAGATGACATCAACAAACCAAAAGAATATTCTGTGCCATATGATGTCATGCTCAGTATATAAAGCTGGAGGAAGAAGATTTTAGGAGTGAGGTTCTAATCTCCAAGCAACCTGATCTAGTGCAGGATGCTCACTGCAGGGGGTAGGACTAGATGGCCTTTCAAACTCCATTCCAGCTGTGATTATATCTAGACCTCTGCTGTTCTGGAGATGTCTGAACACCTGCCTGCCAATAACAGTGAATAAATAATTTATTTTGCTTTGATTCTGTGTGTAGCTTTTATTAAGTTGTCTTTATCTCAACCTACAAGTTTTCTCACTTTTGTTATTCTTTCCCTCATACAATTAAGGGGGTGGAGAGTGACTGCAATTAAGAAGTTTCGTGGTGCTGAGTTGCTGTCAGAGGTTAAACCACAGCACATATGTACACACATTCTTAAAAGGAAGTAAAACAAAACAAGTATACTAAGACCCATATGAAATTTCCTCCTAATCTGGTTCATCAGTGTACTGTTGGGAACCTTTGTGACATAGCACCTTCTTCCTTCAAGCCTGAGCTCTCTGGAAAGCAAAGAAAATGAAGGGTAATTCAGAGTTCTCACAGGGTTGTGAGACACCCAGCCTTTTATGAATGAGCAGGGGTTGTTTAAACAATAGCTTGAGGCATTTCCAAAACCTTAACAGAAAGGAGCAGCTCTGCTTTAAAAAGCATTCCTAAAATTGCACCACCTAGAGGACAACTGCTATTTCCACAGCCAAACTGGAAACGGGGAAGCATTGCTTCTCTAAGTGATTCGGTGGTTACAAGAAGGAAGTTCAAAGACAGAGGAAAGAACAGCTGAGTTAATTAATGGCAACGATTCATTTAAAATCACATACAATGGTGTTAGCAAGGTTATCTTGTACAGACAGAATGAGGGCTTTGTCCCTTCTAACACCTTGGAGGCACATGCAAATGTTGGCAATGCTCTTCTTTCCTGCCCCTTTTTCTGGTAGGCAGTACTGGAAGGGCAGCACTGACAGACATTCCCTTGCTTGTGACACTCTCCTCTGTTTAAGGAGAAAACCAGAGCACTAAGAGACCTACTCTCAGAAAAGCCCAGCTCAGAGCACCTGTGCAGAGCAAGGCCAGATAAGCTCCAGCCCAGTGCTGTGTGGATCATAGATTTGGTAATGCTCTTTAAACATGCACACAGACAGGGCTGCCTACTACACCATGCTCTGGTGATGGAGGGAGCCAATGTTGTCTACAGGCTAGAGATAAAAATGAGGGCATCTACCTCCCTAATTTTCTTCTCCCTCCCTGCATGCTTCTCAACTCCCTTATTAGTCCAAAACTCACTACATCTTTTCTCTCTCAGGGCGTAGTCTCAGCCCAGGCCTGTCTCACCCCCTGTCTATGCTCCCTCACACATTGCTGAGAAGGTTTGAGCTGTACCCAATATTATCAAAATGCGCTCTCACTTTGTTATTGCCACTGCTCAGCAACTTTTGCAGCCAACATTAGAGCTGCTAGGGGGGAGGGTGGTGGCGTGGTAATAAGTCTCAGAAAAAGAGGCTAGTGGGCAGCATGAGAAAGCCACAAAGCTTGCTGGGATAGGACATCAAGGACACAGAGAAAAACTCTGCAGTGCTCTCCCAGTCATTCTTGGCATTGAAGAATATTTTCAAATTAAGTGTGTGGGGGTGGAATTTAAAAAGCAAGCTACTTGACAAAGTGTTTAACTAGCATTTTCAGGCAAGGAGCAAAGAAGGCATCTGTACTGATTGAAAAGCAGCATCAGTCACTTTTACTACAAGGTCCTTGGTAGAGGTATGTCATAAAGCCCAAGCTAAGATCAGGAGAAAGGAAAAAAGATTCTCTACCCATCATGCTCCATACATTCCTCCCTGACTGCCAAAACCATTTACCTGTTGGTAATACTGCCGGGCTGGAGCCTGGAGCCCTTGCATCTGTCCAGCCACAGGGCCAGCTCGTCCTTTGGTCATGGGCTGTCTCTCATATGGTGCCTTGGAGGCCTCCTGTCCCACTGGGAGTTCCCCTTGGGCTCTGCAAAGCCTGTCCCGTAAGAGCATGATGTTTGGCTGCAATCAGAAAAAGGAGAGGGAAGGCAAGTTAGAAGGACCTTGACAAGCTTGAGAGTTGGGCCCATGCCAACTTCATGCCAACCCATGAAGTTCAACAAGGCCAAGTGCAAAGTCCTGCAACCCCAAGCACAGATTAAGGCTCCCCAAGCACAGATAAAAGCTGGGTGGAGAGTGGCTTGAGCCACTGAAGAGAAGGGTTTGGGGGTGTCAGCTGATGAAAAACTTTACATGAGCCATCAGTGTGAGCTTGCAGCCCAGAAAACAACCCAGTCCTGGGCTGCATAAAGAGAGGCAGGTCAAGAGAGGCGATTTTGCCACTCTACTCAGCTTTGGTGAGGCCCTAACTGGAGTTACTGTGTCCAGTTCTGGAGCCCTTCACATAAGAACAACACTGAGCTGTTGGAGCAGATCCAGAGGAGGGCCACAAAGATGAGAGGGCTGAAGCACCTCCCTTATGAGGACAATCTGAAGGAGTTGGGGTTGTTCAGCCTAGAGAAGAGAAGGCTCAGGGGCGACCTCATAGTAGCTTCTCAATCCCTGAAGGGGGCCTATGGAAAGGCAGAGCTAAGACTTTTTAATAGGATGGCAGGACAGATGTAAATTGGAAGAGGAGAGAATCAGACTAGATAGAAGAAAGACATTCTCTTTTGTGAGGGTGATGAAACACTGGAACAGGTTGCCCAGAGAAGTACATGTTTCACCATGAACGGCTTGGAAGATGAACAGTTGGCCCTTTGGCAGCCACCAGCTCTGAGGACAATGGTATGAAATGAAGAGAAAAAATGAAGGCCATCCAGCTCAGAAACACCAACACAAGGAAAGGGAAGAACAGCCTGACTACCACATCCCAAGCTGCACTTCAAATGACAGCCCTACTGGCTAACTGCACCACACAGACCCTATTTCAAGCAAGGTTCTCAGGGACAGGGAGGGAGTGAAAAAAATATTTAAAAAAATGAAAACCTCATACCTGGTTGGTGTTTGCAGGGAGGAAGGTCAAAGCTGCAGCAATGCTGCCCTGAGCAGCCAGAAGGTTGGCATATTGGCTCATCTTCTCAGCCAAAAGAAGTCCTACAGCATTAGGGTCCATGGCCTGGGTGAGCTGCACAGCCTTGCGGAGGATTATTACTTTCTCTATTAAATCCTGGAAGATGAGGGGGGAAAATCAAAAATCAAGGGAAGAGAACAACAGTTGAGCCTGGCTAGCAACTGCCACAGAGGGTTGTTGTTTTTCAGGGCAGTCCTGCAGTACCCTTCTTGCCCAAAAAGCCCAAGCCAAATGCAGGTTTCCTGAAAATTTACCAGCTGCTTCAAAGGCATGACTTTTTTGAGAATGTGAGATAAGGGAACAGGGATCTGCAATTGCATACCAAGTAGTTTCTACCAGGAAACCCACCAGTGTGCTGGGGAGAGTTAAAAGCAAAGAAAGTGCTTTTATTAAACAGGATTTCAGAGCCCTATCAGCACTCAGCACATCTGCCAAGAGTATGCTTTCAGAAACACTGCAAGAGCCAAAAGAGTGAACTGAAAACATCATTGGCTATCACCAACATTAGTGTAGCATTCTAGTGGGCTCTTCTTAATCACCTTAATCAAAAGAATCTAGCAACTCCTGGGGAAGAGTTGGCTCTGGTTTTCTGGTTGCTGCTGCAACCATATCAGCTTTCCTGATATTCACCAGGAATACTCCATATCTTACCTTCCCTTGCACATTCTGAAATACAAGACCTAGAGTCTTGGTTGTGTTTCCTCCTAGTGATAAGTTACAGGGACATTTTCTAATCAGTTTTATCCCATTTCTCACTCTTACTGTATTATATTGGAAGATGCTAGCAATGTTTGTTTGACAATATTAACATGCAACCCTCTTAAAATAAAAATCTCACAATTGATTTAATGAGAATGTGCCACATAGGATTTCAACCATATATCCCCAATAAGGACTGTTTACTGACTGTTCAAGATTACATTTGGTTTGTACCATCAAATCAGCACCTCAGGAAGGCAATTAAAAATAACTGAGAGCTTCTATGAGTTTAAGCAATACCCCCTTCATAGTGAACAAGTGGACTAATTATTACTCTGGAATACTCTTCAATTATGGTCTCTGAAAGAGCAAAGCAATGCAATTAAAAAAAACGCAAATTCATCCTGAGAATAAACCTGTAAATGCAACCCTCATGATCAAGACACTGGTAATTAGTTCTGAAGATTCAAAACTGGAGAGTAATAATGAACAGCAAAACTCCCACATATTCCTCTTCCCTCAGTTAACTGAACAGACTCACAGCTACACCAGGTAACATTCATTTAACTTCTAAAACTCATCCTTCAAAGGCCTTGAACAGATGGAAGAAACTAAGATTATATTAGAAAATAAATTATTTCATAATTGCTTCATCTCACTGTCATCAATCCTATTCCCTCAAAGTATCTGTTACATACCATACATTTCAGTGGGCAAAAACAAATCCTCAATGTGCAGCCCCCTAGAGAAAACTCCCATAAGAAACTTCCTACAGTTTTGTTTCTAGATTTAACACCAATGTATTGAATTTCTTCCCCTGAACATCCAAACCCCCAAACTTCCCAAGTTATTGCCCCTACTGCAAAAGGTGCAAACACTCAAAGCTCTTTTTACCAAAATGTTTAAAATCCTTACAAGTTTTCACATCCAATGACAGGACAAGGGGCAACGGGTGCAAGCTGGAACACAGCAGGTTCCAGAGCATGAGAGAACAGTGGCACAGGTTGCCCAGAGAGGGTGTGAAGTCTTCCTCTTTGGAGATATTCAAACCCTGCCTGGACGCCTTCCTGTGTGACCTGATCTGGGTATTCCTGCTCTGGCAAGGGGATTGGACTTGATCTCTTGATGTCCCTTCCAATCTCTGACATTCTGGGATTCCATTAACTACTGTTTTACACAAGAAGGATATTAGCATATCTAACCAAAGAACAGAGCCAAAGAGGACCACTGAGCTTCGCAATATATTTTCATTATCACATTTACATGCTATTTCTAGATAGCGACCATTCGGGAGGGAAAATGCTTACACTTCAAGACACACAGCTATCAGAGTACTACACTGGATCATTAGATTTAAACATCAGGTTACTACAGTTTGCTACTTCTAATGTTCTTCCAAAAGAATTACCAACCTGAAGGGACAAGGGGCTGATTCCATCCTGAGCTTTGGTCCAACAAGCAACAAGTTTTTCCACGTTGCCAGCACAAATGTAACAGAGACAAGCTTGTGCCTGCAGAATGTTGTCCCCCTCGCTCTCCAGCCTGTCACCCAGCAAATCTAGGAAAAAAAATTATGAGCAAATGCATTGGTAAATCACTTCAGTGATCCCTCCACCACTGTGGGAAGCCTGCAACATCTCTTGTGTTTCTGCTCAGCAGAGTGAGAAGGGATATTGCCTTTGGGCTGCATTGGTACGAGCATACTTCTGCATCCAGCACATTTATCTTCAAGGAGCCGAGGGCACCTCAGAGGCAGGAAGGTTTGTTAAACATCATCAAATCTGAGACACATCACAAGGCAGAGACCATCTGCCAACACCACAAAGGACAAGAGCCTGGGGTTTGATTCTCTCCCTCCACCCACCCACTCTTTGCAGTCCCTCATTTCAGGAGCATGACTCAGTGTACAACCAAGTAACTGTGGGCAACAAATCTGTGATAATCCTTGGGGCCATATGCTGAAGTCATACAGTTCCCTAGACACCACAGCTGGCATCTGAAAGGCAGAAGGGTGTCAGGCACACAGCTGCTTGGCAATCTAACTTCCATACGGGATAAACCCACAAGGCTGTCATGTAGCACATAAGGGCAGGCAGTTCACTGCCTGTGAAAGAGCAGTAGGATTCCTTTCACATAGTCAAAATTTCTCCTGGAAAAAGAAGAGTTTACATACTCCTCTGAAATGCTTCCACTTGTGTCCCACACACAAACACTCCAAGACACTGGTCTCTTGGCAAAGAGTCTTGTCAAGTCAACATTACGCAACAGGAAACAGCAAGAAACCAGCAGCTGTGCACTACCCAGGTGGTGCAAGGGCATAGAGGTGCAAATCCTTTGCTCCCTTCTTCAGCTCTGCATCCACCAAAGAAGCTAGTGAGGCACTACTGTAATTAACTAGAAGGAAAACAATCATGGCCAAGTATAGGACACTGGTCTCTTGGCAAAGAGACTTGTCAAGTCAACATTACGCATTTACTAGAAGGAAAAGAATCATGGCAAAGTATAGTTTTACCCTTGTAATGCCAAGGCTTCAAGCTTAGAAACAAATAAAGTGGAGTAAATTACATCCAGTCCGTAAAGTATTCTTACCACAAAGGGCTGCAAATTCATCTGGCCTGGCATAAGTGAGCACAGCAGCCAAAGCCTCTCTCCAATTCTGCAGATCACAAGACTGCACAATCTCTTTCCAGTTCTTGGTTACCACTGCAGTGATGAGCTAAAGCAGAAGGAGAGAGATCACAGTTAAGATCTTGGTAGAATTTCCTTTGTTTTTTACAGTGTAATTTGTATCTATTCAAGTGTACTCATCCCCCATTGTACCCAGGGTCACAGCAGATACTGTATAGCAATTACATAGCTGTACAAGAGTATATTTCACTTCAAAAATAGTTCAGTGAAAAATCACAAAACAAGCTCAGGTAACACAGAACAATTATTCTGACTACAAAATGTGCAAGAATGCATGGATCTCCACAAGCTGGAACTGTTGCAGATGGTTTTCAGCACTTTTGCAGACAACAATAACATAAGTAGTCAGCTATAAAATCTTCTACACAGTGCCCAGAAAGGGATGTGAATTTTATTTTTGAAAACATTTCATTTAATTAACCATTTGTCCTTAAGCTCGTGGCCCCAGGCTGACCAGCAAGAGACAACTGAAAAGTTGCTTGAACAAAGAAGTTTGCAACAGTGAGCCGGCTACACTATCTCTACCCATGCACACAGGTTGCCTGTCCACAAGTCCTCAGAGCAAAGATATACTTTCTCTCATCTCAAACTCTGTCTCTGGTTATTTTACTTCAGTCAAAAGGCAGACCTGGCAGCTGTGCTGCTATTCAGTGAACAAAACCCTTGTAATGCCAAGGCTTCAAGCTTAGAAACAGAAGAATAAACAGTCTGTGTACAGTTTGGGACAATAAAAGCAAAAAATCCAGCCAAACCACAAATGCAAGGTCCTAACTACAAGGTCAACACTCAGTCATTAGCACAAGCACACATAATTGGCCAGCTCTTCACAAAAATACCTTTCCCTGAAAGACAAACTACAGGGAAGAAGTTTCTCATACACTACAAAATTCTGCTTCCTCTGATTAGGCCAAAGGCAGAAAGCAAATGGGAGGGTGGGGAAGAAAATCTGCAGTCCTAATGCTTGAGGATTTCCTCTTTTAACTTGTCTTTGCGGCCCTCCTCTGGTCCCAGCTCCAAACAGCTCAATGTTGTTCTTATGTGGAGGGGTCCAGAACTGGACAGGCTGAAATGCACATTGCCCAAGATATTTAGCACTGAGAATCTACTAGCATAGAGGCAAGTCGTACACTTAACTGAAAAAAAATCATACCCTGGTAATTTTGCTTTGCATCTTAGCGAAGTACTTCTCCTGTGTCTTAGAAAACAGCTCTTGTCCACCTGCAATGGCTAAGATAATGGCATCTGCCATGCGGTTATCATGCAAGCAAAGATCCACCGCGTTCTCAAAGTTGCCCATCAGCAAAGCTTGGGTGATCAAACCATCCACATCTGCAAGGAGAGAGGAGTCCGTTTTCAAATGATGGCACAAAAGCTACTCAAATATGCAACAGTAAGTGATTCTGTGCAACATTTGGCAAAGCTCTGCAAACCAGCCCTCACCAGCCAAGACTGAAGTGTTTGAAACACACCATGGCCCAGCCACATCAGGTGGATTGGTACTGTCAAACATCATTTAGCTTGCTGCAGAGCAAGATGCTAGAGGTGCAAGTGATCTCTGAAACAACTACTCTGTATAAAGAATCAGAAACAAAGTTACACCTGGACTTGGCTTCCATATTACTCAAAGATCGCTCAATGTTGTTCTTATAAACAGCAGGGCTAGCACTCCATGTATCAAGTGTATGTCCTTGCATGCATGAAATAATCTAATTTAGTTGCATTTCAGTGATGAGGGTAGGAGTGCTGTACACTTCCTTCCCTTCCCCAAGCTGTACTTCCCAATCTCCTGGCACAGCTGCAAAATTAATAGAAGATGCTTCACAGTCTATGCAGGAACTGTCTTCTCACTCGAACCCCAGTATCAACATTGGTATTTATAAATGTCAGTACATATAGAGAAATTAGTACAAAGGTTTTAGGGTTTTGGAGGTTTTTGGGGTTTTTGTTTGTTTGTTTGGGGTTTTTTGTGTGGGGTTTTTTTGTTTTTTTTTTTGTTTGTTTGTTTGTTTTTTACCTCCACTAACAGAGATGTTAAATGTTGTCTTTGCACGTCCCAAATCTTCAGTTTCTTGCTTATGGTCCTTCACTCCCTAAGAGAAGGAAAGAGCATAATTTTTGAGATTATGTAAGCTCTTAGAATATATACATACACACTTCAAGAAATTATGGCTCTTGCCTGAAAAGTTGAAGACAGGCCTTCAGACTACTGCTCACCCAAGTGATCACTGACTTAGAAGGGAGAAGCATCCCCATCATTTGTTAGCATGTTATTTCAGCACAGGATAATCAACTTCCCTTGGTGCCTACACAAATTCAACTCCTAAGCAAACCAGGAGAGACGTGGGCTTGCAAGAGGACCTCCACTGCATGCAAACACACCATAATGAAAGTCATTGTTCTAAGAGATCAGAATAGTTTTTTTAAATGGACGCCAAAAGTAAAAGCACGGGAAGACATTTCTCATCACTGGGGAGTAATTACACAAGCACAAGTGCTCACACCCAAAGTTAACAGGTCCCAACATCCGTGCAGCTCAGATGCTGGGGTCCAGGACAGCTGTGTGCATCTCTGCCCACAGATTCAAAACATCCCCTTTAAAGCAGAACAGCCGCCACAAAATCAGAAATCCTTTCCCTTCTCTCCTTTTACCTTCAACTCCTACCAAAAATAGTCTCTGTGATGCTACAACCACCTAGGTTTCACTTTGCTCTACTTAGACCTTCAGCTCAGCCATAAAACACTCTGCACTAGGCACACACCCCAATAATTAAGCAAAACACATACTTAATTTTCAACACAAGTCCAGCATCATCCACACAGACAGGAGTAGAGGAGTCCTGAGCAGACAAGTTACTTTTTCTTAGAAAACTCCACTCCAAGAATTAGATAGCATTTCCTACAAATGATTGGATTTTGGGATTTCAAACATACCCTTTCAATAAATACATATATATATGCACACCAAGATGGAAGTCTCTCTCCACCATAAATGGTCAGAAATCATTCCTACTACATGCAGTGGTAATTGAAGACACCACTGAGATGGTGATCAGTGAAACTACTTTATAGGATGAAGAACAAGAAAGCCCATTTGGGACGGGGAGGTAAGGCTGAAACTAGTTTTATGTTTGCCTCATGGAAGGAGACAGCATCTAGAAAATTATTTTGCTGCTTGATCATATGTGATGTGCGTTTGGCATCAGCTGAGAACACGCAGCAGCTATCACAGGAATAGTGTGTGCGCATCCAGTTACTTTATGAAACTACATCATCAGGACAATCTGGCTGTGCTGGTAAAGCTGAGATAAGGTTTAGCTGTGAAAGCTCTCCTAGAATAGACATTTATCAGACATCTCAGTTCTTTGTGATTGCATACACTAAAATCCCTGCAGTGCTAAAACCATCTCAAAGGCAGACATGGTGAATCCCCAAACCACCTGTGAAAAACCTGTCTAAACTGCTGCAGCAGGCATTCACAAGTCAGCCAGCTACCAAAGCCCTGGTTTCTCAGGAGGAAAGGACATGGATGATAGTTTCAGATCAGTGGGAGCAATGCAGAGAATAGTCCCCCCTCTACTCCAGGGCCTCTGCACAGGGTTATACCCACAAACAGGGCAGTGATAAGCAGTCAGCTTGGCAACAGTCAACTAGAGGGAGGGAAGGAAGGAATTGGGAGGGAAGAAAGGAATGCAGGAATCATGGTAGAACATGGTTAGGGAAATGTCAGACTGAAAATTAAGGCAAAATAATTGAGTCTGCTACCAATTGGATTGTCACAAAACAAGTTGCTTCCTCACAGCCAACAAAATCTATTCACACAATGCCTGAGGTTGATTAAAAAAAAAAAATCTCAACTGACTTAGTAAAAGCCCACATTTTAGTTATGCTACATAACTTGTATTTCTGTATGAATACAGCACTAGCAAAAAGCAACAAAACCAAAATGCTCTTATCAGGGTTAGTCTAGAGGGCAACAGATACCTCTTTTGAGAGCTGCTCCTCTGTAGCTCTGCCTTCATCCCCCTCATTTGGTGGAGACTCATCAGACCCTGCAGGAAGCTTCAGCAGAGAAAAGATGCCATGAAAAAAAGGCAGCAAGCAAAAAAACCCTACTTTACATTTCAGCCACCTTCCCACCAATAACAGCAAGGAACTAGGCTGTATAGGCTGTAAATCTCAAAAAATGCACCAGAAATACATGTTTAAAAATCTGACAAACATGGTAGAGATGCTCTTTGTCATTACATGGTACCTTGTGCCATTTTCATCTTGGCAGCCTGAAAACTTGCAGTAAAATTTTTCTTCCCCATGAAGTGATTATAGATGACATTCAAAATGTCTGTGGCACAAAAGCAATGCAATTCCCCCACTGCAGACTCAGGCCCTGG
>VZTY01023664.1:0-16922 GCA_013400935.1 Turnix velox | reverse complement strand
TACATCAGTTGGAAGTTTTGTAAAAAACAGCACTAGCAAAACGGAACAAAACCAAAATGCTCTTATCAGGGTTAGTCTAGAGGGCAACAGATACCTCTTTTGAGAGCTGCTCCTCTGTAGCTCTGCCTTCATCCCCCTCATTTGGTGGAGACGACTCATCAGACCCTGCAGGAAGCTTCAGCAGAGAAAAGATGCCATGAAAGAAAAGCAGCAAGCAAAAAAAACCTACTTTACATTTCAGCCACCTTCCCACCGTTGATTGCAAGGAACTAGGCTGTATAGGCTGTAAATCTCAAAAAAGGCACCAGAAATACATGTTTAAAAATCTGACAAACATGGTAGAGATGCTCTTTGTCATTACATGGTACCTTGTGCCATTTTCATCTTGGCAGCCTGAAAACTTGCAGTAAAATTTTTCTTCCCCATGAAGTGATTATAGATGACATTCAAAATGTCTGTGGCACAAAAGCAATGCAATTCCCCCACTGCAGACTCAGGCCCTGGTAAATACAGCAGGCAACCTATGAACTGCATTTATCATAGAATCATAGGGTTGAGAGGGACCTTCAAAGACCATCTAGTCCAACTCCCTGCAGTAAGCATGGACATCCTGCACTAGATCAGGTTGCTCAGAGCCTCAGCAAGTCTGGCCTTCAATGTCTCCAAGGATAGGGCTTCCAGCACCTCTCTGGGCAACCTCTTCTAGTGCCTTCACCACCCCCATGGGGAAGAAAGTCTTAGCCTAACCATGCCCTGCTCTAGTTTCAAGCCCTTGCCCTCTATCTGTGGCTCCATGCCCTGGCAAACAGTCCGTCCCCAGTTTTCCTGTAGCCCCTTCAGACAATGGGAAGCCACTGTGAGAGCTTCCTGCAGCCTTCTCTTCTCCAGGCTGAAAATCCCCAGCTCTCTCAGCCTGACCTCACAGTAGAGATGCTCCAGGCCTCACATCATCCTTGTGGCCTTCCCTGGGCCTTCTCCAACAGGTCCATACCCCTCTTGTGCTGAGGGCTCTGGATCTGGACACAGCAACTCCAGGTGGGCTCTCAGACTTGCAGTGAAGTGTCATTGACTTGAGCTCTCCCTCCTGTTTTTAAAAGCCTGGGGAGGGTGCTGCTCTTGAAACCACCTGACAGTCAGTAAGGCTCTGCTCTACCTAACAGGCAGCACTACACAGGAAGAATAAAGGAAAGGTGGGGGAATGTCACCGTGACCCTGATCTAAAACCAATCAAAGAATCCTTTCTTAGGTTGGGAGGGATATGACAAATGCAAGAAGTGGTGCATTTTTATAAAAAAAAAAAAAGTACTTTCATCCTACTGAATGAAAGAACTTCTCATATGCTGGGTTATTTGTGATTTATTTTGGGCAGCTACCAAGCAGAAAGAAAAATAATTCTTACTTTGCACACTACCATGGCATTACAAAACTAAACACCAGTTTACTTACCTCTCCCAAGTCACCACCTGCAAGATCCTCTTTATTCAGAGTGGACGCAATCTAGAGAACAACCAAGATTTAAGTGCCTTTTTATTTTGGAGACATCTTTCTGACACCTCAAGATGGCAGAATTGGTACACGTAGCTAATGCTGATTACAGAACAGTTAACATCAAACTCAAGCCACTTCCTTTCCCAGCCTGGCGATGGATTTACTTGCTAAAGCCTCCTGGCACCCCTAACTCTGGTGGAAACAGCACCTGCTCTATACATTTAGACTTGTAATTATTGACAGAAAGACTTCAAATCTTATTAGAGTTACTGGAAACCATGGTAATTAAATTAGTATCAGAGCACCCCTCATGGTAATTAAATTAGTATCAGAGCACCCCTCACCCTGCTCTGATCAGGGAAAACAGAGGAGTGACAATCCTTGTGGGGAAGGGAGCCTGCCAGGGAGCTGCTTTTTCAAGCAGCTTCTGTGGAGGTCACCTAATTCATAACCACAATGACATTTTTATGGAGCAACTCTTTGAAATAAAACACTAGCATCCAACAATGAAAATGGGGCAAACATTACAATACAGTGAATCAGAACTGAAGAAATACTAGGTAGGTCCAGCCTAAAATGCAGATCAAGTATTACCCCTACAACATTAAGATAAGAATCTTCTTCCAGCTTAAAGAAAAAAATCTCAAAATTCTGGTAACAGCACCATTATGGCCATTACAAGAGCTGCAACACTTAGAAATACTATCTGCTGGGAAACACACCAAAAGTAACATTGTATAGAAGCGTTGTGTTGCATACCCTGTGGATACAAGCTCTTCCAGTCCCGTGGGTAATTAAGTACTTCAGCTATACATGGTATTATCATCATTTTAGCCTGTACTTTGCATCAGTAAAGCATTTAACACAGGCATGGCTTCCAGACACATTTACCTTCTTCTTCAGATCATCTTTTCTGTATCCCAAGAGCTCAAGGTATTTAACACGTGAATCTTCTTCAAAGTTTGCCTTTAAAAAACAGAAGTTAAAGAACACATTGACGTTTAGTTTTCCATTTTGTCTCACTGGTACAAATTACCCAGCAAGAGCCAGTGACTATTCACTACTAGACTGAATAAAGAAACATGGAAAAATATTTGGTCACTTGGCCACTTGAGAAGGTAGATAAAGCTTCAACCTGCTTAATGGAGGTGAACAATCTACTTACTACCTGCTTGGAAATCTCCAAGCCTTTGTACTGAGCAATGAAATGCATATCTAAAGCTGTCCAAAAGCTTTATCCCTTCTCACTAGCTCCTTATGCAAAGATGTATCAATGGAGGACATTAAAAAAAACCCTTCCTTGAGCCTTGTCTTCTGCTACAATTGCTCACAAACCCCAAAAATATTGCTGGCCCTAAGGACTCTTCTGGCGGACCACTTCCAACAGCAAGGCTAACAGGCACTATTCCTGCAGCTGACACTTTTGGTTCTCAGAATACCAAAACGTGCAGAAGGAACTATTTCTGCACCAGCTTTCCAAGTGAGTGGGGAACTCACGAACTGTTGCCATCCTCTTACCTTCAAGAAGGCCCACACATTTTTCTCAAAAGAAGCCTGGGCCATGTCGATTTTCTTCTGGCAGTAGCTGACAAAGGCTTCAGACTGCACAGCCTCCTGCAGCTGCTTGGAGCGGGCAAGGAATTCCTTCTCTGTAACAACCTGGCTGATGTAAACATGGTGACGCTGCTGCTGCTGCTCAATGCCTGGCTGCTGCTGAGATTTGGCATTCTCAAATGTCACCAGCTTGCCTCCAAACTGGAATTGAAGCACACAAACAATATCTGAGTATATAAGTATACAATGGGGTGTAAATGAGAAAGTATGCACCAGCACATATGTACACATGACTTCAAAGAGCATCCATATCCTTATAGCCCAATAGACAAATATTCCTGGCATCAATGCTTAGTTTTGTTGGGGTTTTTTTTGTTTTGTTTATTTATTTTTCCCCCAATCACCTCATATTTTGTTGTATATAGAGCTTATTGGGTAAGTGTACACTCATTTAATAAGATTTAAGAGCACAGATACCAAGAATGACTGGAAACCAAAAACTAAGAGCTGTGTATACACACAATGACCAGTATAAACAGAATCTCTCATAATGTTGGAATGTGATTACAAAAAAAGCTCCAGGCATTATTAAAGTTTAAGTGGGAGGACAGGCTGAAGGAGTTGGGGTTGTTCAGCCTGGAGAAGACTCAGGGGGGACCTCATAGTAGCTTCTCATTACCTGAAGGGGGCCTACGAAAGGCTGGGGTAGGACTTTTCAATAGGATATGTGATGGAAGGACTAGGAATAGTGGATGTAAATTGGAAGAGGGGATATTGAGGCTGGAGATAAACTCTTTACTGTGAAGGTGGTGAGACACTGGCACAGGTTACCCAGAGAGGTTGTGGATGCCCCCTCTCTGGAGCCTGGTGGAGCCAGGCTGGATGAGGCACTGCGCAACCTGGTCTAGTGGGAGGTGTCCTTGCCTAAGGCAGCAGGGTTGGAACTAGATGATCTTTAAGGTCCCTTCCAAACCAAACTATTCTATGATTCTATGTTAGCCACTTCAAAGCCTACCGAAGGCTTGCAATATTATTTCATTTTATGGCACTTAGTCAGTTTACACAGGCCAGTCCTATGAATGGAAAAGTCAACATCAGAGAAAGCAAAAAGCTTAGCCAAGGAAAAAGACCCAACAGCTGTCTTCTGGAAAACCAGGATGAACAATGGGATAACCACCATTTATAAGATGAAATACATCAGTTAGTGGCTGGGAAAAAAATCACTTCTACTTGATGCCAAGAAAACAACATTTAATTTGTGCATCAGCCTGTGAATAAGCTGACAGGAGATCCTGAAAATTGAGAGGTATTTTGCCAAAGAAATCTAGTCCAAATGGACAGGCTTCAAGAGATTCTTAAACAGCCTTGTGAACCTAGAAAATGAGGCAAAAGTGGAGTCAAAGAGAAGATGATCTTACTCTCCCAAAAAGCACAGGTTTGCCTCCTCTTATCTGGGTTCTCTGCAAATCAACCAGTCTAGGAGGAGGCAAGTAACCATACTGCTACAGCAATTTCTGCTACCTTGATCTGAGTATTTTCCACTTCACTGACTCACCTACAAACTGCAGTTAAATCTCAGACTGCCCCTTTTGGTACCATTCTGCCCACTCCCCCATTTACTTGTGTCCTCCAAAGCAAGCTCTGTATGTAAGTGAAGTCCTTAGTCACACACCATCTGACACTTTTGCTAACTTGCTGTTTCCCAAGCACACAGTTTGGAAGCTACTGAAAAGCATCTTCCACCACAACAACACAACAAACAAGTTCCCCCGCCCCCCAGGTGAAGCATAATGTTGAAACTTCCTCTCCCTAAAGTGTGTTAAACTCTCTCCTCTGCTTACCGAGAAGGATGCTCCCACGGGCCGGCGGATCCATTTGGGTGGTTTCCTTAGGGGCAAAACATTGCACTGGGGGGTAGTCTGCTGAGGAAGCTGCAGAGGTGGAAGGGACTGTTCTGTTCCAAATGCATCAAGGTTCCCAAAAGACAATGAAAGCTTCAATAAAACAAGGTGGGTGGGGGAAAAAGACATCTCTATGTCAGAAACACAAGCATTTTTGCATTTCTTTGTACCAGATTGGTAACTCCTGCAAGTAGGGATGCAGAGAGCCACTGAAAACTTCCCGTGAGGTCACGTTTCCCTCCCTCCAACACTTTCTGTCCACATTCTTAGCTGAGCATTTCTCAACACCTGGTCAACTTGCTTCTGCCGCAAGCCATCCATGCTGCTTCCCATGATGGAGTAAATGCTGATCTGCCCATCAAACGAAGCTACAGACAAGACAGCAGGGTTCCTGGGACACCACTGGACATCAAAGCACCACTGTGTGTTTGTGGGCAACTCGTACAGCACCTGGGCAGCAAAAACAATTCAATAAATTAGGAGGTTTATTGAAGGACCGTGTCCAATAGTCAACAATTTCCCTGCCTGCCCTGAGACTGGCCTGCTCTTCTAGCTCTCATGCAACCTCCATGTCACCCACTAAGGGTAGGCAAATTCTGACAGTTGCCCAGCAGGAGATTATCACACACCACTGCTTAATTTCCATCTCCTGTCATTAAAGCTATTCAATCCACACAGGGTATGTCTGTGCTCCACTGCGAGCTGGTGATGGCACTCATGCTAGCTCAATCACAGCCAATTTGGGTACCTCCAGATACTACATCCAGGCTCCAAAGTCAGTCTGCTTTTGCAGAAAAAGTGTGGTTACTCTGGGCAGGCAGCATCTCCTGCCCTAGAACAGACAAGCCCACCACACAGCAAATATTTAGTTGCTACTAACTAGGAGGAACTCAAATCAAAATGCTAATTGCCTCATGATCTCCTGGGAATTTTTTTTCTTCTTCTTAACAAAAGCAGGTTATCAAAAGACAGTAAAGACTCCCTAACAGTGCAGAAGCCAGCTCACTTCATACATTTACCCTCTCACTGCTTCTGCACTAGTCATTCAATTCTAGAAACACTTCTCACACTCCATTCTCTAGGGTTACTACCTACTGCAGGCAAGGAGGCCTCCAGTGTGCCTGAAACCTTTCTCCTGGTCCAGGAGCAAACACTCAGGTTGTCTGAAGAAAGATCTGCATTCCCTTTGAAAGGTGACTCCAGACCCAGAAGGTCATGGAGAGACACATTCAAGTGGCTCTCACTGATTTGCCACTATTGGAGCATGAAATTTCTCTGGTTTAGAAAAGGATTCTTACACTAACAGAAGGAAAAATACAATTGAAACGGTAACCCAGCCACATCAGACCTCAAATAAAAGGATACGAAGCAAATACTTAGAAGTGGGGCCATTTCTATCCCTTATAATGAGCAGAGACCTTACTGCTTCACAGGAGAGCTGCAGTAAGGACAAACATGGTCTCAGCAATACTAGAAAGGAATTTTGTACAGCCAGAATAAGTTCAGAGGGCACATCTACCAAACAGGTATTCAGGATAGGGAGAAACATCCCATATAAGCATCATTTCTAGGAAGGAAAGGACACAAACATCTGCTTTGTACATGGCACTGTACCACCTACATTTTTTGAAGAGGTGAGCATACAATACCTCGCCTGTGTTAGGGTTGGAGCAGAGAATTTTAGAATCCTTCCCACAGCTGAGCAGCAGGTCCGAATCTGCCATGCTCCATGCAATGGCCAATATACCCCTGCATGAAAAGTCATAAGAAAAAAGTTCAACATCAATGCAAAATTGTGGCAAATAAAACTGATCTGTAAGTTGAGCTGGGCTTTGTTTATTGAAATGGATGCTTTCTACATGCTGCATGAAGAGGTGTAAGTATAAAGGTACCATTGTATCTGAAAATAAAATGCAACAGCCACTGGGGAGAATATGGACACCAATGTAACAAAATTGGTTATTTGCCTGCAGTATCACTAATATACAATGTTCAAACCTACAAAAATCTGTCAGCTTCTTTTTATTAGCAGGAGATTCAAGGCAGCAGAACAGCTGCTAGAAGTTTTGGCATAAGCCACGTGAAAACTCTTTCCTTGTACCCAAATTTAAGGCATTTAGGGGACAGGGGCAGAGAGACTGTGCAAGGGCACATCTCAGCTTCCCCTTCTTGAAAAAGCATAGTAACAAAGCATGAGCTTCAGTATTTTAACAGGAGGGAGATTTTTCTCTGCTCTGAGGCACATTCCCTTCAAATCAACGAGCCTCCCAAAAGGCAAGCTGTTCAGGACATGGGACTAGCTAGGCAGCAAGCCACCATACAACCACTGCCTGCTGCTGGAATCATCACCTCCAACTAAGTGAGCTTTCACAAGGAACTGCACAAAGCTGTTCACAGCCACCAAGAGTGTCAACACCATGAAGCAGCAGCTCACAAAGGATTCATACCTTGTGTGACTTTCTAGGACACGAAGCGGTGAGGAGGCAAATCTCAGGTCCCACATCTGAATCACAGGCAACCTGTCATCCTCTGAGGCCAAAACCATCTGGGTAGCAACATCAGGGTGCCATGCCAGGCCCGAGCAGTACATCTGGAGGACAGCAGCACACATCATAAAATAACTGAGCAGCACTAAAGGGTGAGACATAACCACCCTAAATATGTCTACAAGTTTTGTGAAACACCATTGAGAGGGCATTTGTTTAAGCATTATTTCTGACCACACTTGGATTGTGGCACCCATTTCAGCAAATGAAGAAGAGAGTCTGCAGTCAGTTTCCCAAGGTCTTCTTTAAGGCATGATTTTGTGCTGTCTTGTGAACAATTCTAAACTTTAGTGTAAGAAAACTGTAAAACCCTTGGTGTAAATGTTTTTTCTCTAATATTTTAATTGATATTTTAATAAATTACTTAAAACTCATCTTTAGGCAGAGGGTATTGCCATGTAAACAGTGTGTCATTAGAGTATAGAAATGAAGACAGGCCACTCTGCTGCTGTTGTGCTGGGCAACACCTAAAGCACTGAGGATGAAACAGTTGACAAGAGTAAGGATGCAGCAACCAAGCAGCTACTTCATAAATTTTGAACTCTTGACACATCTTCAAATTCTGTTAGAGCAACATTCCATTTAAATACAGAATTATACAAACATTTCACCTGCGCAAGGAGGCTTAGTTTACATTTACACTGCTTGGTGGCTACAACTATACAAGGCAGTGTCCTCTGTAACTTGCTCAATGGCAACCACCTGCTCTCATTTCCACTTCCAGACAACAGACGCACAGGCCCCAGATCCATCAGCCAGTGTCCTGCCAGGGCTTAGCCCTTATGCTTATCCCACCTGTGATACCAAGGAGGAAGCTCCGATTCATGGTATCACCTCCTCCATGATCACTCCCCCAGACCACAAACAGCTGCAACCTCTTCTCTCTAGTACACAAAACACGTCACTTTCAACTAGGTGAATAAATAAAATAAAAATTTTCCTCCAAATTAACTTACCACTCCAATAGGAGGTCCTTGCTTTAACCTGCATCTCCCTAGCTTTTTTAAGACAGACATAACACACAACACAACCCCTCTGCAGATACACAGTCTTTTAAAAGAAAGCATTAGATACTTAACATGCGTGTTCATTAAATAGGATGGCCATCAAAGAAGGGGTGTATGACCTGTTTTCACATACCCAGAGGCACCCCACCCCTTATAAGCACCCACGGCAAGGGGTAACTCACTCGGTTATTGTGATCGCTGACTTTGATGATGGGTTCATTCTTCCGGAGATCCCACACAGTAGCTCGACCACTGGGGCTGGCAGATGCCAAAATATGCTGGACTTGCTTATTCCATGCAATGCAGCTGATATCTTCCAGAGGCTGTCACACACACACACAAACACCAGCTTGCCTTTCCAAACCAAAGACTCAAAAATCCTGTTGTTTTCAGGACTTGCTAAACAACAAATTTGCAAGGAAACTTATCCAAGGTACTACTACAAGCATAACTGTCTTTCAGAACAGAAAGTTACTCTTGTGAAAGTATATCTGGGTATACAAAGTCCCCTTGTGTCTTAGATTGTTAGGTTTTAACATGGAAAAATATTGTCTGCTTGAAGCAGTTACGTGTTTCTTTATCCATCCTCCCACCCCCAATTGCTTCTTTCTAGTCTGAGAATGAAAAGCAATGAATGGTAACTCCATCCTTTTTTACACTATCATTACTGGCTGTCATTAAGCATATAGACTATAAGATTTCTCAGCCTAAAAAAAAATAAATCATTGTTGGATATTAAAAAAAGAAAATCCAGTACAGGGATTGCCAAGGTGAACATCCTTCAAAATGCCCATGTGATAATAAATGACTGTGTGTGGTTAAACCCAAAGAGTTCGACCTCAAAATCTTTAAACTTTTCCCATTTCTCACTTTGTTGTCATCAAATTATCATGCAGTAATAAATTATTTTCCAGCAACCACAAACTTCTTCAGTTTTGCATCAATGCACATATGTTTCTGGTGCTGGTTTCTTCTCTCTTCCACAAGGCACAAAGCAAAAAAAGCTACTATTTTTTCCCCCCCACAGATCATCTTTAAGAGGCTAAATGACAGCCCTTAAGCATGGTGTCAGCCCACCCCTCACAGTTTCCTGTCACCAGCAAACTTGCTGAGGTTCATTCTGTCCCCTTATTCAGATAGTTGATGAATATGTTGAACAGGACTGGACCCAACAGGCACTCCCAGAAACCCATGGAATGTAACTGCCAAACTTACTGCCTCATCTTCTGACTTCTTAGTAGCTGCTCTCTATCTTCCTCCTAAACATGGACAAGTCCCATGGACAAGACATCCAGGTCCCTCTCCACAGAGCTGCTCTCCAGCAGGTCAACCTGTACTGGTGCATGGGGTTATTCCTCCCTAAGCACAGCACCTCATGCTTGTCCTTGTTGTATTTCATTAATTCCTGTCTACCCAGCTCTCCATCTGGTGCAGGCGTTGCTGTATGGTGGCACAGCCTTCTGGTGTGTCAGCCACCCCCCCCAGTTTCATGTCACCACCAAACTTGCTGAAGATACATTCTGCCCCCTCATCCAGATAGCTGATGAATATGTTGAACAGGATTGGACCCAATAATGACTCCTGGGGAACACCACTAGCTACAGGACTCCAACCACCCTCTCTGCCACTGTTCTCAACCCTCAGAGCTATGTCTTTTACAGTTCTCAGTCCACCTCACTGTACACTCATCTAACCCACGCTTCCTAAGTTTGGCTGTGAGGATGTTAGATTACTCTGATCAGATCTATTGAACAAATGCAAATCTGGTACCTGCGTCTTCACTCCTGGTGTCATCGGCGTAGCAAAATTGTTCAAGTCCCAGATATAGATTTCAGACTCATTAGCACCAGAGGCCACCAGATTTGTCTGTAAAGCACATTAATAAACATCAGAAGTATTTTCAGTGTTCAGTCTTTGCTGCTGAGAGGCATCAGATCTATAGGACTATGCCATTACTGCTGCCATACATCTTTGCTCTGGACAGACCAAAACATGTGGATGGGTGGAAGTGTGATTCTGCCCCTTGACTCTGCTCTCCAAAGACCCCACCTGCAGTTACTGTGTCCAGCTCTAGTACTCTTTGGACAAGGAGGACATGGACCTATTGGAGCAGGACCAGAGGAAGCCACAAAGATGATCAAGGGGCTGAAGCACCTCTGCTGTTTGGACAGCCTGAGAGAGCTGGGGCTGCTCAGCCTGGAGAAGAGAAGGCTGCGGGGAGACTTCACAGTGGCACTCCCAGCTACAGGAAAGCTGGGGAGGGGCTGCTCGCCAGGGCATGGAGCCACAGGATGAGAGGCGATGGTTTGAAACTAGAGCAGGGTAGGGGGTTAGATGAGAAAAAGTCTTCCCCATAAGGGTGGTGAGACAGTAGAACGGGTTGCTCAGAGAGGTGGGGTAGATCCCATCCTTGGAGACATTCAAGACCAGGCTTGGTGGCCTCTGAGCAACCTGATCTAATGCAGGTTGTCCCTGCTTGCTGCAGGGGGTTGGACTCGATGGCCTTTGAAGGTCCCTTCCAATTCCGTGGTTCTATGAAGTGTGGCATGTGTCCATTGCCTCCAGCAGGGGACAGCATCCATCCCACAGTAAGTGCAATGATCCAGAGCAATTGTGTCTGGGATACAAAAGTCCTTGCAGGGCAACACGAGCTCAGGGCACTAAGCACCCTATAATCACATCCTATGGGGCTGGTGACAAGCAAGTCCCAACTTCACAACAGGCAGAAAGGGAAAGAAAGCAATTTAGAGAAGACATAACGAACACAGAGCTGAAGGTGAGTGTTCAGAGACCAAAATACTATTTAGGAAACAAATCCAACTTAATTCTCAGACAACTGGTAGGGACAAGGATGAACTACCATGCTATCTAGAAGGAAGCAAACACTCATTAGTGATAGAGGAGAGCTTGTTGGTTTTCAGAGCTCTTTTGCTGAAGAGGCTATGTCACCATGTTTGCTGCTCTGCCTCCTCTTTCCAAATAAGAATACTTTTATCCAAACAAAGGAGATAAAAAATCTGATACCACCAGAAATACAAATGAGAGCATGTCAACACTCCCCATGTGAAGATAACTATACTGGCACAGTAAGTGGGTGCTGAAAAAAAAAAAAGGAGACTGGCTAAGAGCACCACAGAAGACAGTCTCTATGTGTAAGCTGAGCTACACAAGACCAGTTAATTGACAGCTGACAAGGGGAAGGAATGAACCAGATGCCTTAAACTCTTTCACTCCCCATCTTGAAACATCAGTGATGGGATCGGTTTTTCTCACAGACAAACACCAAGTTTAGTTCATGCTTTTAGGGGAGAGGAAGGAGACAGAAGTGTTTAAGTTAACCAGTTAAGGCATACATGACAGTACATAATGAAGATCAGCAGAAAACCAACCTGGAACATGTTGACATCAAGCGCTCTTACTGGTCCCGTATGCTTGTCTTTCTGGGCAATTATTACTTCAGCATCTCCAGCTATGATTTTAGCAGGATCATACAGGATGACATTTCCATTTTCACCCCCAGCAATCAGGACTCCAGAAACCTTTTCGTCTGAAGTCATGCTGTGTGGCCCCCAGATCAGCTTGTGGAACCTGTAAGACACGTAGGTCCTTAACCATATACAACCATCCCTCACCAGCTCTGATGTTTCATTCATCCCAGACAAAGCCTGCAGATAGAGCAGACACATCAGATTAAAACACTATCTGCCTTTCTCCTTAAGGGTAAGTCACCATACTGAGCATCCTTTACATGTCCCAGTTCTTCTTTCAATCAAGATGCAGAACCACAACAGGCATAACTAATGACATGGTAATCAATAACATCTCTTGCCTGCAAAATCAAGTGCTCCCAAAAACTCGATTTTGAGCTCACCTTTGCAAAGTGACAACAGTCAAAACAAAGACTGCAAGACTACCCAACCACCACAGCCTGAAGGTAAGCTTATTTTCGAGCAACCTCACACAAGAGAGGAAAAAGGCTTAACTAGAAAAATTCCGAATCCTTTTCTGTATCTCTGCTTTTGGGTGAGCACATTATCTGCTGTACCAAGGTTTCAGCAAGTAATTGATTCACATCACAAATGACACATCTTAGATCAGTCTATCTTCCTGGCTAAATCAAGAAGAATTAAGCTTACTTGAAGGAATAAAGTATTTTCACACCACTGTGTTCATCTGCAAATACCCAAACTTCCTTCAATCCATGAACTTGCTGCATAAGCAAAACAGCATCCTTGCACTCATGCCACGCAAAGAATTCTTCTACATAAAATGACAAGTGGGGCTTACGCAAGCAGAAAGCAAACCCCCATTGACTGGAAGGTGGCAAGGAGTTACTTTAGCATTCGAAGTGTTGTTATTATTCCATTATCTCTGGACAGCTTCAAGTAATTTCTTTAAAACAAGGAGACATCAACATGATGATGCAGAAAGCTAGAAAGAGCAACACTGGGTGAGAAATACTGTAACAGCCAAGTACATCATCTCCTAATGTCATGTTGAGATTACTGAGTTCAAAGAACAATGCTACAGAAGGAAATGAGTCTGATACCAGACAGAACCATTCCTCAGGTAATAGTCTTATACTTCTGAACCTAATTATGAAAGGTTATGATAAACAGAGAGGTCCATGGGGTTGTTCAGGCACTAGTGTTACACCACCAGCAAGACCCATCAGAACTTAGGATAATCTTAAAGACTGAAAACAGCAGGGAACAAAAAACAGAGTTAATGGGGCAATTATTTTTCCTCGTGCACTTTGCTCTTTCCAAGATAAAGCATAGATCTAGAAAAAAAATAAATTCCCCTTAGAAGACAATTTCCAAAGCTCATTTCAGGATTTATCTGTATTTTGTGGGTTTAGTCACCCAGATAACATTTCATTTGCTGCAAACCAAAATAAAACCCAACAAATACACTAGTATCTAGGACAGTATTGGGTTTTTTTTCCCCCTGGGGCAAAGTCAAACTCCTGCATTGCTCACCAAGGAAAGTACTCTCAAAGCAGCACTGCAACCTGGCTACAGGAGTATTTGCTGAAGATCAGTAAGCAAAGCCTTGAAAAAATAAGGTAAACTAAGAACATTTTAGAAGATGAAATACCTCATCCTGCTCTCAGAGGTTCAGCAGGGCATGCTAACACCAGCTTTGCCTGAAGAGCAAAATACCAAAGAGAGGCTGTCTGGTTCTCACAAGTACTAAAATCCCTGCAATCACCAGCTGGTTTATGGACAACACTTAACCTCTAGGAACCCAACAAACAGCATTCAGTCAAGAACTCTGGGAAACAGTTCTAGGTTCTGAACTCTTGAAGTTAGAACAGATAACGTAGACATGAATTTCTACTCATGTCAAAGCTCAGAGAGGTGGCAATGGCTCCACAAAGAAGAGTTAAATTCTCTACTTGGACATACAGTCAAAATGCTGCAACTGTCAGGACCTCCAGTTGCATCCTTCTGGGTCACCAGGGAAAAAAGCGGTTATGCTAAGTCTGATATGAAAAAGTCATGGGCCCAGACTAACGGTACCAAAAATTTCCATCTACTTTGCTTACAGAAGCATCCGACACTTCCATCTACATTGCTTCAGCTCATCCACGACAAGTGCTGCCAAGATGGAAATCGGACACCGATGTTAACAGTTCTCCTTTGGACAAGCACACACTAAGAAACAAAGAGCTAAGTAGAGCTGTACAGCTGGCAATTTGGGTTTGCCAGCTGCAGGGTAAGGTATGATACTATATACATAACGTAATCCAGCTTAGTTATGTTATAAGAGTCTCCAAGAAACACCTACATGTGATCAGGGCAATGCACAAAGTTGTATTTTCTTAATTTCACATTTCCTTCTGTTCTCTGGAGAATCTTAGAAGCTCTCCAAGGTAAAGCGTCTGTATCATAGTCAAACCTACCAGCCAACATCACATTTTCTAGGTCTACATCAGAGCATGAGCTGCTCTTTATTCTTCTGAATCCAAGCTCATTGCCTACACAGCGGCACCTCACTATGTCACAGTATCAACAACATTGACGTGCCTTAAGCCTTCAGCACTAAACTTCTGTTCCTCTCCTAACAGCAGGAGATAAAACCACAGGAGGGGGATAACTGCTTACCTGTGAGAGGAGGGAAAGGTGGCACATGACTTCATACCCAACAAAGGATCTGATAAATCCAACTCAAATATTTCCAGAGAAGCACTTGTGCTGAAGGTTGCATCCAATTGCTGAGCTGATGTACCTACAAAGAAATACAGCTCGGTGGTGAGAAAGCCACAATAATGACAAACAACAAAAGCAGCACAAAGAAGGGCATAAAAACATTATCCTTGCAAAAAGGATTGGAGATGGAGTCACATTCCTGCTTCTCTTTAGATGTAGCAATCCCACCTCTATGGTCCCCCCCACTGGGGAACCAAGCATCTCCCTGACAAATGAACAGCAAAGGACAGGGAACCAGTGATTAGGATTGCTCTCATCTAATCCTGGCAGAATGACAGAAACATCGAATTGTTTGGTTTGGAAGGGACCTTAAAGATCATCTAGATCCAATCCTCCTGTCATAGGTAGGGACACCTCCCACTAGACCACTGTCACTGGCAGAATGGGAAGCATGTTTTTTTTCCATGCACGGCACAAGTGGTTAACTCCATTAAAGCCAAACCACACCATACCCTGCTCCACCCTTCAGGAAACAAAATAACCCCTAAGGCTTTAAATCATGACCAACAACTTAATGGAAGCCACTAGGGCAGCTACTACATGCTTCCCAGAAACTCACCTGTGGCCAGGTAAATGGGGTGCTGTTGGGGAGGGCTCCATGCCTGCATAGCGGTTCGATCAATTTCCTTCAGCTTCATTTCACTGAAAAATAAAACCAAACAATGAAATGCTTAAACAGAACGTGGAGAGGGCTGCACTGCCACAGATTCAGCAGCTCCCTAGGGATTTGATGAAAGCAGGCAAGGTGATCTTCCCCTAAAGTTCTCCCAAACAGAAAGAGACACCTTAGGCACCTATCTCCAGAGAGGGGAAGGCAAAGAATAAGCCTTTGCATACAAAACAACGCTGACGTAGAATAGAGGAAACTGATGACAGCAGACAGGAAAATGTGGGCAAAGCTTCAACTGCTCTCTCCGAAAACTCTTCTCGCAGCTGCATCATGGCACACAAAAGCATCCTCCTCCTGTGCCACTTCCACAGAACAAACCCACCCTCCGCAGAACCCTCATGGGGTTATCACTGCCAAACACCCTGAGCAGCCAGACTGAGCAGGGGAGGAAAAACGTTTTGAAAAGCCTTAGTTTCCAAGATCTCGTTCCAACACCCCGGGAGGGGGAGGCCTCCCCCTCCTACCTAATAAACGCTACGTTGTCCACCCCGTCGAATTGCACCTAGGCCGTTTCCTATGGGAACTGACAGGAAAAACAAAAGTTTAAAAAAAAAAAGTTAAAAGGGGGTGCTTTTACTCCCATCCTCACCTCGGTTTCCCCAGGCGTACACCCGTCCACAGCTCACTTCAACGTGGCAGCCGCGGCTCCGCCTCCCGCCCGGCCACCTTCCGGCTACGCCCCGCGCCTTCCGGGCTGAGGAGAGCGGAGCTCCGCCTCTCGGCCCGTCTGCCTGCGTGTGTCTGTGTGCGGGTGGGGCGTGTGTGTAACGTTGTTGCACCTTCTTCTCCGGACGACGAATGCCGATCAGCCTAGAAAAGGAGATAAGGGAGGCGTTAGGGGCAGCCGCTCTCCGGCGCTTGCTGTGAGGAGGGGAAGGGGGTCAGCAAGGTGAGGGGCTTTTTTTGGCTGTCCTCAGCTCAACAGCAGTAATCACAGCGTTTGTCATGATGTGAACAGCAGTGAGTGAGTCTCATCACGGGACAGCAGGTGAAAAAAGGGAGATTTGCAGATGCGGGGGAAGAGCGCCAGCACACTCCGCTCAGCCGCAGCATCCAACAGCCTCCTCCAGAAGGATGGAGGACGGGGACCTGACGCTACTCGCGGCTCCCAACCCACCTCTCACGGCAGCCGGAGCACAGCTCCGCCGCGGCAGCCGCTCAGCGGGCGGGCAGGCAGCGTGGCTACTGCTGCCGCCTGTGCCGGGCCGAGCAACCGCGCCCGGAGGCCCCTCTGCGGGGCATCTCCCAGGCGCAGCCAGGCATCCACCGCCACAGCGCGGCGGGAAAGGCTGCTTCCGTTCCCGCTTCCACTATATATAAGGACTGAAAGCTCCTCTCCCCATTGGCTGCGAGGATTGCCTTTTCTCATTGGCCCATGCTGCTCCACCGCCCCTACCGGTTGGCTCGCTTCCCTTACATCAGCAAAGGCGGGACCGCAGCTGGGCTAGCAGCGGTAGCTGCCCTGCCCAATAGTGAAGCGGCTTGGTGCGGAGCGTCTGGCTAGCTAGCAAATGAGAAAGAAGAAAGCTGGGAGGGCTGTG
>VZTY01023662.1:54600-65105 GCA_013400935.1 Turnix velox | reverse complement strand
ATATAAATAATTTAAAAAATAAATAAATGCNAAAAAATAAAAAAAATAAATAAATGTGCATTGGAAGAACATAAATGGATGTAAATTGGAAGAGGGGAGATTCAGGCTGGAGAGAAGGAGGAAATTCTTTGCTGTGAGGGTGGTGAGATACTGGAAGAGGTTGCCCAGAGAGGTTGTGGATGCCCCCTCAATCCCTGGAGGTGTTTAAGGCCAGGCTGGATGAGGCATTGAGCAACCTGGTGTAGTGAAAGGTGTCCCAGCCTATGGCAGGGGGGTGGAACTAGATGATCTTTAAGGTTCCTTCCAACCCAAACCATTCTATGACTCTATAAAATCCACACCAACCAAGAAAAGCACACATGGCATAGCCATGGAGTTGTGATGTGCTCACCAAACTGCCTCTTCAGCTCTTCCTTCTGTTTCCACTTGGTTATTTCCTCTTCAGTGACTTCCTCCCGTGCCACACTGCTCAGCTCATAGGCATCAATTTGGTGCAACCTGGGCAGCAAATCTTTGACCCACTCGTAGCGAACGGGACACACCGTCCGCACGTAGATTTTGGATGTCACCGTCACATCATGGAAGATGATCCACTCCAGGAGAGTCTCCTGGTTATAAAGCTGAAAAATTAAAGAAGTTACTTCAAAAATGATATAAAAATAAAGCCCCACTATGTATTTCTAGACCATCCTCTGAACTTGAAGGGGTGAGGCTCTCAAAATGAACACTGTGACACTGATTCTCCCTGATCTAGTGGGAGGTGTCCCTGCTCATGGCAAGGGGGTTGGAACTTGATGATTTTTAAGGTCCCTTCCAACCCAAACCATTCTATGAGGTGTTTAAGGCCAGGCTGGATGAGGTATTGAGCAACCTGGTCTAGTGGGAGGTGTCCCTGCCCAGGAACTAGATGATCTTGAAGGTCCCTTCCAACCCAAAACATTCTATAACTCTCCTGGCTCTTATTTCACAAATCAAACAGAAGATTTTCTTTACAGAGACGACATTTCTTATTCTTTTTAAAGACTTTTTGTTACTTTACTAAAAGAATTTGGTAACTTACTGTAGATGAAGGATGGATGTAGACTATGCTGCCGTGTCCATCCATTGTGCAGAATGTCCTGGCTGCAGATCTGTAAGGTTTGTGGAAAAAAAAAAAAAATTAAAATAAAATGGAATAAAATACACTTTGCTGTGATTAGACAGCAAATCAACAAGAGCACAGAAGAAAATGCTCCAATATATGAGCAGGGAAAAATCCTTCCAGAATGAAAAATGAGGAATATAATACATCTGCCTAATTTTCTCTGGGAATGCTGCAGATAATAAATAATAAAGACAATAATAAAGCAAGTTTGGGATTAGACATTCCCAAGCTCTTCAGTTTAGTTTTTGGAGATACCCTTTGGTTTGCAGGCTCATTACAAAGACAGAAAATTCACTGTTTAAAGGATGTAAGGGTCAAAAGAAGGTTTGCAGGCTCATTACAAGGACAGAAAAATCACTGTTTAAAGGATGTAAGGGTCAAAAGAAGGGAGAACTCACCAGCCCTGTGCAGAAACCTCACCTTCAGATGCAGTCACTGCTTTTAACAATATGTAGCCATTAAAGAATATGCATTTTGCATTCAATTCTCCAAACTTCATTACTTACCTCCTGGCTACGTTGATAAAATATCCAGCACACAAACATCTTCTCAGCAGTTCAGTTTTGGAGCCTTCAAATGTCTCTTTAGGGAAATCTGGCAGCTACATAAAGAAGAAATAACACCAATAAGGATATTTCCTAAAGAAAAAAGAACCTCTACTCCACACTCCATACCCTGGATTTTAAACTCTGGGTTTCTCACCTTGCAGAAACCACAGGGAAAGGAGAAAAATTAATTCTCCTTCTTGCTCTTTACCACCACCACACCTGTGAGTTACACAAGCCCCAGCAGTGATGCACATTTTAAAGTGGATTAGTTTCTACCAGAGAAAGGCAGCAGCCATCTGGCAAAGGTTCAGCAGTCCAGTCCAGGTCTGAAATATCAACTTACATAACTGGATCAGATCTATAAAGTTAATTTTTATTTTTTTTTACCTGTTTCAGTTTGCTGATTATTTCCCGAAGCTGTTTCTCCACACTGAAGGCAGATTTTAAAGCTCTCCAATGAATCCAGTATTCCTGGCACCAAGCTGAAGGCGACTTGCTGAGAACAGAAGTACTTGCATCATAAAGAAGCCCTTTGTAAGCTTTTTTTTTGTCATGGTTGTACAAACAAAGCAACCACAACAGCCAGATACTTTGTTAGTTCGAATAATAGGTGTCTTGATAGACATTTCAGATCATAACAATCAGGATTAAGTGATAGGTTTAAAAACCACCAGCAGCTGAAGGTGGGGAGGTTACAAGCAACACAAAAACACTCACTGGGAGGAATAATTTCCTACCTTGCTTTGCACTGCTCAAAAATATTTAAGAGGGTTGCAAAGTCATTGCATCCTCCCACTTGTGAGGAAAGCTCCTGGTGTTGAAGTTCTGCCTCCTTCTGCTTCTTAGGATCACCTGAGGAAGTAAAGTTACATCTCACTTCAACGAAGCCACTTTTATTTATCACTCCTACCTCATTTTCCTTCTCTCTGAGGTCTGTTTGACAGTATCAGCTCTTTGTTCATATTATTTTTAGATTTGTCTCTCCTCCACAGCTGCATCTGCAGCTCTTTCCCCTTTCACTACTGCTGGAGAGCACGCAGATGCAATTAAATCTGTGATTAAGCTCATCAGTCAGCACGAGAGATGATGATTTCTAGTGATCCAGAGGGAAGGGTTCCATGCACTGCCCTCTCTCCATCATTTCAGATTCAGTGTGGAAAGACAAAGGAACTCCAGCCTTAAATAAACAGCTCACAGGGGTCAAGTGAGTTTTTCTTTAGGAAAAAAAAAAACAAAACATCCCATTTTAGCAACATCAGATCTATTTCACTCAATTTTTCTCCTAGCCCTCAAGTAATGGAGGTCTTTAAGAAGAGACTAGGAAAATAAAATAAAAGTGATCTGTGATTTTAGTGGGGATTCACCTTCACTAAATGCTAGGAATGTTCTAGGCAAAAGCAACATTTCCTCAGTGTTGTTTCAAGTTCTAAATACCCAAAGAATTTCCTCCTCAGCACAAATTACTCCCCTCCTAGAGGAGAGCACTCAACTAATGGAGGTCTTTAAGAAAAGTCTAGAAAAAAAGAAAAGTGATCTGTGAGTTTAGTGGGGATTCATCTTCACTAAATGCTAGGAATGTTCTAGGCAAAAGCAACATTTCCTCAGTGTTGTTTCAAGTTCTAAATACCCAAAGAATTTCCTCCTCAGCACAAATTACTCCCCTCCTAGAGGAGAGGGATATGGCTCTAAAAGCCAAAGTGTTGCAGGGCTGAAGATGGTAGAGGTTGGTGGCATTACAGCTGACACCAACGAAGTCAAGAAGCTTCTTCTGCCCATAAGCAAGTCCCCTGACAACAGGAGTCTTTGTGGTTGAGTTCTGGAGAGTAACAAACGTGTGCACTAGCTGGTGGAACAGATAAGGAGGGCACAGTGCCAGACAGAGCACAGGGAAGCAAAAGCACAAAGTTGCAGGAGTGGAACAGAGCCCAGAGCAGAATCCAGGCTATCAGCACCCTCAGCAGTGTCTTTACTTTAGCTGTTGTTGCCCTCACAGGCACGGTTAATAGACTACAGAGATAACTGGACTGGAGCCAATGAGTGACCAGAAAGGACAAAGGTCTCCCACAAAAACTGTGTCACACACACACTGATATATGACAGGCAGA
This sequence comes from Turnix velox, assembly GCA_013400935.1. Classification (NCBI taxonomy): domain Eukaryota; kingdom Metazoa; phylum Chordata; class Aves; order Charadriiformes; family Turnicidae; genus Turnix; species Turnix velox. Next base: position 61,308 of record VZTY01023662.1, on the reverse strand, counting down.
TGGGGGAGGATGGGTTGGAGGGAAAGGAGATAGACAGGAGGACATGGGAGACTGGTTTTAGCACTACTGAACCCCTCAAAATTACATTTTTCCATTAAAAAAACACTGGAAATGGAGGCTGTGACAAGCTGAGCTTCTCAGTTAGAAAAGGGGGTTGTAACTTGATCTTTAAGGTCCCTTCCAACCCAAACTATTCTATGATTCTATTATTTAAAAGTTCTATTTGGTAAAACAGAGTTATTGAACTGAAAAGTCAAACCAGGGGTGACCTTGTTGCTTAAAAACAAAGCAGTCAGTCCCTGCTGTCTGTTCTTAGAACAGCAGGACATCTGATGTTTTGGTTTGCTGGAGGTTTGGCATCCTTACTCTCCAGTAAAGGCTTGTGCTGCCATAATAAGAAAGATAGAATCAGCTGTCACCTTGAGATACTTCTGTAAGATAATGTGGCCTGACAAACTATTAGTGTAGAAAATTAGTGAGACCAAAAACTACAGGGAAGGTGTAAAAGTCTCCAGGTGAAGCTCTGCATGAGTCTAACCACTGTCCAAGCAGAGTTCTCCATCCAAAATTGCTTTGTGATAAGAATCTTCCTACCTGGTCGAATGAAGACATTCTCCACAGACAACATGGCTGCAATGGGGAGCAGCAAATCTTCACAGTCAAGAGAAGCAGCTTTTAGGACAGCACAGGACAGGTTGGGAGGGAGGGGAAACTGCACCAGGAATTCACCCAGTCTTGTCACGTGGCCTCTCCTTATCCCAGAAAAAATACACAAAGATGAGACTCAAAAAAAAAAACCCAACCATGTTTAAATGACCACCATATTTTCAAAAATAATGTGGAAAAAGCATTTCCCTCCAGATTGTTTTAAAACTTCAGTCTCCATGTGCTTGGACAGCAGCAAGTGTCACCAGCAGAAGAACCTCTCACCCTCCTGCACTTCATGGCAGGCAAAGCCAGCTTTTTAAGTGCATCAGATGCTTGAAATTTTTATTTTGTAGGAGAAGAATTCCTGGAAGTTAAGAATAAGATCTCTCTTCCTGTCTTGTGATCTTGGATGGGCCTCCCAGCTGGTATCTAAGGACCTTAGTCACAACAACCTGGGATCTGCTATCAGGAACTACAGCACAGAGAGATGAGGTAATTTGTCTGAGGTCACTCAGGAACTCCAGAACAATGTGGGGAATTAATCTGTATCTTTCAAGCCATGCCCTAACCCAAATTTTACTGAGAGTATATTAAAACCCAGTAGTTAACTTCCTAATCTAATAATAAGGAAAAGTATTCTACTACTGGGGGAAATCCTTTAGCCCACACAAAAAGCTCCCTAAGAACAGTTAAACCACTCAATTTTTAATTCCTGTAGTGCTAAAATCCTTTATTTTTTTTACCTGTCAATAGCACCACACTGATACAGCTCCTTGAGAGCTTCTAAAATGTGTCTTTCTTCAGGGCGGTCCAAATAGGGAAACCTAGAGTGAAAAATTAAATTAAAAAAACCCAAATCAACTCAGTGTTGAGATTTTGTACAGCTTTGTTAGTTCCCATATTTATTAAAACACTTCTGTAACCTCTCAATAAAGGTTTCTAAGCAAAGTGAATATCAGCATCTTTGCCATAAGGGTGATATTTTACATATATTTAGGTAGATATATAGATATATAAGATTAATAGATATGTATCTAGATATATAAACATATATAAATATATATATAGCTTTGTGAGGAGTTCCCATAACAGATCCCAGCATGGCACATGCAGAGACAAGCTGTGTCTTCTGCATGATCCAAAAATTAAACCATTCCACACAATTTTTTGGTGTCCAAAGCTTCCAGATTACCTCCTGGCATCTAAACATCAGCATTTTCTAGGGAACACTAGTTCATTTTGGAGATAAGGAGTTAAGTTTTGGCAGAGTTTCAAATTGAATCTGAGCTCCAGATCCAAAGAGTGAAAAGAAGAGCAGAAAAGCTGACAAGCTGATGGTATCAGAGTGTCACAGTTGGCTGGGGACCTCATCCTGCCACATGCCACCAGGCTGCTGCTGCTTGTGCTGAGCCTCAGGAAGAAAATTATAATCCATCCCCCCCCTTTCCATGGAAGTTACCTTATGACATCATGCACTGAAAGGCACTTCAAGGTGAGGATGACAGATGTCAGGCTGGTTCTCTTGATCTCTGGGACTGTGTGATCAGGCATGCACTGCTCCCAGAATTCCTTGCTGTACAGCCCATAGCTTTTTCCAGAGGATGTCCTGCCAGCTCTGCCAGCTCGTTGCTTTGCTTCACTCCTGCCAGAAGAGGAAAAAACAGAGGGGGGAAAAAAAAAATCCAAACTCTGGAACCCTTCTGTGATTATCCACGCTGAAATTTTGATAAATTATAGCAATTTCTATGCTTGTAGGTGGAAGACAGATTATACTGTGCACAGCTGAGAAATCCAGCTACACAAGAAGCAAGTGAAGAAGCATTTTTGTGCAAGGAAAGACTTATTTGAAACCTCTCTGAATCAGGCTGTTGTGTTCAGCAGACACAAGATGACACATGAGCCACTGTTGGGACTACAGACAATTGTCTGCATTGTCAATTCCCTCATAATGCCTGTATTTGAAATTATAAGTCCTGATCATGATCTATTTAACAACAAACAGAATGGCTTTAAATTACAGAGCCTCAAAGCTGCCCACCCCACTCAATTTATTATTCTTTTTTTTTAAAGATAAACCAATACACAATATTGTGAGATCAGCTCCCAGCAATACAAAGCAAAAAAAGTCTCTTTAAAACTTACTTTGAAATGGGAACCACCTCCAATATGTCCAAGCCAACTCGGGGGTTGTGGTTTAACTGCTTCACAAATCCACTGTCTACTACATATCTGAAAGAGATTCAGACTCTGTCAGAGAAGAAAACTCAGTAGACAGACAGATAAAAAGATAACAGTATCAAGGGTGTTTTTATTCACTACTGGTAATTACTGGGCAGGTTTAGTAGTAGAAGGAAGTTGGAGGTGTTTTGCCAAACTTAATAGAATTTTCTGAATTATTCCCTGTGTTATGAAGGAGAGGAAACAATACCTGACGCCTTCAATAGTCAGAGATGTTGCAGCAATGTTTGTGGACACCACACACTTCCTGATGCCCTTGGGAGCTGGCAAAAATATGCTCTTCTGTTGATCTAAAATGACAGACAGACAAATTAGTCAGGCACCTTTCTTCCATGCAACTTTTTATTTTGCTTTTTTCAGCAGGCAATGATTTTTCTCCCTCTCTACAGATCATCAGCAGCCCTTTGAGGTGAAAACTGCTGCTTGTCCTGAACACTTATTCAGCCTCTTGGCATTCTACACCCCACACCCACACATCTACTGGGCACACTCCATCTGAAAATGCAGTGTCTCTGCTCAGTAAAGGTCAAAGAGCCTTTGTTTTTAACTCTTTGAAACTAACCCTGGTACTGCTGCCAAGTGAAGCAGGCTGACTCATCCTGATAACCTGTACTTTCCCATGTTGTGTAACACTGAACTGCTTCCATCTCCCCTTACAGCTCTGCTCTCATCACCACAAACCTACTGCCAATATTTTTTCCATATAAAATAAATTGTGAGTGCCTAAAAAAGGCACCTCAGCTTTCAGTCACACAATATCCCCTTCCTAAAATGAAGATTATCTTGATGCCATATCCAATGGATGTGAATTTTAAGAGGAAGCTTCTGTGCTGAAGTTTGATTGAACAACACCAAAACCCACCTGAATAATGCTATGGGGTTAATGAATCCCATTTTTTCCCAATTTCAGAGGAAATATTTCATCAGGATAGTGCCTCTAACAGCTCTTCCAGTCAACCTATATGGGAATTAAGCTTGCTACAACATTATATGTTCTTACCTGTTGACATTGACCCATACAATGGTAAGATAAGCAGCCCTTCAACAGACTGGTCGTGGACTTCATATCGGTAATCAATAGATTCTGCTTTCTTGAAAAGCAAGTCACAAGCTTTTTCTATCTCAATTTGACCTAAAAAAAACCCACACAAGAGTATTTAAACAACCTACATAGCTGTAACTCTGCTTTCCTTGTTTGTAACACCTTTAAACAAGACTGTTTTGCCAATATTACAGGGTCATCAACACCATTACAGGGTCATTAACACCATTACAGGAGGGAAGTAAGATTTCTGAGAATGAGTTTAGAAGGTGACAAAAATCCCCACCTGTCAGGAAAACCAAGATGTCACCTTCTGGTTCATTTAGGTGGATATCCATGGTCACTTTCACAGCCTGAAACAAACAACAAGCAAGACAGTAACAACTGGAATCACACTGAATCTTTCTAAACTAATTCTTGTGATGTTTCACAGAGATAATCACATCAGGAAGAGAGAAAACCAGACCTCTGTAACATAAGCAGAGCTGCCCACATCCCTGGGGCTGAGCAGGTTGCAGAATATCTCCTTGACAGGGTAATTTCTTCCTGGAATATGTAGCACTGAACAGTCTCCAAAGAATTCTGAGAGCTTCTCTACCTCCAGGGTGGCCGACATCACCACCACTTTCATCTCTGTCTTCCTGCCCTCTGGTTTCTTCTGTAGAAATAACTTCTTCAGCAAACCAAACAGAATATCCTGACAAATTATGAGAAGAAACTTCCATTAGTGCTTCAATTTTCTCAGTCAAGCTTGGATTTTTACCCCACAGATACAGTGAAGATAGAAAAATCATATCTCCAGGGCTTAAGCACTCAGAAGAATAGATGAACTTCCCCTGGTCACCTTACAGCAAGCTGATTAGTTTCTAGAATTTAATACATTTTTTTATCAGCTTGTAAATAGGATCAGAACAACTTAAAATCCTTCCTTTTTCATTTTTGTACTCTCATAGTCAAGTCATTTGCAAGCAGCAGCCTGAGATTTATTTTTAAAACTCATCACCTTTATCCAGGTTATCCAAATGTACTTTCTCCTTTCTCATACAATTTTTTGTTACAATTTCAGCAAGTTTATTTTACTCTGCATTGCTCCAGATTAAAAATTTGCCCCTTTCAGTTAGACACAGGTGACAAAGCAACAACTCTTTCCATCCCAGCTCAATTACTCAATACCCTCAAGTGTCTTGAAGGCAGATGGGATTCCCCAGCTGGGCTGGTAGATTGTCTTGACACACAAAACAACCTCTTGAGGACTCAGTGACTTGAGTCTCACAGAAGGGTCAGAGTGACATCTGATAACTTTTGGAACTTGGGTCAGTCTAGAGCCTTCCAAGACCCTAAAAGCCATAATCTCTCTGCACAGCCATACACACACCCTAAGAAACACACAGAGCTTTGTTTCTGTGTGGGTTTTTTGTTTTTTTTTTAAATTAGGATTCTAGAAAGTTTGTGGTGGCTTCAAACTAAGCCACCCCACAGTCTTAGGACAGCAAAAGAACAAGGCTTATCTTTAGAAATTCATCCAAAATCCTTCAGGATTGTGCAGAATGGAAAGAAATGTACAAACAGACATCAGTGAAGGAGAAACAGTGACACAAAGAGACAAGGCAACACTCACAGTGCTGAGGCTCCGCTCGTGGGCTTCATCCAAAATGATGATGCTGTACTTGCTGAGAAGGGGGTCTGCCAAAATTTGCCTCAACAAGCAGCCATCAGTCATGTACTTGATGGCAGTGTCCTGGAAAGTTTAATTAGACATTCAGCTGTTAGCCTGGATCTTCATTTCAAAGTAAACACTTTTACACAGGACACACATTTGTGAACACACAGAGATCCTTGCCTATGTTTTGCTTCTCAGGTGATAAAATGAGTTACAAGATTCTTAGGACTAGGAATAACGGATGTAAATTGGGAGAGATTTAGGCTGGATATAAGAAATAAATTCTTTATTGTGAGGGTGGTGAGACACTGGAAGAGGTTGCCCAGAGAGGTTGTGGATGCTCCCTCAATCCCTGGAGGTGTTTAAGGCCAGGCTGGATGAGGCACTGAGCAACCTGGTCTGTTCAGAGGTGTCCCTGCCCATGGCAGGGAGGGTGGAACTAGATGATCTTTAAGGTCCCTTCCAACCCAAACCATTCTATGGAGATACAAAGAACTGCAGCTTCAGCACAGCTGAGACAGGAGGCATCTCCAAGCTCAGAGATCTTCCTCAAGAAAAGCCCTAGGGCTGTGCCATGCTATTGAGAACCCCACAGCCCAAACATCAACCCACAGCCCACTGACACCACCATGGGGTGTTGTGACAGCCCCTGCAGAGCCCTACCTCACTGGTGCAGTCATCAAAGCGGACCTGGTAGCCCACCAGGGTCCCCAGGGCACAGCCCATCTCCTCAGCCACACGCTGGGCCACTGAGATGGTGGCAACTCGGCGGGGCTGGGTGACACCAATGGCCCCCTCCTTGGCAAGGCCTAAGGGAGAGACAAAGCACAGAGGGATGTGTCAGTCACTCAGTGTGGGCCTTAATACCTCTGTAACACACTTATGGCCACAGTTTGTTACTTTAATGTGTTTAATCAAGCCAGAAAAGCCTGAAGAGCCTGAAGGAGTGGAGGCAGCTCCTGAAGGGGCTACAGGAAAGCTGAGGAGGGGCTGTTTGCCAGGGCATGGAGACACAGGGTGAGGGGCAGTGGTTTGAAACTGGAGCAGGGCAGGGTTAGGTGAGACAGGAGGAAGAAGTTCTTCCCCATGAGAGTGGGGAGACACTGGAATGGCTGCCCAG
>VZTY01023662.1:37973-54347 GCA_013400935.1 Turnix velox | reverse complement strand
CCCCATCAAGCCTGGAGAAATCCAAAGCCAGGCTTGCTGAGGCTCTGAGCAACCTCATCGAGTGCAGGATGCCCCTGTCACCACAGAGAGCGGCATTCCATGACTTTTGAAGTTCCCCATGACTCTATCCANGACAGTGACACCAGATAGTCTTTGAAGGTCCCTTCCAACCCTATGACTAGGAAGAAGTTCTTCCCCATGAGGATGGTGAGACACTAGGTGTCCCACAGAGGTGGTGGAGGCCCCATCAAGCCTGGAGACATCCAAAGCCAGGCTTGCTAAGGCTCTGAGCAACCTCATGGAGTGCAGGATGCCTCTGTCACCACAGAGAGCGGCACTCCATGACTTTTGAAGTTCCCCGTGACTCTATCCACCTTTATCTGCGCTTGTTTTCCCACACGCCGGGGGCCGCGGGGGGGGCTTTGAGGGAGAGTCTGCCCCCTCCCCGGCCGTTACCTGCCTCCAAGAGGTACTTGGGCAGCTGCGTGCTTTTGCCGCTGCCTGTCTCTCCGGTGACGATGAGGAAGGGCTGTTCTCTCACGGCTTCCACCAGCGCTCGGCGGTGCCGGCGGATGGGCAGCCGAGTGTCCGCCTCTGTGGCGGCGGCGACCTCCTTTCCGCGTCACGTGACCGCGCGCGCTGATGACGTACGTACGCACTCCCAAAGGCGGGATATCGCGTTCCCTCAGCGCCGCCGAGGCCTCGTGCTCTTTCCCTAAATCCTTTCTTTTTTCCTCAAAAAAACACCAAACTTCTTCCGGAGGGACTCAATCCTGCGGGCTCAGCTCCTCGCCCCTGGCAGGGCACGTAAAACCTGTCGTTATTATTGAGCCGTTGGTTAAAAATGTGGAGAAAGGGGATTCGGGCCCATTCCCTCTGCTCTCCTCAGCCCCCGCCTGGAGTTTCTGCCTTCGGCCTTGAGGCTCTTGGTGCAAGAAGGACATGGAGGTGGTGGAGAAGGGCCAAAGGGAGCAATGAGGGAACTGCTACGAGGAAAGGATGGGGGAGAGTTGAGGATGGAGAAGAGAAAACTGCNTGGGGCCTGTGGAGACAGGACAAAGGGCAGCGATTTGAAATTAGAGCAGGGCAGGGTTAGGGGAGGCATGAGGAAGAAGTTCTTCCCTGTGACAGTGGGGAGACACTAGAAGAGATTGCCTAGAGAGGTGGTGGACACTCCATGAAGCCTGGAGGCATCCAAGACTAGACATGCTGAGGCTCTGAGCAACCTCATCTAGTGTAGGATGTCCCTGTCACAGGACAGGAGAGCACTAAATGCCTTCTCTAAGTCCCTTAAAACCCTATGATTCTATGATTAGGAAGACGTTCTTCCCCATGAGGGTTGGGAGACACTGGAAGAGGATGCCCAGAGAGGTGGTGGAGGCCCCATTTATCCCTGGAGACATCCAGATCCAGGCTTGCTGAGGCTTTGAGCGACCTCATCTAGTGAAGGATGTCCCTGTCACTGCAGGGGGGTGGCACCAGATGGCTTTTTAAGGTCCCTTTGAGCCTATGATTCACCGGGGCTGATCGCGCGGCGCTGCGAGCTGAGACCCGCAGGTGGCGAGCGACGAGCGCTCAGAAATCCTCCCTCCTCCTCTTCCTCCCCTTCCCCGGGGATGTTCCTTTTTACCCTCCCCAAGAATCCCCCGGTAAATTCTCCACCACCCCTGGGCTGGATTTTGCCCTCCTTTTCCCCCACACACCGCCTCCTTTTCTAACTGGCTGTGGAGAATGTTCACCCATCGCCTCAAGCATCGCTGCCCCGGAGCAGCTGCCGGCCTGGAAAATGTCACATCGGTCCCCAACGTCACCCATTTCAGCCGTGTCTGACCTCTGCCTGTTTGTTCAGTCTCCTTCCAAACTGGCACTGCAAAACTAGGGTAAATAAACTTGTTTTTCTGCCCTCCCATACCTCAGTAGATAGAGAGAACACAGCTCTGTTTCACTCCATTCCTACCATGGGGTTGGTTTATTGCTGAGAGATTATTTTATGCAATAATCTGACAAAAAGAGACAAATTCCTTTTCTGAAGGCTCACAAACAATCCAACCTTCTGAAAACAGGTCTTCTTTGCAACATGCAGATTCCCACTTCGGATAGCACCAAGGTATATAAATCTTCCCTGCAGCAGTTATCAAAAACAACCCAAATTCTCCCATTTAAGCCCCAAAAAATGTGTCAGCCCAGCAGTAAGATTGCTATAATCCCCCCTATAGCCCTGATCTCACAGGTACATAGGTTGTTAATCCCTTTAATATGCATATTTATTGCCTCATGCTGCCTTGCCACTAGGCACTGCCTCAGATAATGCTGATCCCATGCACTGTTTTATTATTTCTTATTCTATTTCTTATTTCTTACACATTCCCAACATCTCATTATGGGTTTTTTTTAATATCCATTTGCTAATAACTATGTAATGGGTTTCACAGATCTATTTGTGCACACTTGCACATTCTGCTTTAATTTTTATTTTAAAATCACCTGCTGCTTTTGGCAGACGTAAGGAGTAGGTAAGGTTTTTTTACAATTTTCTTTCCTTTTGTCTTCCCAAAGCCCAGGAACGGTGGGTTTGGTTTTAATCAACCTCTTTGCAGTCTTGAACTTTGTCCTCCTGGAATACAGGGCCATTCATTTAAGGATTTCCCCTCTGTCTAATAAACATTAATGAATCGCACTCCAACAATTCCCTCATGATCTTATCTTGGCTTCACAGATGGGGAAAACAGAGACAAATTAAGGGGTCTGCACACACCACAAATCAAAGCCAAAGCTGGGGGAAGGACCCAGTAATCCCACCACAATTCCCTGCTCCAATAACTCCATTTTTTTTAACCCTCACAGCTGCTCTCTTGGCTGCTCCTTTTCCTAAGATTTAGCTTTTTTTTACACATAACTGCAAATTCTACCCCATGATGGAGGGCTGTGGCTCTGGCAGCTTCCTGTTGTGAATCCCTTATGAAGATATCTTTTTTCCTCTCTTTTCCCAGAGAGAACCATGGGATTTGAGACCAGAGAGACAGTGGGATGTGAGGAATATTCCAGAACCTACCTGTGCACTAGTTAATCCATCTTCCCAGAGGCAACACCTGATTTCAAGGTATTTTCTTACCCTTTCCCTGGACAAAGCATCCAATTCTGTGAAGAAAAACCACATTTATTAATCACTCTGAGCAAGTGAAGACAGGTAATTGCCATGTGTCTGGAATCTCTAAGTAGGGCCACTTTCTAGAAGAAAGATTTCACTGCAGACAAAGAATAATCCAACCTTCCCTTTAAGCTGCTCTCCTGTGGGATGACCAGGGTTTTTTTTTTTCCAGCCAGGATTTTTGTAGCTCTGGCTGTGAGTCATTACTAAAAAGGTGTGATTCTTAAACCAGAGGATGGGCATTATAGAACGAAGGTGTCAGACAGCAAAAAAAAAAACCCAAAGCCCCTTTTACAAACCCCACAATCTGCCCTCTTACAGCACCTTGCTAAGAACCATTTACAAATTGACAAGTTTTATTACAAATTTCTCACTGCTTCTTGCTGAAGACAAAAATCAGACACCTCTTGGTTGCATAATGAATAGATTTTCTTTGAATATAGCTCCATGGACAACAATTTCTCCAGTGCAGGTTTTTGCTAGGAGAGCCAGGTTACTCATGGCTGCTTTTACAGGTTTTGGCTGAAAAGGGCTGCAGCTCTGGCAGCAATCTGTGGCTTCAGTGGGTGGCAAGGGGCAGTGTATGGCCAGAAATTGCTCTAAAACACAGATATTTCTGTGCTGAGGCAAGATTTGCAGTGCCAGTCTGCTCTGGGACTACATCTCAACTGCAGCCAGCCATCTGCACCACTCAGCCCCTGGAGAAGGTCACAGAATCACAGGATGTCAGGGATTGGAAGGGACCTGGAGAGATCATCTTGTCCAATCCCTCTGCCAGAGCAGGAACACCCTGATCAGGTCACACAGGAACATGCCCAGGAGGGGTTTGAATGTCTCCAGAGAAGGAGAATCCACCTCTCAGATCCTCAGAGTTGCTGCTGGCATGGAGGATGAGATAAGAGCAATTCCAAGGGCTCTGTGGTTTGTCCTGCACATGGCTACAGCCATGTTTAACCTGCAGGAAGCCACAGTGACAAACCCTCCTCTCTGCACCCCAGCTCTGCAAACATTTCAGCACAGGAAATCCAGCAGGGGAGACCTGGCTTTTACTCACTGCCAGCCCAGGCTCTTCAAAGTGTTTTCTGTTCTCTTTCAAGTGGGTCTGTGGCAGGCCAAGGGGCTGATTTGTCACTTTACCACCCTCACACACCCTCCTGCATCCCCATTTTTAAATTTAAACTCCAGTGTCAGCTCTGCAGCTGTTTCCGAGGCCACAGACATGAGTGATCGCTGCTCCCACCAGGTGCAAGCAGGAATAAAAAGGTCACGGGGCTGGGGGGAGGGAGGGGAGGATTGGGCTTTGGCTCAGCTGTTTGCATTCTCACACAGAGCACTGTCCATCTGTCTGTCCACACACACCAACCAGACAGCAAAGTGAGGAGATGAATATTGGGAAACAATTTGGTGATGTTCATACAAAGACATGCACTCTGTGCTTTAAAAAAACCCAGATTTTTCCAGCAAAACCCTCCCCAGCAGCCCTTTGGATCATAGAAATGATCCCTTCAGAATGGCATGGGAACAGTCTCCCCGGAGACTGGGGTAGGGTAGGCAGGAGAAGACTGAAATCTTTACACAGTGCCTGGGATTTTTGTGTTAAATTAGAGCATTTTCTTCCCACACTCACCTAAAAAGCTGAAGGCAGGCAGTTACTTCTGGGCAATTAGCACATAATGCTGCTGAGAGCAATCAGGGCAAAATTTCCACCTGGGATGGACCAGACCCATCTCCCCAAGTCTCCACCTGAAGAATTTCACTAATCCAAGGCTCTTAGTACCCTCAGGAAGGAAAGCTGATGGCTATTTTTAAGACCTTCTCACGCTTGCACTTCTGTTCCAACCCAGGAGAGGCTTCTAATCTATTTCTGGACGTCAGGCACCATTTCTGACTTCCTTCTCAAATGTGCAAAAGAATCAATAATTCACTTAGGCCCTCCACTCCCATTAGGGCTATGATTTAAACATATTCCTATGGCTATAAAAGAAGCAGATAACCCAAAAATATCCTGGAATTGCCCTCTTGTGTGCAGCAGCACCTCCTACCACTCAAAGCACTTCTATTTCTCAAATCTCAGACAAAATACTGCTCTTTTGTTCTATATTGAGGCCAGGGAATAGAAGCAGCTGACTGCTTTCCCAGCCTCTGTCCTCACTGAGGGGGATGTGGGGTGAAGAATTAACCCCTGGCACGAGCTTTTCTCATGATAAGTCAAGAAAAGCCAGATCTCCTCAATGCTCTCCCAGAATTAGATGGTGGTGAACTGGAGACACCCATCACCTTCCTCCTTGCCCCAAAACCCTCACCCTGGACTGCAGTCAGAGGCTCACCCAAGGGTGATCACCTTCCACAGCCTTGTTTTGATGGAGCTGAGATTCACGTGGCTTAATTAGGAAGAAAAAAGTATGAAATCCCACTGATGCTGTCATTCCTCTTAAGTTGGTCATAAGCTTGTCCCTCTCTCCTCTCTGGGGTCAGCTTGTCTTGAAGGGATGAGCTGGGCTCCAGGAGATGAAGCTCCTTGGCCAAGATTTGAAGCAAGTATGATGTCTTTGAGTTAAGTAGTCTGGTTAGACCCAACTGGAGCTGAAATAATAGAATGGCTTGGGTTGGAAGGGACCTTAAAGATCATCTCGTTCCAACCCCTCTGCCATGGGACATCTCCCACTAGACCAGGTTGCTCAGTGCCTCATCCAGCCTGGCCTTAAACACCTCCAGGGATTGAGGGGGCATCCACAACCTCTCTGGGCAACCTCTTCCCATGTCTCACCACCCTCAAAGTCAAGAATTTCTTTCTTCTCTCAAACCTAAATCTCCCCTCTTCCAATTTACATCCATTATTCCTAGTCCTGCCATCACAAATCTTATTAAAAAGTCCTACCCCAGCCTTTCTGTAACTCCCTTTAGGTATTAAGAAGCTACTCCTTGCTCCTCTTTACTAGAGACTCAGCACTGAGATCTAGGGACAAGGAGACAACCAAAAAAACAACTGGAACCACATGAATCCACAGATCATTTTTCACTTCCCTCTTGTCCCCGTGTTTAACCCTTTGGTGGCATCAGCCACAAGATCCTGCAGCACCCAGCAACAAGGGCAGAGCACACAAGAGCTACACACACGCCCTGGTAATGACTTCATTTCTTCCACCAGCTCTGGAAAAAAAAAACCAACAAACCAAACCACAAAAACAAACCCAAATCCCCAGTCCTGCATAATTGTGGCCCTCTTATTCATGGATCTTAAATTGTACTCCTTCATGAATTTTAATGCACAGTCCATTTTCTCCCCACTAATCCTACATTAGGCTGGAAGCCTGTAGAGGTGGAACATTTGCCCTCTTCTGCTCTTTATTCTCTGCAGCATCGTGGTATTGCCCTTGTCTCAACAACATTAAAATGCCTTTTTTTTTGTTGTTTTACTGTCACTCTGGTCTTGGGTGTCCGTGACAAAAGGCTGCTGAACAGACACCCTACAAACAGCAGCTTATTTATTTTGCTCATGATTCACCCACCTATTGGTGTGGGTATTTGCAAGGCAGCATCTGATGCAACACCTGCCTGTGAATCTTTTAATCCCACACTTCTATAAATCTCTTTTTTCTAGCTAAAACCATCTCCACAAGCCACAGGGAACAAGGAAAACCCTCCTGGGAATTCCAATTTCCAAAGAATTGTGGAATTTACAGTGAGGGTTGTGAAACACTGGAAGAGGTTGTGGATGAGGCACTGAGCAACCTGGTCTGGTGGAGGGTGTCTCCATGGTAAGGGGGTTGGAACTAGATGATCTTTAAGGTCCCTTCCAACCCAACCCATCCTATAATTCTGTGATTTCTGTGTTGTTGTTGCCCAGCACCACACAAGAGCAAAGGACAGGCAGTGCTACTCCAAGTTGCTCATCAGCCTGATTTCTAATGGCATTTAGCTATGAAAGCCAGGCAGGGCTGTTAGATACTCTCATCTACCCTTCTGCAAAACTCAATTGGAGCCTGTTATTTCACTAAATTTAGTCATTTGCTCATCTGCTGTGTCCCTTTGGGAGTGAAGATGGAGACTCAAGAGGAGAAGCTGACAAAGGCAGCTCATGGTCTCAGTAAAACCACTGACAGACCTTCCCTGAGGAGCCCAGTTGATAATAAATTGAGGCAAGATACTCTTTTCGTGTGAATTGGCAAGAAAACACCAAGCCCTGCCCTTCCATGTGCCTCATGGAAGCCTTATTAGATGAAAAAGAAACATTGTGCAGCCATAAAGTTCTAAAAATACAGGAACTTTGATGTATAAATGCATGCTATGGACCTTTCTGGCTCTGAATGCAAATGTTCCCAGTTGGTACTAATTTCCCATCACTTGCAGGACCAGCAGGAATTTTTCTTCTCTGAAATACACAGAACATACTCAGTGCTCTCAGGATTCCAGCCCCGGGGATAGTTTGTGTTGGCCATTAGTGCAGCAGGCACAAACGAATCTGACTTAAGAGCCTGATTTGACTTCAACAAGACTGACCTTATGAGAAGTGTGGAGTCTGAAAATCCCATCTGTTTCTCATTTCTATAATGGGCAAGCTAAAACCCTAAATCCAAACAGCTCTCCAGCCAAATTTTGCAGCTTGAGCCCATTACCAGCAAGGAGGATGCCTGGCCCAGCACAGACTCACTCCTTCAGTTGGACACTGGGATTTATAGCACAGTGTTAAGGGAAGGAGACACTTTGCTGGTGGACTCATGGCCAGTCTGGCAAAATACATGGAGGGACAGATTCATAGACCTGTGACTAAGCTGACCCACATCTTTGCTTCCCATAAAACTGTTACCACACTTGTGGACTTCATAGAATCATAGATTAGTTTGGGTTGGACCTCAAAGAGCATCTAGTTCCAGCCCTTTGTCATGGGCAGGGACACCTCCCACTAGACCAGCTTGCTCAGTGCCTCATCCAGCCTGGCCTTAAACACTTTCAGGGATTGAGGGGACATCCACAACCTCTTCCAGTGTCTCACCACACTCACAGGAGAGAATTTCTTCCTTCTATCCATCCCACTGAAGCATCTGCACAGACAATTTTCTCCATCCATAAACCATTTTCACAGGCAAAGCTCACCCAGACACGTGTTAATAACCCACGCTGACAGCTCAATTACTGATTTTCCCTAATTCATTTTTTTTCTCCTGCCTCAAAACTCAGTCTCCTCTAACAGGAATTGATCTTTTCATCCCCCTCTGTTTGACAGGTCTACGATTCAGCATCCAATTAACATTTCAAGAATAAAACCAGCTCGTGACGCAGATGCCTGTCTCCACATGAATCTCAGATGTCCACATCAACCTTACATCTCCCCACAAGCCAAGGAGAGGACCATGGGAGGAGCAAGCTGCTGCCTTTTCTCTCAATCACAGAATATCAGGGATTGGAAGGGACCTCAAGAGATCATCTAAACCAATCCCCCTGCTGCTGGAGCAGGAACACCTAGACCAGGTAACACAGGAAGGCATCCAGGTGGGGTTGGAATGTCTCCAGAGAAGGAGACCCCACAATCCTTCTGGGCAGCCAAACCAGTGCAAGAGCTGCAGAGATTATTAAGGACACACTGGGCTGTGTCACAAGTGGCTGAGAGGTGGTGGGATGGACACAGCCATAGGATAGATCAATCCCACCACGAACAGTAGCATCTTGAGGGATCTGTCAGCCCTGGCCTTTCTGGGACTCTACAGCTAAAGGATACCTGGTTTATTTAATGAAATCCATTATGGGGACAGGCTGAAGGAGCTGGGGTTGTTCAGCCTGGAGAAGAGAAAGCTCAAGGGGGACCTCAGAGGAGCTTCTCAATACCTGAAGGGGGCTACAGAAAGGCTGGGGTAGGATTTTTTAATAAGATACGTGATGGCAGGACCGGGAAAAATGGATGTAAATTGGAAGAGGGGGGATTCAGGATAGATATAAGAAAAATTCTTTGCTGTGAGGGTGGTGAGACACTGGAAGAGGTTGCCCAGAGAGGCTGTGGATGCCCCCTCAATCCCTAGAGGTGTTTAAGGCCAGGTTGGATGAAGCATTGAGCATCCTGGTGTGGTGGGAGGTGTCCCTGCCCATGGCAGGGGGTTGGAACTAGATGATCTTTAAGGTCCCTTCCAACCCCAATTACTCTAAATATTTTGGAGTGAAGGGCTTTAAACTGTTGGTGGAAGGAGCACAAAGAGGGACCAAGAGAGCCTGAGTTCTCAGAGCCTTTTGGCTACTCATGGCCCAGCCATGGGGTGGGAGCCCATGGGGTGCACCCCCATCTGCTCCTGTGCAGGAGGCAGCTCCCAGCCTCATCCCAATTAATCATCTTCTAATGACTCTCTGAACTGGGAGGATTTCTTTAATTATACCACACATTAGACTTTAATCAAGAAATCCATCTTCCACCCTGCCCAAAACCCCAGGGTATGGTGCTAAGAGGAGCCTGGGGTGTCTCTTGCACCACACTGAGCAAGGTCCTTGGGCTGTCCCTCAGTCCTCACACCACCACAGCTGAGCAGAGCCCAAGGTCACAGCCCTGGGGGGACAATGACATGCCAGCAGCACTCACTTTGTCACCCTCATGGCTCCAGTGCCATCTCCAGGGCATGACCCACCGATGGTCCCAGTCAAAGCAATCACTAGCAGGCACATGGCAAAATCGGTGGCTGTGGCCACGGGGCAGGTCAGGCACAGCCCCTCGTTACACAGGGAGAGGGAGTGATGCCTGTGGAATACAAAGGGTTGGGTATTTTTTCTCCTTCCCTGTTCATACAAAGGCTTTTTTTTTTTTCTTCCCCCCCTCCCTAACGAAACGCAAATAGAGGAAGCAAAGATGTGACGCAGCAAAATGATTTAGGAGCCTGACGCCAAGGGAAGGGAGGGGGCTGAGCTCTCAGCTCTCAAATGCTGAAAAACCCAGTTGAAACCGAGCAAGATGGATGGGTTTCGAATGGAGGTGATGATGGAAGCATTTTAGGAGGTGTAATTCCACCCCTAGAGTCCTCCTGTGCCTTCACCTGGGGCCACTCGGGCACCGTGTCCTTTCTCCCATCACTGCCCTGCTCAGAAGATGAGGACAGTGGAACAGGGAAGGGGATTTCGAGTACCTGCTGCCTTCAGTGAGGAGCTAAAAATAAAAAAAATCTGCTAAAAATAATGATCAGGGAATTAAAAAAAAAGCTAAGCCCTAGAGATCTCCCTGGACTCCTAGGATTGATTTTAATTTCTCTTTAATCTGGACAGAAATAGCTCAGCCACTGCCTGAGGGTTCAGCTTTGCTCTGGGGGCAAAAGGGAGCTGTGATTCCCCGTCCTTCCCATCCAGCAGCCCCCTCCCCATGAGACCCCACATGTTCTACACACACCAAGGATGGTTGAGCATCATTAAATAGAAAAATCTCTCCCAGCTGGCCTCCTGCATTCAGATCTATGCAAATACATGCACACAACAATTTACATACAGAGCTGGCTTTGCTGTCAGGGGGGAAAATGCTCTAAATTTGTGGAAAAAAGCCCTGGGCTTGGTGTGTCCCCCCCCTACAGCAGCTGAATTTGGGGTGGGAGGCTTGGGGATGAATGGACATGCTCTGGGGCTCTTTTTCCATCAGGGTCTCCACCTCAGGGATGTTTTAAAAGCAGAGAGCTTGTGCATAGAGACAAAGACTCCTAGTCCAAGGTGTGATTTATCTGCAGCAGCACATAAACACCTGAAAGGGGATCTTTAAAAAAACCACCCCAAAGTTGACCATAAAGCTGCCTCTGTGGGGCTGCAGCAGCTCCTCCTCTTGGAGCCAAGCCACAAAAAGAAGAAAAATAGAAAATTTAAGAAAAAACCAAATGCAAGTAATTCCTCACAAGCTGCTCCAGAGGCCTTTTCCATTCAAGAGGGAGCAGAGAGGCAAGTCAATATTTTTCTGGAAGGGAAGTGGGGCCGTGTTTACAACCTCCCCCTGTTTGCTGAGGTGCTGCTGCCTGTTTACCCAGCTGGAGGGGACACACTGGTGTGATGTGGGTGAAGAATTCAACATTTATACATATAGGAAGCCCTGTGGTTTTTCCACAATTTCATGATGCACAAGACCCAGTGTCTGTTTGCTGGGCCCTGTTTTTGGGGAAGCCACAAGCCCTGGACAAGGGGCTGCTGTTGGAGTGGGGCCTTGGGGACACTTGGCATGGACAAAGTCAATAAAAAGCAAATATTTAAGTGAAGGGAGCCCAACCTGCAGCCTGCTGGGGGCTCACACTGGTCTGCAAGGCTCTGCCATGGAAGGAATTTGGGTTTGTGTGTTAGAAAACCCCCCCATGGCTTTCTTGAAGATGTTCTGCTGCAAATATTTGAAGGCAGCCACCCCAAAATTTGCCTTGTGCCACTCTCCTGTGCTGGAAACTGAGATGCTGGAGGGATGTGGGTGCCACATGTGTCCCTACACTTGGCAAAGGCTCACAAAGGAAAACTCTATCCATACAGCAAATTAAACCCCTGGAACACCCTAAAACCTGTCCCTTTGTCCCTTGGCAGAGGGACAGTTGGGGTGCCAGTGTCACAACCTGGGCTGGGATTTCCCTCCCCCACAGAAACAGTGAAAAGAGTGACTGAAATCTAAATATTTTCTTTCCACAGGGACAGGACAAAGGCAGCCAGTGCCACGTTGCCAGTTTGGGGTAACCCATAACAAAGGTGCCCACACAAGACCTTGACTCCTCAGCCTGGAAACCACCACAAAGCTCTCCCTTCCCCACTGCCAGAGGCTGCCAAAGGTCAGGCTTAAGCTCTATGGACTTTGGTGCAAGTTTGTGCAACAAAATCCCCTCCAACATCTCGGGAAAGGCAGGTGGGAGCTTTGCTTCTTGTTAATCATTGATGAATGGGGTGGTTTTGGCAGCAGGAGGGGGCAGGGAACATGTTTGGGCTCCCTGTGCTACCAGGACCTACCCCACATCTCCCCACAGAGCCCTTAATCAGCTTTTACTTGGGATCAGCTCAAACATTCCCAGCTTTTCTTGCCAGTGGGCAACTAATCCCAAACAAACCCTTTCTTCTTCCACTTGCAGGGGCTTAGATTTTTCCTTTTCTTTTCTTATTTTGCTGAGACTCGGACCTTGCTCAGTTCCTAAATCTATTCAACTGAAAAACCAGGATGTGGGATGCACATGAATGCTCAGAACTGGGGGCTGGTGGCTCCATAAACCCAACCAAGCAAAACCTGGTCCAAAGAGCACAACCAGCTTGGGTTGAGAAGTCTGTTTTGGGGGGAAATTCAGGTTTTGCTCAAAGATATTTATGCTCATGAGCCCACAAACACCCTACAGACCCCTCTTCCCACCTGAGCTATGTCCATCCTTTCCATGTTGAGCTCCTCCTGCCAAGAGCTTTCCAAAATTCAACTCACCTTCCCAGTAGGATCCATGGTAACAATTCCCCCAGAAGAACATCCTATTACCCTGATAACTGGAGCTCCCTGCAGCTCCATAAACAGCTCAAATAATCACATTGAGAAAGAAATCCAAGCTCATTTTAAAGAAAACACTCACCTATTTCTCTTAGACCTGCTCTGAGGAAGATGAGCTCAAGCAACAAAGCCAGGTCAGAACCTCAGCAGCACCAACACTAAAAAAACCTCCTCCCAAATTAAATAGTTGATGGTTTTTCCAAAAATTAGCAAAACCTGAGGGTTTTTTTTACCCCACCAGTGGTAATTCAGCCATCATTAGTGGCAACCAGGTGATGGTGTGGGCAACCAAGCTCCTTTGGGGGATTGAGATTTGTTTATTGATTTGATTTGTTTATTTTTCTGCTTTCTGAAGTTTCTCATGTGCCCCCCCCTCTTATTTTTTGTGTGCCATGAAGGTTCTGGCTCTTCCCCTTGGGACATCCTTATTCAGTTTTGTGCTGGATGTTGTTTTGTGCTGAATTCTTTGCTTTGGATTGAATTATTTATTTTAATTTTAGCTTGATAGGGATTTGGGTTTGATGTTGGGGTTGTGGGGGTGTTTAAGGCCAGGCTGGATCATTGAGCAACCTGGGGTTGGAATTAGATGATTTTTAAGGTCCCTTCCAACCCAAATTTTTCTATGATTCTATAATAACCATCACCATCACATATATCTCCTTGCCTCGAGGCAGGAAAACCCCTCAAATTGGGGAAGATGGAACAAGGATGGCTCAAACACCCAAAACATTGAGACCTCTGTGCTTTGGGAAGTTGAGAAACTTGTGTCAGGGGTTCAGTCTGACACCAAAGCTTGTCTGGGAGAGGCCCTGGAATTCTGTCCCAAAAAACCTTCTTAAAAATAGCACAATTATGGGAAAATCCTTATGCAAGTGGAAAAGAAAACACCCGTCTGGCTTTTGGGGAGGAAGCAGAGCTATATAAAATCCAGCTCCTATGGCTTTCTGTTATTCCTGTCCAGCAGCCAAAACTCTCACACACAAACCCTTTTAGTGAGGGGCCAGGTCAGACCCCTGGAAAAGTATTTTATTTTATTTATTTTATTTTTTCCTCCTGGAATTTTTTACTTCACCAAATCACAATTTTCCATCAGTGGGGAACAAAGGGTCTGTAGAACCATCCTCTGCTGCTGCTGGGGGGTTTCTACTCTGTCCTGTTTCACCAGTAACAGCAAACTGGAAAAATCTCCATATGGGTTTTCTTGCCACAAAGCCCCTCAACCCTCACAGGGATGTAGGTGGCCACATCCTACATGGCTTGGGCAAGGTTTCTGCCCTCAACACCACAAGACACCCCAAAAAAACCCGTCTTTTTAGGGTTTTTTTGGAGGCTACAAGGAGAGAGGTGGATGCTGAGGTGCCATTTAGCTTCCCCCCCACACCCCAAGGACCCTGCTCTGCCCCATCCTACAGTTGTGGGGTTGCCCTTGTGGGGGTGACATCTCCCTCCCCAACCTGAATCCATCCATGGGATGTTTCTCAGCTGGTGACAAGGAACAGCCTGGGTTCTATTTATACCCCGGGGCTGGAGCTGGGTAAAAATAACCCCGTCCTCTTTGGCAGCCTCAAAACTCTGCCATAAATCCTCCCTGGCAGCAAGAAAATCCCCCACTTTGGGTGGGAGCCATTGCCCCACTTTTGGGTGGGAGACTGGGGGTGTCCATAGGGCTGAGTCCCCCCCCCTCTCCCTCCAGGGGTTCACCTGAAGGGGGAACAAAAGGGATGAGGAGAACATGGAAGGGGGGAGGAAGGTTTTCAGGAGCTCTCCCCAGCCCCCACCTCCCCAAAAAAGGGCTGAGGAGTGAGGCAGGAGTCAAATTGCTCTGGAACCAGGATTAAAGGGCGCCGGCGCCGCTGTATTTATAGCTTTGAGATCATCTGCTGGAAAATAAATCCAAAACAGAGAAAAAAAAAAAACCAACAACAAAAAAAATCCCCCTCATTGTGACTGGAGGGATCCCAGAGCTGCTGTGGGGTTCAGCTCTTTCCAGCCTGTCCTTCAGCTGTGGGTGAAGGTCATGGTGGATCCCGTGGCTGCTGTCACCTCCTGGGGTGTCACCACTGTGGGGACTGAGGGGTTTTATGCTCCATCCTTCCCTCCCCATCATTCCCTCCTGGTTTGGAGCAGCAAAGCCACAGCCAGAGCCCAAATCTGCTGCCATCAGGGTCAGCTTCTCCACACTCCTGGATTGCTTTGGCTTCCTCCTGCTCTAATTGGGGTTAAGGACACAGCCCCATAACACTGATACAGTGGTGCTTCCACAGGATTCACCCCAGGAATGGGGGGGACAATGTCCTGCTGATGGACACGAGGTACCACCATCACCTCTAGGTTCCTCAAGCCCAGCCCAAGGCCATGTGGCCACTCTGGCACTTCTTCATTCCCATCTTGATGGAGCTAAAAGGCTGGTGGCTCTTCCTGAGGTCATCCATGGCTGAGGGACACCACTGAGGTGTCCCTCCTGCTCTCATGAGGATGATGATGATGGGAAACATGGAGCCCAGAACCTTTTCCTGTGGGAAATTTCCCTCCAGGGCTTATGTCTGAGCTGGCCACACTCCATGGCCCATGCACACAGTTGGGTTGGAGAAGAACAACAGCTCCTGGTTCAGAGGAGCTCCCACAAATGGTCTTCTCCCCAATACATGGAGGATTTCTCCCCAGGATCCCACCCTCCAGGCAGAGCTGGGCTGGCATCTGCAGTGGAGCAATGGCTTGTCCCAACCATAGGAGATGGAAACTCCTGTGGATGGAAACTCCAGGAGATGGAGAAGACTTTCCAAGTGCCCCCACAGCAGCTCTGTAGGAACAAACCCACAGCAGCTCCTCACTGGATCATGCTCATCCCTATGATGTACCTGAAGGACCTGCCTCACATTTTTGGGAGGTGCCATCATCCCTTAGATCTTCCTGCCTGTGGGGTGGAGGTGGCCATGTGTCACCCTCCCATCATTTTGGGGCACCTCCCCAGCACACCCTGAACATCCCTGGGTGGCAAATCCAGGTTATGTGATGGCAGGACTGGGAAAAATGGATGAAAATTGGAAGAGGGGAGATTCAGGCTGGATAAAGAAAGAAATTCTTTGCTGTGAGGGTGGTGAGATGCTGGAAGAGGTTGCCCAGAGAGGTTGTGGATGCCCCCTCAGTCCCTGGAGGTGTTTAAGGCCAGGCTGGATGAGGCACTGAGCAACCTGAAGTGGTGGGAGGTGTCTAGTTTGGAACTAGATGATCTTTAAGATCCCTTCCAACCCAAACCATTCTATGATTCTCTAAGAACTCCCATCACCTGGAGCTCCTTGGGCAAGTGATTGTGTTGGATACCCATCAGCTGAACCTCTTTGCTTACCTGGGTTCAACCTCTGCTCTCTCAGCTCCTTCACCCACCTCCTGGTGTGGCTTTTCCTGCCCTGAGCTCCACTCTGAGTCCTGACCCCGCAGCAATCAGCTCCTCCCCAAAGAGGGTTAAGTTGCTTTTTCTGGCCCCTGAGGAATTAAGGCCCTGGGGATGAACTGCTGGGCACTGGGACAGGGCACGGGGACAGGTCCAAGGTGGGGATGAAGAGAGATTGGATCAGCTCATCCCAAACCACCTCAAACCACCTGGGGGGGGGAGTGTTTCAAGTGGATTTTTCAGCTGAAGGCCCTGGGAATGAGGTTAAATTATACAAAATTATTTGTAAAAACCATCTGAGATGGACAAACTCTCTCTGTTGTTCAAACCAATTGCTTTGTAATTATTGAAACACAGAGTTGGAAGGGACCTTTCAAAGCCATCTAGTGCCAC
>VZTY01023662.1:0-37012 GCA_013400935.1 Turnix velox | reverse complement strand
AAAAAAAAAAAAGGACAATTTTACAATTTTCAAACAAAATATTAATTGGAATATTGGGGTTGGAACTCGATGATCTTTAAGGTCCCTTCCAACCTCAACTATTCTATAATTCTAAAACAGGATTTCTTGAACACCCAATTTTTTTTCTCCCCTTGAGGAGGCAGAGGGGAGGTGAAAAGACAAAGAGCAAGAAGATTTAGTACTTGAAAATTTTTATTTTCTCAAATGAGCACCAACACATAATTGTAAATATGACAAACGAGACGCCTCCCTCTAATACTGAAGAACTATGTACAAGGTACAAATACATGAAAAGGTGGCAACCAAGTTCTTTGAAAAAAAAACCAAACAATTGCCTTTTTATTACCCAAGCAAATGACCTGGAAGAATATGCCAAAAAAACAAAACAAAGAAAAAAAAAAAGTATACACAATTTGTAAACACAAGAGCATCAACAAGACAGGCTGGTATTGGAAATCATCCTCCTTTTAGGTTTTATCAGTGGGGAAAATAAAAAAAAAAATTCCCATTTCCTCAGGAGAAACAAACCAAAGGATCCAGACAGTTTGTCAACAGCAAGAACAGTTTGTCTATGGTTGTACCTTACACACAATACCTTTGATTTTTCATCTTTATTTCTTTTTTTAAAACTCAAAATGATTTTTTTTTGTTTCCCCTCTTCTTCCACTTTTGTCTTTCCAAACCGGATTCTGCTAAGAAAACCTACATTGTTTCTCAGCATTTTTTTTTATCTTCTCACCTGCTGAGAAGTTTCTTCCCAACCGAGCTGAGCTCTCTCTGCTCCTCCCCTAAACGGGGGGGGTTTTGGTGTCACCTCCGTGTCCCAAAAACACCCCAAGGGGACACTTTGCTCCTCCCCAAAAAGGAGGAAGTGCGGTGAAAACGCAGCAGAAGGGTTAGAAAAAACACACACACAAAGAGCAAAGTCTCACTTGATCAGCACAACAACAACAAGGGGTTTCATTCCTATTATTTTCTTATTTTTCTTTTTTTTTTTCCTTTTTTTTTTTCCTATAGGTTTTTGCACCCAAAGCAGGGAAGAGTTAAGGAGCAGTGGGGTGGTTACTCCTCCTCGCTCAGCAAAACACAGTCCAGTGGTTTGTGCTGTTGGTCCACTTTGGGATAAACAAGAAAGCCAATGAGTTAAAAAAAAATAAAATAAAAGGAAGGGGGAAGGAAAAGGTTGAAGACAGAAAGAAAAAACAACAACAACAAGAAAAACAAAAAAAAAAAGGATTTTACTGCCAGAGAGGTAAACTTTGACTTTAATTCCTTACGTAGCAGCCTGGTTTGAAAAAAAACCCAAACAAATAAAACAAATAAAGAAAAAAAATAAAACACAAAAGAAAAATAAGGATCCCTGTCCAAAGATTTAGGGTTTAATTTTAAAAACAACTTAAGTTTGGGAATCTCCCACCTTCCCTATCACTGCTGCCACCCCCAAGCAACTGCAAAGTGGGACTTTTTGTGGGGTGCAGCTGGGGTTAAATAAATCCTTTTTCTACCTCTCAGCATCTACTTCACTCCAGCCAATACTGGTGCAAGAGGGAATTTCTGGCCCAGATCCTACAAATCACATCTCCTCGGGGAATCCATTCCCACACAGAGCCCCTCCTGTGGGATTCACCACTGGGAGGGAATCCCTTCTCCCTCCCACCTCCAGAGGAGACTCAGTGGAGCAACTCAGGTAGGACAAACTATTTATCATTTTTCTTTCCCTTTCAAACCATATTTTCCAACAAATACAGAAGGAAACAGCATCATTTAAAACAACAAAGTGCTCTCAGGGAGGTGGGGGGGGAGCTCTGAGAAAACAAGCACCAAATATATTATTTTTAAAAAATTAAATATTATTTACAAAAGTATAGTTCACAAGATAATGCTTCTTTGTTTTATTTTACTTTACTTNCTATTTTATTTCATTTTATTTTACTTCATTTCATTTTATTTTACTTTCTTTTATTTTGTTTCACTTTATTTTATTTTACTCTATTTAATTTCATTTTATTTTACTCTATTTAATTTCATTTTATTTTACTCTATTTTATTTAATTTTTTTTTTTTCTTTCCTGCTTTGTATAATATATTATCATCTGAATATTTATTACAGGGATCAAGATTTCACACCAGAGCAAAAAAACAATTTAAAAACTAAACTCAGGTCTGAGTTTTGGGGCAGATGGTGAGGAAAAGGGGGGGATGTAAACTCCAGACAAGGCTGCCACATTTAAAAAAAAATAAAGAATAAAACTGCTGTTGGTGTTTTCTTGAAGATCTCACTAGAGAAAGCAGCAGTTTGGGCACTCAGTGAATGCCCAGGAGATAATTTTTAAATTTTTTTCAATATTTTCAATATTTCTACATCTCCAACTGGGCAAAAACCATCCCACCTTGCTCATCCCAGTCAAGGAACTGGCCAGAAGCAACTCCCAGGGATGCAGAGAGTGAGGATCTTTGGTTATTCTCACAGGGTATCACTCTACCAACCATCACTTTGGATTGTGGTACCACCTGCACGTGGATTTCATCATCTCACGTGGTCACCAGCCCCAAAATCCTGTCAGGTGGGGCTACAGGTGAGTTAGCAGCAATCTAATACTTCATATTTAATGAGAGAACCAACAGCCAGCAGCCTCACAAGCCCTATTTTACCTCATCTCCCTGGACAGTGGATTAAAAGTCACCCTTGGAGATGATTCTGTGGGTGTTGGGGACAGTGACAAGCACGAGGTTCCTCAGCCAGCCTCAATCTCTGGATGCTGATGGGGACAAAACCAATTAAAAGCAGATTAAGCCCTTGCTGTACTCCAGCTTAAACTGGTTGCCACTAAAAGCAGAACCTCTGTCAACAGTTAAAACCAACCCAATCTGTTGGATCATCCTCCTTTCCTGTCCCAAATATCTGGATAAAAAAAAAAAAAACACAAACATTTTAAGGTCTGGTAGCTCTGAAGCAACTGCTCCTTATTCCTCAGGGAGCAGACTCTGGCCAGGCCAACCTTTTCTAGAGGGAAATCCCTCTAAATACCAACAGAAACCCTGTTGGCTCTTTTTTTTCCACCTCCTACTACTGATTTGGGGTTGTTTTTTTCCTTCTCCCAGCTCCAACCAGGCCTCTTAAAGGCTCCTTATCTGGGAAGGTTGAAGAGCTCCTCTTTTGAGACTTCTCAGATGACCTGCCTCAAAGTCAAACTGAATGAATTATTCACAGATCAACAACTGAAGGAGAGGAAAATGGGACCAGGACAGTGTGAGAGTGAGCATTGCAAAGGTTTTTTGGATTTCTTCTAGGTTTTTTATCACTGTGCATGATGGAAATGGGCAGAAATAAAAGCTGAAGGAGCTGTTTCACACCCTCAGCAGATGGGGTGAAGGTAGAAGCCACCTCCTAATCCCAAACCAAACCAACTCCATCCACTGCAGGAGTCAGAATCCATCTCATCTTCCCTCTCCAAGGTTGTAAAAAACAGTGGGTCAAGAGGAAAAAGAGCTTTGTTTAGATTCTTTGCTTAGAACCCCAACCTCTGCCATCAGGTTTGGGTTTTAAAAGCCAAACCCTTTAGGTTCAGCCTGATCCCTAATTAGCATCCTCCTTCAATTAACAGCAAATTCCTCCCTGCCCTGACTGACTGGGAGCATCTTGAGGATGGGGACAAGTGACAGCAGATTCCAGCTCCCAAACTTGGGTTTCATAAGGAGTTTTTTTACAAACCCCAGCACAATACTCTTTCCTTCTGGATTAAGCAACATTTTCCACCTTGTTGAAAGAATTCCACAAACAAAAAATAATAATAATACCAAAAAAAAATTCACTCAGAGAGAGAGATAAAACTAATTTGAGTTTAAATTAGTCTGGAGTTATGCACCAGATACTGGCTAGACTGTTGCAGAGCAAACTTCACATTGTCAAGTATGTCTAAGGCAGCTCCTTCTCACACATGATGCTCCTTCCCCCCATCAGCCACCTTGGGAAGGTCCACAAGAATTAAAATTTTTAAAAAATTAAAATGGGAAAGACTCATCCCTCACAGTTATGATGCCCAAACCTACCCCCAGACCATTTTTAGGGGTTGGGGGGAAGATATTTAGTTTCTTTTTTGTTTTTATTTTACCATTTTTTTCCCCCCCTGTGCCTTCAGCAGGCTGGTAGGGGTGGGAAAAAGGGGTGAAGGTTTTGGGGAGGATACCTCATGGCTTGAAATATCCACCTGTGCAACACTGCTACAACCACCAGGCTCCTCTGCTCCCTCCTCTCCCCCTCACTCTCACACCCTTTTTATTTTTCCTCTGCCACACTCCAAGGGCAGAGCTGATGGCTGGGGTCTAGGATTTAAGAAAAAAAATCCTGTAACAACATTTTCCTCCTCACTCTTGTGTACAATTCCTAAATACCCCCTCCCCAGGGATGCTCCGTGGAGGCTGGGAAATGAAGGGGTACCCTGTGTCACTACGTTTGTCCCCCTTCTCCTCTTCCTCCTTCACATCATTTTCTTTTCCATGCCCAGCATTTTTTTTTTTCACCTGTCATCTCTTCTAAGCTGCAGCTCCAGCCCCAAAACCTTAAAAAAAACCTTTAAGTGGTTTTTCTCCTCCTCTCTGAAGGGCTCAGGAGTCAGGATTTGGTTTCTCCAGCTGTGAGGAGGTTCCCTCCAGCTGTGCTCTGTCGGGACCTACCCTGAAACAGGCAGGAAAAGGAGAGGCAGGGAGTCTCTCCAACCTTCAGGTCCTTCTCCCCCCATCCTAAACATGTTCATAAAGAGCAAAAAACCCCACAGATTTGCTTGTGGGAGGGGGGGAAACTGGTTTTGACTTGTTTTGACTCCACCATTCGGGGAGAGAACACAGCCATGAGGTATTTTTTCTGTCCATTTAGACAAATTTCAAGCCTTGGTTAACCAGGACTTAAAAAAAAAAAAGGAGAGAGAGAGAAGTAGAGTTTCAACCTCCTGATGACTTCCTTTCCTTCCCTTTTGGGCTCACTCTCCCCTCAACCCCCTCCCTCCCCCCTGTTTTTCACCTTTCTCCTGCCCAAAAAAATGAAAAAACTCAGTGCCTTCCTCCAGCACCTTCTGCTAAAAAATGCCACCAAGAGAGCAGCCAACTTCAGGTTGTACTTTAGAGGTTGTGCAGCATGGAATGGCTGTTGGGCATTCGGTGCATTCTCTGAGCCAACGCCAAGAACAGAGAGAGAAGCAGCCAAGGGGGCAACTCACAAACAGATACAAAGCAAAGAGACAGAGAGACAGAAATTTAGAGGCCAAGTCACCAAGAAAGATGGAGAAGGGGGTGAAGATGCTCCCGAATTGCAGAGCCTCTAAATGCATGGAACCAAGCGTTCAGTCACTCTCTCACTCTTGGATATAATGTTCGGTTGGATGGCATTCTCTTACACGCTGCTCTAGGGCTGGGCTCTTCCCTCTCAATCCCAGCCATTATCCTTGATCATGTGAGCTAGTTCAATGATGTATTTGCCTTCTTTATACTTCTGGCTGCTTTCAAAAGCGTGTTCCTGCAAAAAAAAATAAGAAAAAAAATTAAGAAGAATGAGATTAAAAAGAGTACTAGTTGGAACTAGATGATCTTTAAGTTCCCTTCCAACCCAAACCATTCTATGATGTTATAGATCAGATCTGATGGTACCTCTTAGCCCTGACTAGAGAGTGAAACCATCCAACTGCAGGTTCTGTGCTGTCTCCATAACATTTTGTTTTACAACAAACTCCATCTGTGTTCTTGGTTTCCTTCTCAATANCTGCAGGTTCTGTGCTGTCTCCATTACATTTTGTTTTACAATAAACTCCACGGTATACTTGGTTTCCTTCTCCATTTATGGAGAGGAAGAGGAAAATGATAGAAAAAACAGTACCTGAAGGTTGGAACTAGATGATCTTTAAGTTCCCTTCCAACCCAAACCATTCTATGATGTTATAGATCAAATCTGCTGGTACTTCTTAGAGTGAAACCATCCAACTGGAGGTCCTGTGCTGTCTTCATAATATTTTATATTTTGTTTTACAATAAATCCCATCTGTGTTCTTGGTGTCCTCCACTTATGGAGAGGAAGAGGAAAATGATATCAAAGACACTACTTGAAGGTTGGAACTAGTTGATCTTTAAGTTTCCTTCCAACCCAAACCATTCTATGTCACAGTTATAGATCAGATCCATCTGGGTACTTGGTGTCCTTCTCCATTTATGGAGAGGAAGAATGAGATCAAAGAGTACCTGAAGGTTGGAACTAGATGATCTTTAAGGTCCCTTCCAACCCAAACCATTCTATGATGTTATAGATCAGATCTGCTGGTACCTCTTAGCCCTGACTAGAGAGTGAAAACACCCAACTGCAGGTTCTGTGCTGTCTTTATAACATTTCATATCTTGTTTTACAATAAACTCCATTATAAACTTGGTTTCTTTCTCCATTTATGGAGAGGAAGAGGAAAATAATATAAAAAACAGTACCTGAAGGTTGGAACTAGATGATCTTCAAGTTCCCTTCCAAACCATTCTATGATGTTATAGATCAGATCTGCTGGTACCTCTGAGAGTAAAACCATCCAACTGCATGTTCTGTGCTGTCTTTATATCATTTTATATCTTGTTTTATATTAAACTCCATTATAAACTTGGTTTCTTTCTCCATTTATGGAGAGGAAGAGGAAAATTATATCAAAGACACTACTTGAAGGTTGGAACTAGATGATCTTTAAGGTCCCTTCCAACCCAAACCATTCTATAATGTTCTTTGTGCTGTCTTTATAACATTTTACATTTTGTTTTACAACAAATTCCATCTGTGTTCTTGGTGTCCTTCTCCATTTATGAGACCCACGCTGTGTTTCTGCACGAATTCCTACCCCATCCATATTTGATGCTTTTTACTTTTTATAGCCTGGCTTTATTAAAGAGTATTTCTGTCCAGAGGCCACAGATGCAATGTACATTTTTTGTTTAGACATTGGTCAAAATGTTCTGACAAACAAGTCCTCTGTGTGCCTCCTGAAGCCAAAATGAGGATGCAGCACAAGCTTTTATTTGAAGGTAATTGAATTTATGGAGAGCAACAAGCCAGCAAACAGATTAACTCCTGTTCAATAGAATTTCCAGTGGGAAGGACAGAGGATTAACAATATATGGATCATTTTATTATTCTGGGAAAAAGAAGACAATAGGAAGCACCAAGAGTGACAGAAATTATCTTCATTTATGTCAAGCATCATTAAGGGATGCCCATCCCAATCACACCCTGTTTATTCTTAGTGAAAAAAAAACCATAAATGGATGCAACAAACCCAAAACATGAAGGAAAGTGGAAAAATAGGAAGGAAGAAAAGGATGTGGCTACAGATCAGAAGCCATATTTCTGGTTTTCAAGGCTTTTTAGCAGAACACCTTCAGAAAAGGGTGGAAAAAGGTGGGCTGAGAGGTAGCAGATACTCACATATTTCCAACCCAGTGTGGTTTTGCAGTTTTCACAGTAAATATCTGCAACTGCGTGTAGTCCCGTTAACAAAACCCTCTCCTCTGCAGGGCCACAACCCACGTTAACTCTGGGGGAAAAGGAGAGAGAAACCCCATGAGTGTCTTCCCACAGTCACAATCCTCACAGCAATTTCACTGCCCCCTTTGAGAACACACCAGGACACAGCTGTGACCCAAAGAAACATCTCCTGCAGCTCCCCAACAAACTGAAAAGGGTGAAAAGGGATTTTTATTCAATTAAAAAATCCTAAAAAGCTTTGAAGAGAAGATTAAGAACATCCTGGTAAGTTGTACTTGTCATACATTAGAGAAAAATTTCATTTTCCAATTTATAAAATAGTATTTTTTTCTTCCCCAAATGGAAACTTGAAAAAAAAAAAATCAGGTTCTTCTACAAGACATCCCAAACTGTTATCTCACCCAAACTGTTATTCTCAGTTATTAGGGAAATGATACTTTTTTTAATGCTGGCTCTAAAAAGTTTAAATTTAAGTATTATTTATTCTCTAGTTGTACAAAACCTTAGCCTTTTCTGTTAGCTGCATTCCCTGAGAAGAGAATGACTCATCCATTAGATTTTATTTCTCAATTTGATGATGACAAAAAAAAAAACACCTTTTCCTTGCTCGTTATCTAAAACCTCAACATAAAACCAAAGAAGTTTTATCAGTGCTGTTTCCCTGCCTCCAACTACTCCCAAGACTCAGATTTTTTTTCTGAAGGAAGATTAACCCTTTGTTTTCTTCTTCAGCAGGATTTTCTGAATTTTACCCTGAGGGGACAGGTAGAAGCCATACTCACACTGAATTGAAGAGGTACGCTCGTCCTTGGCTTCCTTGAAAGGACTGAAAGGCAAGAAAGAAAACAAGAGGTCAGTTGGCTGCTTGGGAGAAATCTTAAAGCAGAACCTCCCCAAAAAGGAGATGAGCATTGATGAGGTCTTCTCCTGTCAACAGGAAGGGAGCAGCTGCCTTCAGCTGCCTGTTCCATCCTGGGAACCTCACCTGCTGTTGGACATTGAAATCTCTCTTCTAAAATGAAGAGATTCCCAGTTTCAAACCCTGCTGTTGCACTTGATGACACTTGAGCTGCCTTCAGACAGAGTAAAGATGGATGTTGAACCAAACCCAAAGACTGGGACCTCCTGGTGCTGTGCACACACACACACACTCTAGTGATTGTAAAAATAACCTTAACTTTGAGGTTAAGGTTTGAAATTTAACTGGAAGAGGTTCTTCTCCCCCTCTCCTCTGCCCTGGTGAGACCACATCAGGAATATTGTGTCCAGTTTTGGTGCCCTAAGTTGAGGAAGGACAGGGAACTGCTGGAGAGGGTACAAAGATGATGAAGGGATTGGAGCATCTCCCTTCTGAGGAAAGGCTGAGGGAGCTGGGGCTCTTTAGCTTGGAAAAGAGGAGTCTGAAGGGAGACCTCAGTCATCTCCTCAGTGACCTCCAATGATAGGTACAAGCTGGAACACAGAAGGTTCCAGAGATACCTAAGAAAAAACTTTTTCACAGTGAGGGGTGACAGAAGGGGTCTTCTTATCTGGAGACATTCAAAACCCATCTGGAGGAGTTCCTGTGGGACCTGGTCTGGGTGTTTCTGCTCTGGCAGAGGGGGATTGGACTCAATAATCTCTTGAGGTCCCTTCCAATCCCTGATATTCTGTGATTCTCTGAGGTGTCTGCAAACCTCCACATTCCCACTCATCTTCCCAGGCACATCTTCAGGACTGGATCTAAGCACAGGATGAGACACAACTGGACAGAGATGAATGTGGACAGAAGAGAACTCTCCACACCAGTTATGCCACATCTTCTCTGCCCCAAATATTCTTGGGGTCTTAACTCATGATTCAAAGAGCTGAGTGGTAACAGCAGCCCAGAAGGACAGTCTAGATAGTCAGGATGTTTCCAGAAGCCATCAGGCTCCACTTGTGTCAAGGCTGTCATGTTACCCAGTGATGGTTCCTCACACACAGCAAGTGCTACCTGCATTTTTAATGTGCTTTGACAAGCACACACTGAATTAAACATTTGGTGCTTCTGAGCTAGAGCAGGGCTGCTCTCTGCACGCAGGTTACACCTCCTCACATACCTCAGGGGATGCACACACTGAGCTGGGAAAGCCAAAGAGCAGCTCTTCTGGACCATTTCATTGTTTACCTTGCACCCGAACAGGAACCATAAGCTATTATTAAATGGTTGCCTTAAATCCTCAGCTTCTACAGATGAACAACAATTTCAGGCTAAATACCCTTAAATGGGGAGAGACAGAAAAGAACATTCAAAAGTTTAACCTCCCTGGCCCACTAACACTTTTTTAAGAGAGGTCTGGCTCTGAGGTTGCACACAAAGCAATCTCAGAGAGGTCCCAGCTTGTCTCCTCCAGCCTTGGGGACACATTTCTGCTCTTGGCCAACTGTTGCCTCCAAGAGAAGCAAAGTGAGAGCCAGCAGATGGATCTGGAGCCCATTTCTTACATCTACATCAATCAGCTGCCTCCTCCAATGCTGACTTTCCAGAGCTCATTGCCTTCAATCAATATTTCTGCCTGGGGCAATGGCAAGAAGCTCTGCAAAAGCCTGCAAGATGTTCTCTCCATCATGAGTCCTGCTCAGGCAAAAAGCAAGAGAATTCTCTGACCATCAGGAGAGAACCAAACTCATTAAAGGTGTGATTTAAACCCACCCTGACACAAGAGGAAGAAGAGTCTGTCACCATGTTCAGCCTGAGGCCCTTCTTGGTGCCCAGGTGCTCTCTAGAAGTGGCAGAAGCCCCACTAGAACATCCCCAATTGTATGAACAAACATGAAAAGCTCCTCAGCAGGGAGCAGACACATCTCTGTGGGTGAACACAACGCAGGGAGGGAGAGAAATCCAGCAAGGAAAAGCTGCCTGTGAGCCCTGGATGGCAGAAGGGCTCTTGCCAGCTAGAAAGTCACAGCCTGGCAAAAAAATATCCATTAGTCCGGGAGGAAAAAGTGCTTTTCAGAGGAATCTGAAGCCCCAGTATCAGTTGCCACCCAGGGCACAGAAGAGCCACTCTGGATTGAGAGAGGACGCCCGAGGCACTGGGATATCTCTTTCAGCCAAGACAAAAGCAGTGCCCTGAGGAAATGCCTCTTTTCTTGGGCAGGAATTAAATAGGACACACGGCTCCAGCGTGTTTGTATAATTGCATTTATTAGAGAAGCTTCTTTTAATCCTTCTGCAGCGCTCGAGTTCTTTATTATTGTTCTTGTCAGCTGGCTGATACCTCACACAACAACTAGGTCTGGCCTGACTGCTACAAAACACACTCTCTTTCAGCCTCCGGGCTGGGAAAGGAGGAACAGACACAAAACTGATGCTTTCCCTTCCCTCTCAAAGCCAAAAAGAAGAGTCCAAACCAGATCCAGGCAATGTTCTACCTTGCTGCAACACAGAGAGGGACAGCAAAGGGACAGAAAGAGATAGAAGGTGGAAGACAGGCTGCAGATGGGTTGCAGGGATGAAGCAGGAGGTCCCAAAGCAGCACGTGGGCCATCAAAGCACAATGAAATTAGATAAAACCTTGCTGAACCATCCAGCCCTTCCCAGCAAATACTTTTCCATAAACACCAAAAGTGACTGGCTTTGCCAATAACAACAACCATGGGAGCAGCTTTTTATTGCTACAGAAATAGGATTTTCCATTAGTGCTGCACAAAAGCCTGGCTTTAATAAACAACAAAAAAAACCCTCAAAACCCATCAGCTTTGTGCTGGGGGCTCAGTGGCCACTATTCCAGCCCAGTCCCAGGGGACAGTGACATCCTTTTTTCAGAGGTGCCCCCTCCCTTCCTTCCAGTGCTTTAGGGGATCTAAGGGTGGTCACCACCAAGCAGAATTTTCCAACACAGCACTGCCCAGCTTCCACTGCTGCTGATTCTCTCAATATTCACCCTGAAGATTTGACAAATCATAGAAAAAAGAAGTGAAAAATGTCTCACAACCACCACAGATTCATTTCACCTCCACACAAAGCTGAATGTATTGGTTAGAAAGGTAGTTTTATGGGTAGTTTAATGGGAATTTTTATCTGGGTGTTGTCACCTCAGCACATGCTGAAGATGTTCCTTCACTTCTGGTGCACCAAAGAAACTGAAATGAGAAGGAACAGATCTATTTATACATAAACAGATGTTCTTTTGCTTTATTTATTTATTTCACAAAGACACAAAGAGATGGCCACAAAGGGCTTGGTTTTCCCTGAGAACTAACTCTTTGTGTAGATTTTCTAGATATACATTCAAAGGTGTTGTGTTTGTGCTTATAAATCCAGACTCCTTGTTCTCTGAAGCTCCAGCTGAAAGAAATGGAAAGGATTTTTTTGCTGTTGTTTCCCACTGAAAGCCCAAGCACATATTTTTTTTTCTCTGCACTGCTAATGCTCAATGTCTGGCTGGAAACACGTCTCTATATGCCAACAACAAAGCTCTCCCCCTTTTCCCTGTCCTGCCTCAGCCCTCCAAAGAACAAACAATACAAGCTTTTGAGATGTGCAAATACACAACAGCTTCTTCTTCTTCCTCATGACTACATCCAAAAAACATCCTCACTCCTGGCTGGAGACATCTAGAAGCTGCAGGGCCCGAGTTGTGCTGATTTGAGTGCCCAGGTGGGGAATCACAAGCCTGGAGTCAGCTCTTTGGCTGCCAAGCTCTCCCTAAGGCAGAAGCTCCATGTTGAGAAGCCTTTGGCAGCTGCTGTGGGTTAAGAAGCCTCACATCCTCCCATTTACAGACACTCATTATGGCCCCCTCAGCTCTGCTGGTTCCAAATTAGATCCGTGAAATCATCCTTTTTAAAAAAAAAACCAAAAACCTTGGTGGGGGGGTGGAGAGGAATAGCTTTTTCTCCTTGTACCATCATCTCAGGGAGCCAGCTGAAAGGGCAATCACGGAGCCCACTTAATCATCCCAGTATGGGGGCAAGACAGCAGTGGTGGGGAGAAGGAAGTTCTCAATTTGCTGGCAAAGCCCCAGGGTGGTGCAGAGCTGCAGCCCGACTGAGAGACAGCCTGGGTTTCACAGACGCTGTTAAACCAGATCTGCTGCAGAAGGAAACCCAAAAAACACCAACCAGCATCCCAAAAAGTGCCAGGGACCTTCTGCTCGCCAGAGATGGACTCTGCCTGCGAGCCTCAGAGCTGAATCCTCACACACTCAACACCCACGCTGTTGTTTTTAGCCCGTTTCTTACATTCTGGCCTCAATATGAAGTGCTGAATCTATCATTCTGCTTGCAAGATGCATCACTGCTCCCTTCAGAGCCTCCTTCAGTGGAGAAACAGACAACCACAGAGACACAGAAAGGCTAAACCCCTCCTTCTCCATCACTGCAGCCTGTGTGTGGGGATCCTCCTGCCTTCCCACCACCACTAAACCTGCTCATTTGCACACTCAAAGGCTGTACCCCTCCTCTTCCATCACTGCAGCCTGTGTGGGGGTTCCACCTGCATTCCCACCACCACCAAACCTACTGATTTGCACACTTAAAGGCCACTTCCATCACTGCAGCCCGTGTGTGGGGTTCTACCTGCCCTCCCATCACCACCAGACCTGCTCATTCGCACACTTAAAGGCTAAACCCCTCCTTCTCCATCACTGCAGCCTGTGCGGGGGTTCCACCTGCATTTTCCCTATTTCTGGAGAGGCAGAAGGGAATTTTGACAGTCCATCAGCAGAGCCAGGAAAAGGCACGAATTCTGAATGTGCTCCAAGCACACCCACACACCATCCATCCATCCCCCTGGTACCTACAGCCTCTCATTCACTGACTGCACAGCCCACTCAGCACTTCCACCACGGGCTGAAGAGATGAGAGGATTAATACCCTCAGTCTTTGTGACATCATTGGACAATAGGCTCAACACACACACACAAACACAAAAAGAGCTGGCTGGAATCATCTGGAAAAATAGGAAGAAGCAGTTGCCAGGACTAAAGAGCTACAGACAGCAGCTCTGAAAACCTTCATTTACCTTCCTATCAGCTGTTTTCCCACCTGACAATCAATATCCCCCAGAGAAAGATCGTTTCAAACCCTATTAATGACAGCAAGAATAATTTGATTAAGAATTTAAGTCCTGCAATGTGTTTGGAGGTGTGCAACAATTCTACAAGGAGGTTTCCTGCCCAGAGAGGTTGTGCATGTCCCCTCCTTGGAGATGTTTAAGGCCAGGCTGGATGAGGCACTCAGCAACCTGGTCTAGTGGGAGATGTCCCAGCCCATAGCAAGAGGGATGATCTTTAAGGTCCCTTAAAACCAAAATGATTAGTGAGATGGAAAGAAAGCTGGGAAAATAAACCCATGAAAATACCTGCTGCAGCACAAACCATCACAGCCATCTACTTGCATCACATGTAAGCATGTCCCAAGGGAGCACGAGTGCAATTACTGTGTCCCTGTATCTGTGCAGACTACAGAGACCTCCTCAGGCTTCATTAATTCCACCTTGTTCTTCCTCACAGAAGGGCCAGCAAATGATCAGATTAAAGCAAGACTCAATTTCACTCGATTATGTGGGAGACAGAGCCAGGTCAAGGGAAGCTGTCACATTATTCCACCCCATGCACAGACGTGCCCTTGCCCTGTTCAGAGCTCGTTGCTGAGTTAGAACTGAGTTTGGACGTGGGTCCTTAAAGCTATTTAAAGCCCAAAGTCGATAGGGAATTAGTGGACCCAACTCATCTCTGAAGTAATTCAATTAATTCATCACGCCCTTGCTCCACAGCAGTTTATGTTGCTGTGCAAATAGGCAGGGAGTAATGATGAGTCTGACGTGGGTTTCATCCCAGCAACAGTGACATCCCACCAAGTTAACAGGCTGAAGGAGTTGGGGTTGCTCAGCCTGGTGAAGAGAAGGCTCAGGAGGGACCTCAGAGTAACTTCTCAATACCTGAAGGGGGCTACAGAAAGGCTGGGGTAGGATTTTCTAATAAGATATGTGATGGGAGGACTAGAAATAATGGATGTAAATTGGAAGAGGGGAGATTCAGACTAGATAAAGAAAGAAATTCTTTACAGTGAGGGTGGTGAGACACTGGTACAGGCTGCCCAGAGAGGCTGTGGATGCCCCCTCAATCCCTGGAGGTGTTTAAGGCCAGGCTGGATGAGGCACTGAGCAACCTGATCTAGTGGGAAATATCCCTACCCATGGCATAGGGGTTGGAACTAGATGATCTTGAAGGTCCCTTCCAACCCAAACTATTCTATGAATCACGTCTCAGGCTGTGAGTAGCCTGTGAGAAGGAAGCTGCACAAGCAGCAAAGATGAAAGAAAGATGTTACAAGGTACTTTCTTCTTTTCCTTTCAGATGGGAGATGTATTTAACAGGTTTTTTTATTCTGCCTCCTGGCAGCAGCAGGTATTCATTCAATTCCCTCATTCCCTCCACAGGGACAGAGCTGTTACTGATAAGAGCCTTTTGTGCTGACAGGAACCAACTCAGCACTTCGACAGGAGAAGAGAGGAGAGGAGAGACTGTGGCCAGATGGGGCAAAACCCTCACAACATACACCTGCAACAATCCCAGCAGGCTGTTCCATTGGCATCACCTCCACATCCCCTGAAATCAAATTATCTGCTGCCCAGAAAGGTCAGGGTAATGGAAAACAAATTATCAGTGATAATAGAACCTCCTGATTCTGCTCCATCCTGCTTTAGTGGGCAAAGCATCGATTCCTGCTTTGTGTGCAAGAGAACCTTTACCCCTTGGAACTGTTTCAATGAATGAGGTCTAAGTTCTCTGTGCCCTGTACCACAAGCAGAAAGAGAGGGAAGAGCTGACTTCTCCAAGAGGTTGCAAAAAGCAAGATAAAGGCATCTTCAGACATGCTCAAACTTATCTTTTTTTTATATTTGTAGGAGCTGAGCTCAAGAAAAATCAACACATGTTCACAAAACTTCCAAAAATATTTAAAAAAAAAGAGTATCACAAAGCACAAGAGGCATTCATCACACTGTGTACAGGTCAGAATCCAGAAACAAGTAATTCCCAGTTGTTAATTCATGTGTCAGGACCACTGCCCATCACCACCAGAAAGGAAAAAAAGAGATTTCTTTCAAAGGGAAATTTTATAACACAGTTGTAGAGGAAACATCTCATTGGAAGCTTTGCAATAAATGAAGCTGAGCATTTAGGGAAATACAAACTGCTTAAAACTAAGGTTTTAGTTTTTCCACAAGCACAAAGACTCCTCTGCAGCTCTGCTAAGCTAAAATGTAAGAAAAACTCTTCAAATCATGTGAGAATTCAGCAAGGAGCTGCAAGCTGCTCTGTCCCCTTCTCCCTCCAACACACCTGGCAGGCTTCCCTCCAGACTTTGACTCAGTGGAGATGCAGAGCTGTTAAATCACATCATGTTATCAAGAGTGCTGTGCTTTACAGCCTCTTTATTAAAGCCTCAAGCTGCTGGACCCTGCCTTTAGTTATTTTTAAATGTGTTTTTCTAGCCCACGGACTTCTAAGTGGAATTTCAAAATGCGAAGGCTGAAGGGGCAAGGAACTGGAGACAAATAAAAAGAGACAAATTTATTACTTCTGTAAAACGTGATAATATTTTGGGGGGGTTGATGGCCTCTGGTTGCTGCTGCTGCACTCTGAAAATTGATTTTAAAAGATAAGGATGGAAATATTATGGCAAAGGAGATGAAAAATATCACTTTTTAAAGTATTTCAGGAGTCTACTCCTCTTTACAGCCCAAGGAAGAGGGATGGATGTTTGAGACCAGCTCCAGGAGAGCAGGAAACATGGACATTGCATCAGGAGGCAACCTCTCCCTTCTCCTCATGTTTGCCTTCCCTTTGCCAAAGCAAAATCCATTCTAATATTAAACACAGATCTGGGCAGAGCTGAGGAAGGGCAGCACAGCTCTACAATGCCTTTCCTTTCAGATCAAAGATTCAGGACCTTGTAGATGGGATGACAATTTAGGATGTAGATCTTTGAGGGGGTCTGGAACCATCTTTTTGGATATGGAGAGATGGAAAAATGAATTTTATTCCAGTCTATCTGCAACAGCAGCTACAAAGCCTTTCCTTTCAGATCAAAGATTCAGGACCTTGTAGATGGGATGAGAATTTAGGATCCAGCTCTTTGAGGGGGTCTGGCACCATCTTTTTGGATATGGAAAGATGGAAAAATGAATTTTATTCCTGTCAGTCTTTCCATATCCAGAAAGATGGTTCCAGACCTTCTCAAAGAGCTGGATCCTAAATTCTCATCCAATCTACAAGGGCCTGAATCTTTGATCTGAAAGGAAAGGAATTGTAGCTGCTGTAGCAATTGCAGATAGACTAGAATAAAATTCATTTTTCCATCTGCAATTGCTACAGCAGCTACAATTCCTTTCCTTTCAGATCAAAGATTCAGGACCTTGTAGATTGGATGAGAATTTAGGATCCAGCTCTTTGAGAAGGTCTGGAACCATCTTTTTGGATATGGAAAGATGGAAAAATGAATTTTATTCTAGTCTATCTGCAATTGCTACAGCAGCAGCCTTCCTGCAGGTCGATTCCAGCCCAAAGCAAAGTCATCAAATCAAATCATTTTCAAAAGGAGTGGCACTGGGGGGGGAGGGTAAAGCCTTTTGTTTCTCCATTAATTATTGCTACCGTGTGGGCTTTGGAGATAAACACAAGACAGAACTGGGATACAAGGTGGAAAGTGCTAATGCAACAAGTTATTTAATTAGCAGGATAATAGTGGCTGTGTGTGTGTATTAGTAGAACACTGCTGTCCATTAATACAGCCCCTAAGCTCACAATAGCACCAGTGCTGACCATAGGGACAGACTTGCTTTTCAGCAAAAGCCCATCCAAATCCAAGGCAGCACCTTTTTCTCTGTCCCTGGGAGATGAAGCTACAACTTATTGCTGAAAAAAGTACATAAAAAGTTAACTTTCAGTGTTCAATCTGTTGCACAGATTCTAAATACATCAAGAGGGAAGAGACTGCAGCACTGAAATTAATTTCATTGCTGTAAATCTACCTTTTATAAAATTAATTTTATTGATGTAAATCTACCTTTTATAAAATTAATTTTATTGATGTAAATCTACCTTTTATAAAATTAATTCCATTGCTGTAGATCTACCTTTCATAAAGTTGAACAGCAGAGGACAGGTACCAACCTATGGCAGGGGGGTTGGAACTAGATGATCTTTAAGGTCCCTTCCAACCCAAACTATTCTATGATTAAGGGTTCCCAGCAAAGCCAGAGCTGGGGAAAACCCCAATTTCTTACTGGTTTGAATGAAAAAACACTGTTTTGTATCCAAGCTTGTATTTCTGGTCCCTGGAATCTAGGTGATCATACTTGAGATACTCCCTAAGCAGATAAGCTTAATCTGATTTTAATTTATCCCTTCCGTAGCAATCACTGCTGAAGGGAGAGAAAGAGAGAGGGAAAGATCACTGGAAAACTCTAAATTCCAGGTTTCAGCCCAGACAGTTTCAGTTTCTACCTCTTGTTATTGTTCCTTCTTCTGCCGGTTGTGTTTTCTGTGCAAACACCAGGAGTATTTTAAGAGAGGGGACACTGGGTGGAGTTTCCTTGTGCAGAGGAGCTTCAGGCCATGTGCCTGTTTCACTTCTGCTGGCTGAGAAAAAACTGTCAGGACAAACACCTCTGACAGACAAGACTCTGAGGCCCCTTTCCAAGAGGAGAGGCCAGACTTTGCTGCTTCCTGGCAGACACAACAGCTCCTGGAAGACAGATGTGGAGCTCTCTGATAGCATTTCCTGCTACTACAAAACCAGACTGCAACAGAAATTATTGCAGTAGCCTTCTCCTGAGAATCATAGAATGGTTTGGGTTGGAAGGGACCCTCAAGATCATCTAGTTCCAACCCAGGGACACCTCCCACTACACCAGGTTGCTCAATGCCTCATCCAGCCTGGCCTTAAACACCTCCAGGGATTGAGGGGGCATCCACAACTTCTCTGGGCAACCTCTTCCAGTGTCTCACCACCCTCACCACAAAGAATTTCTTTCCTTTCTCCAGCCTCAATCTCCCCTCATCCATTTCACATCCATTAGTTCTAGTTCTGCCATCATATATTCTACTAATAGAAGTTGGGGGTCTTCTCCCCAGGAAAAAAAACCCCCTCAGTTCAATTACAAATGAAACCAGAGGTCTCAGTTGTAAAACTCCAACATAAATCAGATTTAAAGTACACACCTGCACCTCACAGGGCACCTCAACCCATCAGCAAGCCTTGAAACCTGCTGGTATTTTCTCCTCACCAGCAAAGCTCAGACCTGAGCAGCTCCACTTGGTCAGGATTTGCAGCAAAAACTCTGATGATTCACTGTCTTTCATCCCTGGATAATAAATGGGAACAATATTTTATTTATGCCCAGGTCATCAATTCTAAGGCAGAGGAAGCAGCAGATGAGAGTTATTTCCATATAAAAAGTGATGGATTAGGAAAAAAAAAAAAAATTAAATCAATTTTTATCCTGCCCCTCCTCCCTGACAGGGAATTCTAAACCCTTTTTGAACTACTACATTTTTTAACTTCTTTTTTGGAAGAGAATGAAGGATTTTAAAATCATGTAGCAATTAAGAGGCCTGATCCTGACTGTCTTCTGATCCCATTATGGACAAGAGGGATTGAGGGAGCAGAGGAACTTGTAGAATAAAGCCCAGAGGAAGCAATTACATGGGATAGAAAGATCTAATTTAGGCAGCTGTAGTATGGAAGAGGTATCACAAATACTCAGCTCACATTTCATATCCTGCCTTTATCCTGCAAAGGGCATTTCTGTTTGTTTATTGCCTCTCAAAGAAAAGCTTCTGAGGGCTGAGAGGTGCTTAAATGACAGCCTTCAAGGCCTGTCTCTTCTCCTCCCCACCACCACAGGCAGCCAACATCAGTAAAGGTATCCTGGGGACAAGTGGGATTGCAGCTCATCTCTGCCCCAAACCAGTGCTCAAACCATTCCACAACTCTGATGACACATGGTTCTACCTCAGATGTGAAGTCCTCTCCACTCACATTTCATTTTAAAACTTCATGGAAGCCAAGAAGTAAAGGCCACCTCACCACAAGCTCCCAGAAGTGACATGGGAAGCTAAAAAACTCTTTATTTATCATGGAGGTGCTTTGCCATTCATTAACTACACCCTAAACCCCAGAAATATTTACAATTAAGAGCAAGCTCAGAGTAATACCTAAAATTCACCCTTCATTAGGTAACAAGGGCTGAAAAGCAGGATCCAAAAGCTACTGGAGAGCTGCTGGAAGCGTGCATAAAATTGATAAATCTGCTGCATGAAGAGCTAAGAGCAAATAAATGAAGAGAAGCACCCCGTGTGCTGCTGAGCCAGTGAGACTAATGCCATTAGGAAATGCACAGGCTGTAAATCTGATGCTGGAACAATGAGCCCAGCCTTGTTTCCATTCCTAAAGAGATGTTGAAACACTACAGATGTGGAGGAGAACCACAAAAATTCCACACTACTGGAAAAACTAAACATTTTGCCATGACAAAGTTGAAACCTTTCAGTCTGCCCAAAAAAAAGTGACCTTGGTTACTGTACACCTAAAGCTTTTATACAAAGAAATATGAGGGAGAGTGGATTTATAGCACCTCCAACTCTTTTACCTTTATTAAACAAAGAAAAAATGACAGGAAGCACAAGCCAGACAGAGCTAAATTCAAAAGTTTCCCATTTTTAATGGTAAGGATGATTAACCATTGGAAAAAATGACCAAGGAGAACAGTAAATTTCCCCTCCTGAAGTCTTCAAATCAAATCTAAATTATTTTTCTGAAAGACATTCCCCAATCCACATGAAATCCCTACAGGAGGTCACATACAATGGCTCCTCCTGGCCAGGTTTGGGATGGAAGCAGATCCACTTTTAAAGCAAGGAGAAACCTCACATAATGCTAAACACTAAGAAATTTTCCCATGAAAAAAGAATATTTGCCTCATCCCATCCCCAGTTTTTTTCCTATGATGGAAATACAGGATTTTCACTTAGTGTTTGACACTTAGGAAATGGCTCTTTGCATGAAATTAAATTTTTTAAACAATTTCATCACAATTTTAGGATTATTGTGTGAATGGGACCCCCACCAAGCAAGTAACTTCATGTCTTCAAGGCAAGCTGACATACAAACACTGGATTAGAAGTAAAAAAATAGGAGAATTACGCTTTTCAATATACTAAAGAAAAAAAAAGACAAGAAAAAGCAGCTATAGATGGTGCATGAAGAGCTTTGAAGTAGGACAATCCATCCATAGTTTATCTGAAGGTCAACAAATTTTCAAATCCTTTTAAAGAACCCAAAGTTCAGCCCCACTTTGCAACCTGGAGCCTACGCACTTTGATGGGAAATAAAAGCTTTTAAGTGTTCCAAGAGAGAAAGTCAGACACACACTTCTATTTTTCCCCTAAATCCTCCGTGCTGGAGGAACTACAGCCTTTTGTGTTGAAGGATTTCACTTTGGTGTTCAGGAAAGGTCTCGTGCAGACATCAAAGGGAAAACATGAGACTTCCTTGGCAAGCCCCAGGCTAACTTCAGAGGATACATCACTGCATAATGTTTAGCAGTTGGATCACAAGTAATTCATGAAAAAAAATGAAACTGCAGGACGCCCACAAAACATTCCCTTCATATTTCCATAATCAGGGACATTGCTGCTCAATTACTTGCTCACGTAGGAGAGGAAAAAAAAGAAGGAAAGGAGCAGAGGAAAAAAAAGAAGGAAAGGAGCAGAGGAAAAAAAAGAAGGAAAGGAGCAGAGGAAAAAAAAGAAGGAAAGGAGCAGAGGGAAAAAAAAGAAGGAAAGGAGCAGAGGAAAAAAGAAAGAAAGGAGCAGAGGAAAAAAGAAAGACACCAATGGAGCTGTCTCTTTCTGCTCTCCTTCCCATCCTTTTCCACCAGACAACAAATTCAAACAGAGAAGACAAAGAGAATTTGAATCCCACAGTGGGTAGAAACCAGAATCACATCTCTACCTCCTTGAGAAATAGAAGAGCTCATATTTATGCTGTTTCTTTTATGTTATTTACGTTTATTACATCATCTTTTCCCCCAGGCACTACCAGAAAG
Organism: Turnix velox; assembly: GCA_013400935.1. Classification (NCBI taxonomy): domain Eukaryota; kingdom Metazoa; phylum Chordata; class Aves; order Charadriiformes; family Turnicidae; genus Turnix; species Turnix velox. The sequence goes on along the minus strand of VZTY01023662.1, from coordinate 15,407 downwards.
TGACGTGAAGGGTCCATTTCTCAAGAAAAGTCTGTGTCTCCTTCCTGGATTTTGCCACCATTGATTGTGGAATATTTTTTTCTTTTTCCTTAAACATCCTAAAAAAGCCATGGGACATTGTGTATCTTTTACTCGATTTTTGGCAATTGGAAAGAATTGAAATCTGCTTTTTAACTACATTTGCCTGGCACAGTACTTTTGGTTTGTTTTTTTTTTACAGTAAAGCCAAAGAGGATTAGGACAGGCTGTACTAATGCAGAAGAGCAGACAGTACCTGCTCCAAAGCTTTATCTTCTGAACAGGCTGGACAAAAACAGCAACATTTCAATTGTCCAGGTGAGGAAAAGAAGAACAAAGGCATTAAGGCATTGCTCAAGGTCACACAGGAGTCTGCTGGAGGGTGAGGTCGAGTTCCCAAAGTCTCAGTCCATTTAGGCATTAGGAAAAAAAAAATAAAATAAAAAAGCAGTGAAACAAGAATATGTACTAAATTTGGCATAGATCTTTCTATCAAGGGCACAAGAACCTCCTCCACTCACACTAAACCAGAAGGGAAATATAAAGGAAAACTAGTTCCTCACTCCACCCAACCAGATCACCTTGTATTTCCTAAGTCAGTAAAGACCTTTCTTGGCCAGACGATCCAACCCACAATTTAGATCTTATTACAAATCAGACACACTAAACCACTTTCTCCCTCTGGCTGCAGCAGATAAAAGGCCAAGCAAGCAGGGGAACGTTTTACTAACTGGCTTCACATAACAGCTTTGGATTTTCTTAAAAGCCTCGGCATCGATCATTTGCTTTAAATAGCAAAGGGATTATTGGGAAACCTTCTACCCATTTTAATGCACAACCTTCTCCTCAAGGTAAAAAAGTAAGGAAAAATTGCCCTGCTGAGGTATTTTTGTCAGAGTTTTAGGTACCCAGCCCTGGATAAACACTGAAGTGAGAGTAAGTTAACACTGGTGCTAGAGGGATAAGAAGGGAAACGGGGAGATGAAGAGGAAATACAGCATGGAGTGACACAGGACAACAGGAGGATTGAGCTCCAGCTGGAGTGTCAGCCAACACTGCACTTTGTGTGGATCCAAAGGAGCTCAAAATCTCATGGCATGCAAAGCAGCAACAGCTCTCGTGTGGTCCCTGCACAACTCGGGGCAAAAAAGAATTAATTTCATGAAGCCAAATCACCACCACCCTCCCTGCTGTTACATAAAAGCCTGTTTTCTAGGGAACGTTTCCAAGGATGGTGTCATTTGGGGCTGTTTTGATTCAAGTGACACAGTCAGGTTGGGGATGGGACACGCTGCAGAGTGAGAAATGGTTTGACAAAAATCTCCCACTCCCTTTTTTCCAGCCCTCATGGTGCTTCTTCTCTTCTTCCTTCCCTTTGCCACATTCTCAGATGGAAAAACAAGCCCAGCAACTGCACACTGCCTGCTTCTCAGGTGCTAAGATAAGGCTGCAACGAAAGAACTGCAGAAAACCTCGAGGAGATGTTTAAAAGCAGACCCAAAGAGATAAAAAGGTGACTATTCATTCAAGCTGGCCTGGGAAAATCTCTCTACATACTGGAAACCCCTGGCCTGCCCTTTTTTTTTCTGTTTAATAGCCAGTTGTGCAAATGCTGATTGCACAATTACATTTCTAAGGTTCTCAATTAGACCAGGAATGCACCGTCAAGTTTGTGACTCTTGAGAAATAAAACCTAAAACCTCAAACCCTTTGCACTCAACTTGATGATCTGCTAAAGCTCCACCACAACAGATCCCAAAACTAGGAGGAATTTCCACCACAATGAAGTTGCTAACGAGCAGTGAGGAGCAGTGCAGTGAATATTTCCATGATTCAATACACACAGCCTCACTTTGTGCTTTCATACCTTGTCCATATTTTAGCTGGCAGCATTCTTGGGCCCTTAGAACATGCCTCCATGGCTGGAAACTCAAATTCCAAGCAGTTTGCAGCAGTGGCATTGTCCAGCTGGAAGCCACTTACCTGCTGCACTGCACAGGGGACAAGAGGATGGAGGAGGAGAAGGAAGGTGAAAGCACTGGGCTCAGAAAACCTTCTGTTTGCCCTGGCTGGGGATCAGCCATGGCAAAAAAAAGCAGAACACAAATTGTAATCACCATAAAAGCAGTAAGTAAAACACAAACCTCTATTCAGATGAAGCATATTGTATGCTGGNAATATATTGTGTCCTGACAACTACAAACTCTTGCAACTGTCCCAGTGGAAAGCCATCCCTGGGCCCTTAGAACATGCCTCAATGGCTGGAAACTCAAATTCCAAACTGTTTGCAGCAGTGGATTGCCCAGATGGAATCCACTTGCCTCCAAAGCTGGCTGCACAGCACAGGGGACAAGAAGAGGGACATGATGAAGGAAGGAAAGGAAGCATCAAAGGTGAAACTGTTCTCCTTCTGTTTTCCTTGTCTGGGGATCAGCCATGGCACAAAAAAGCAGAGCACAAACTAATCCACCACAAAAGCAGTAAGTAAAACACAAACCTCTATTCAGCTGAAATATATTGTGTCCTGACAACTCTCAACTGTTGCAACTCTCCCAGTGGAAAGCCAGGGAGTAACTAACCCCATTTTACAAAGAGCACAAGGAGGTTGAAGTCACCTCCAAGTCAAAGGAGCTGGTCTGGGAGGTTGTAGGGATTGCACACCCGACCTGTTGACACTGACATTTCGAAACTTCTGTTGAGGAAATGTACAACCTCCTCCTCTTTTTTAAAAAAGCCTGAGGCTTGGCGGTCCCTCAAGGACAGCTTTAAGAACCATTGCTATTGTACCAGAACAAGAGAAACCCCCAGGAGGCCCAGAATGACTCACAACTAATAGCCTTACAGGACGCCTGTCTATTCACAAACTGAAAAAAAAAAAAAAACCAAACTGCAGCACTCTGCAATCAGCATTATTCATAGCACGGTACTTAAATGGAATTGTTTGGCAAGAAGACAACATCACAAGTGTCCATCAGCCTGACCAAGGCAGTTACCACAAGGAAAAGGAAGGAGACAGCCACCAAAGGAAGAAGAAAGTTCTAATCACCCACCAGGGAGAATCCAAAAGGCAAATTGTCATTCCTATTAAGGACAGATGCCTTTAGGGCAAGGTGACCAAGAGGAAAAGTGCTTTCCACCTTTGTTCCTTCTGTTGCTGGCCTTTCCCTCAAGGCTGCTCCGAGAAATTCAACTGGTTTAAGTCGCACTCAAAGCTCAATTTCCTCACATCTCAGCTAATAAATCTTCTGGCCTGCCTGCTTTTTTTCTGAGCACAAATTTTATAAGCTGAATAAACTCTGCTGATCGCCAAGGCAGCCCAAATCTGGAAACTCGATGCTCTGACTACAACCAGGCAACGGCAGGCTCCAGCAGACACCCTGATAAAGTTTAGTTTTCACACTTCAGGAGGAGATCCTCTTACAGGCCTGGTCCCTCTGCAAAGACCCCAATGCTCTGAAAGCTTCTCATTTAGCTTAAATTCAAGGCCCTTTCTCTTGCAGTCAACAGATCAGAAGACAGGACAAAATCCTTCCACTTTTCCTAGCACAAAGCACACCCAACCATTCATCCCCTGAGAAGTGTCTTGCTGGTAGACTTGCAAAAAAAGACAAGGGTTTGAGCAACAACTCATCCATCTTTGGAAATCCAAGAGAAACATCAGAGAACCTTGCCTTAAGCAGGGGTTTAGTGCAGTTTCTTGGTACAGCTCAGAGAGAACATCTCCAGATGCTTTGCCTCCAAATCAGGATTGTGCAACAACCCTGACAAGCGTGTACATGAACAAGGAGGATCGTGGAAGTCATTTAAATAGTCCTGGCCACCAGTGAAGGCAGTTTTATAGCTGGAAATGAGAGGGAGGAGGCAGTATCTTGTGAATAGATAGATGTGCAAGCTCTCCAGAGGCCCAAATTTGGACACCTGCTCCTTACAACTATTTTCAAGCTCAGCTGAAACAAAAGTGGTGGCTCATGAATACATTCTTTAGGCTGAGAGTTCTTTTTCCAAGCAAAAAAACCATGATACTAGTCCAGACCAGTCCCTTCCACCTGCAACACAAGCAAACACACACTTCTCACTGGGGAAGAGATGTCCAGCCCAACACCTGCAGGTGAGGTCACCCACCTACCTTGGAAATGAGCTCATCATGGTTGGCAAGGTGAGCCCTGCAGTGGATGCAGCTGTAGGTCCTGTGGCAGGAAGGCAGGTATGCCTGGAAAGTCTTGGACCTTGTCATCTTCACCATTGGAGCCACTGAGCGCTGGGTGAAGTCTGGGGTGGCCCAGGAGGCACTCCCGCAGGACGGGTCGCACGGGAAACACCGGAAGACACAGGTAAAGGCCGTGGTTTGGCAGGTGATGGGTGTGGGGCAGGCTCCACACACTGGTGAGGGCTTCAGAGGAAGAGATTTGGGAAGAGGGAACAGGGGGCTTCACACCAACCTAGGTTCAAAAAGAAGAAGAGAGAGAACATTCAGCTCAAAGGCAGCAACTCAGAGTTTCCTGGACTATAGGATGGGTCTAGGCTTTGATGGAGGGAGAAGGGAAGATTGTGGGGTCCCCTTCGCTGGCTTTGATGGAGGGAGAAGGGAAGATTGTGGGGTCTCCTTCTCTGCCTTTGAAGGAGAGAGAAGGGAAGATTGTGGGGTCTCCTTCTCTGGAGACATTCAAACTCCACCTGGACACCTTTCTGTGTGACCTGATCTGGGTGTTCCTGCTCCAGCAGGGGGGGTTGGACCAGATGATCTTTAAGGTCCCTTCCAACCCAATCTATTCTATCTCTCAAGGTCCCTTTCAATCCCTGATATTGTGTGATGCCTGCAGATCAGATAAAGGATGACAGAGCTCTATTCACAGCTCAGCCACTGACTGCCAGTTGTCCTCACATCTTCCTGCTTCAGTTGTTTACCATCCCCTCCTATCAGTCCAACACTCACAGTCCCTATTCTAACACTTAATGGATTTGGAAATTACTGCAGAGTCATAAAGATGCTGAAGAGATTAAATTCATCAAGCCCAGTCTCCCAAACACCTCTTGGGAACTGCACACATCAAGGCCTAACTCTGCAACACCAAGGGGTGAAAGTGGGGACCTGGAGACAGCCCTGATGGCTGCTGCTCTGACTGAAAAAAAAAAAAAAACCCCCAGAAGCACAGAGACACCCCAGAAGCACAAGAGGAAAGCTGGGAGCTGGACGTGGGTTCCCTCAGCCACCAGGAAAGCACAGGAGTCACCAAACCAGTTCTTCTCTCAGTTCTGCCCCAGTTTCCTCAAGGGAAGTGGAGGATTACTCCATCACACTGCTCTCTTTTATAACTCCCTGCAAGCTCGGAAGGTAGAAGCTACTCTATAAATGGCACTCCAGTATTTATTTTTTTTTTTAAAAAGAAAAAACCTCAGAACATCTGACAGCAGTCAAAGCAAGTACCAGCCTCCAAAGACTATTCTTGATAGCAAGAGACAGTTAAAAATCCCATTGAGGGTGGAAATACCTTTTTACTATCCAATGTCATCTGACAAGTCTGGGTCTTTTTTTGTTGGCAGAAATCAGTTTTTCAGATCCCACATCTATAAGGCTCTTCTGAGGATGGAAGAAGAATAAAGGCAAGATAAAAGCAGCAGCTCCCCTCCCTCTCTGATACATGGCGTGCAGGCATGCTCTAGAAATTAATCATGAACTCTGGCTGCTCCTCCCATAAGGATTTTCCTTTCCATAAAACATGTGCTTTTGTTCAGTTTCTGAGCCTGCACTTTGTGTACCAAATACTGGAATAATACCAACCCATCAAAAAAAAACCCCAAAACCAAGAAATAAACCCCCCTCCTCTACCTGATACACAATGGAAACTTCTGAAGTGGACAAAAGAGAAAAGTCCAAGAGCTTAAGAGCTGCTTTCTAAGCCTGTACAAGTAACTCACCCAAAGCACAGCTGATAATCTGCAGGTTAGAATAAAGCCAACCCAGGTCACCACGCTGCTGCACAGCTAAAATAAATCCCTGGAGCTTGGGTGTTAAAGCTACCCCTGCTGCTGCAAGGTAGGATGGGCCTTCCAGACCAACAACTCCATCAACTGGGACTTTTCTAAGAAATTCTACCCCTGGTACAGTTTGGAAACTGCCAAAACAACAGGATGGAAATTAGGAAGTCAAGCAGGGAACTGAAAGCAGGACCCAAGACAATTGCTGCTCTGCAGAAAGCAAAAGCATCCCATTTAGATGAGCTCCTTTGCCCTGTGTTAGCATCAATCAGAAGTATCTCACCGTGACAAAACTGTCCAAGCCATACTGAAAACATCACCAAAAATGAAGCTGTGAATGCATCCCTGCTCTCTGCTGGGAAGCTTCACATCAGACAAAGGAAATAAAAAAACCAAACCTCATCACTTTGGTACCAAAGCACCATTTATTGAAACCTTTGTTTTCAACTCTTCTGCTCTCATCTTCTCACTGATGAAAAAGATTCAAGCTACCCAAAAATTACTTCAGCATTTCTGAATCTACTGCCAGCTGAACAATTCCCCCAACCAGAAACACTCTCTGCGAGCTACCCAAAAAGATACCCATTTCTTTTATGAAGTATTTTTCTTTTGCTCTCCAGAAAGCAGCTCCCTTACAGTCAAATGGGGAAAAAAATAGAGTCTTCCTCACCCCACAAAATGCTGATAAAGCATATCTATCATGATCATAACACTCAGCACTTACATAGCACTTTTCATCCTTAAAGCTCTTTGCAAACACTCACTAATCTGATTAACCTTTTCCAATTAAAGCTACAGCAAGAGCTTTGCAAGGCCCATCCTGACACAGAAAAGCTCACTTCCCCCCCAGCTTGTCATGAGCTAAACCTCCTCTTGTTCAGGAAAAAAGGGTTTTGTGAGGAAATAATCTAGCAGGCTGCATGGTACACAGCTGCATCTTTAATTCAGCAAGATTTGTCTCCTATAAATACAAAAATTAAGAGAAATCAGACTGGTTTCACCTATTCTGCCCCACTTCTCCATGGGAATGTTGTCAAAAGTGAGTTAGTTTTGCATTAGTGCTTTTTTTTCCACTTCCAAGGTGTGGGAGCACTTCAGCTGCCAAACCTCAAGTTTGCAAGAGAGCAGAAATAAGATACAAAACACATCAGAGCCCTTCCTTATTTTGTGCTGATGAGATGGGAAGCAGAAGTAACACATCCCAGCCTTCCTGAACCAGCCAAATGCCAACATTTACAGTCACAAGGCAACAAACCACCCCCCAAATTCCAAGGTCCTGATGCAGCAGCCAGTTCACTTCATTCCAGCCCTAACGGATCTCAGAACCTGGAATCTGAGAGCCATGTGCCTTGTCCTCCAAGTGCAGGGAAGCAGGAGACTAAGTGTGCTCTTTCTGAGGCCAAATGCAATTGGATTCCAAGGCAAAGCACCAAAAGCCTTGTCTGAAAGAAACAGATTACACAGGACAGACCATCTGGAGGAAAGCAGAAGGAAGGATCAGCAATCACTTTGCTCAACTTCAGAATGAGGAAACAAGACTGTCTAAACCTCAAATGCCACTGATTTATTGCAAAATGATGCAGTCCCCTCTCTCCTTTTCCTCAGCATGGGTAGGTAAATACACCAACCACCACTTTTACTGATGCCCTACTAAGTTATCATGCCAAACATTACCTCCTAGCACTGCAGCACAACAGCTCAAAGCCAAACAGAAGCATAAATGACACCCAACCAGAATAATCTAACAGCAATCCTTTAATTTGATGCTTGCTGACCTCCCTTCCAGCCCTTTGAAGCATCACTGCCCTAGAACAATGAGTGAAACAGGAAAATCCTACAATTGCATTTATCTCACAGAGAAATGAACACCCACCCTCCCCAAATTACCTGCTGCAAGCAGCTTTCTGCACAAGCATTTAATGAGCATCCATTCATTTGTTCTCAAATCACACATTTAACGTCAGCAAAAACATTTGAGCTTTTAGAATTGGACAAAAAAACCCCCCCACAATATTTAAGCAAGATGGTATCAAAGCCCAGATGAAGATTAGTTGCAATTCCCCTTCTCAGCACTGTGCAGGCAAATCCAGCTGATCCCTGTGTGCTTAGGGCAGAGGAGAAAAGATTTGTAAGCTCTGAACTTGGTAGGAAAATTTAGGCAAGAAACTGCCTTGAAAAAAAAAAACCCTTCAGATGAGCTCATATATTGTATCCACACTGTACAAAGGCAGAGCATTCAGCCTCACAGTCTGATCTCCTCTACGTGATGTCTACCCAGAGCTCTGCCCTCATCACACTAAGAGAGAAAAATAAAACCCCAAAACAATAAGAAATTATTTTTACAGCCTGTGAGCACAGCCAGGAGCTTGTAAAGACCAATTCCTCTCTTGAATATCACCTCAGAAGGTATTAAATTGGATCTGTGGCTCTCAGTAATGCAAAAAAAACACTCCCCTGTATTATTTTTCTGTCCTGATAGGCAACACATTAAGAGTTGAAACACATTTTAACAGCAGAAGGAAGGCAGAGGGATGATTTTAGGCTGTGCCTCTGGTTTTTTTCAGAATAGCAAGTTCATGTTCATCAGCCTCGCTGCCAGTGGGCATCTGTGGAGTCATTCTTTTCACCCTAAAATGACAAAGACATGCTTTGATTGCTTTATCATGGGTAGAGATATCTATTTAACCCCAGCAACATAATCCACTATTATTCTTTTACCATTCTTCAAGAGAAATTTCTCTCTGGGGTGGATGCACTGGAGCCAAGGGCACACAAATCAATGTGCATATCAACGAGCCCATGGGAAGTCAGAAAACTGGTTTAGACAAAAAGGAAAACATTGGAAGGGAAAAGCTTATCAGCATTGTTTGCTGTGCTTATCGGTGGGAGAATCAGCTGCACGTCCTGCTTGTGCTCACTCAGTGTGGGGCTGCCCTGCTTAATCCTGCCAGGGCTTTAAAGCAAAATCCAGGCCATGAATTTTGCCATTCAAACAACTCTTTGGTTCCTCCTATCACCCCTCAACCCATCCAGAAGCCACTTTTCACACGAAGCTGAGAAGGAGAAACACCAGGTCTGTGCCAAACATTTGCCAGACAAGGCTGGTGCCTGCACAGGTCCATATGCCACATGGCAGAGAACAAAAGCCATCACAGATTTTGCATAAAACCCCATGTGCCACCCAGCTCAGATGCAAATATTCCTTCTTGTTCTGGCAGGATAAACAGCAGGTTTGTTGGATCTGAGGGTTTGGGTTTGGATTATCTGATTTTTTTAAGATAAGAAACTTTGAGTCTGCTTACTAGAACTGCCCCACAGCAGGAAGCTGTGGGATGGAGGGATGGAAAAAAAGGAATTATGATGAGAAAGACAAACAGACAACTGACAGGTAACCACTAGAGGGCATAAAAAAAGAGATGTAGCAATAAGAAATTAAAGACGATTTGGCCATGGCATCACACCAACCATGCTCCACTTATCACAGACCATTGTCCTGCTGCACAGCTGCCAGTGCTAAAACTGGCATATAATAATCACATTAAAAAGCTGAGGGTTTTTTTCCTTTCTTATAAAAAAAAATCAGATAATATGGCATTCTATCACACCTCATCAAAAAGAGATTCAACATCCTTACAAACACTTCTCTGGTCCATTCTGACAGAAGGGCTTTCTATGAAGATGACAAGGATGAATATAAAAATGAGCTGAAAAGTAGAAGGAATAAACAGCAAATTCTTAAAACTCACTTTGAGTTCCAGACCAGAGGTCTCCTGCATTCAAAGGAAAGGTTTCTTGTATTGAATTATGACTGGAAAGATGAAGAAGGGGTTCAAGTAGCTAAGATGTGTGCAGAGATGCTTCTCTCTGCAGACCACAGAGGCCAGACAACCAGCACAGCCTTCTGACTTTAGGACTTTTCTGGACTCAGACCACAATGTCTGAGCAGCTAACTCACCTTTCCCTTTAATTCAGAACTAAGCACACTGCTCAAAATACACCTGGGAAGGGAAATAATTCTGGAAATCTTAAATTCTTTCCTTTACAAATTCACCTCAAAAGGTGCAGGACAGCTCAGGTAGAGCTTCAAAATCTGTTACCTCTTCCAGGCCCGTCTCCAAACCCACACAAAGAAGGAGCTGCAGGATTCAGGCTCTTACTGAGGAATGACTGACACCTCTGGGCTGAATTCTCTTCCCACTCTCCTGCAAGTTGCCTGGCAGCAATATCTTTGCAATGCAGAAGAGCCTGAGCTCTGATAAGAAGCAGCATGGCGAGTTTGATAGCTGCAACTGCCCACCTTTGCTTTGCAGGTGTGCTCCATCCAACCAGCAGGAAAAAGGCAGCAGCACCTTGCCAAGCACAGGAGGAAAAAACATAGGGGCAGAAAAAACATCCCAGCTGGCCAGGACAAATTAGAAACAAGCCAACACTTAGTTTTGCTCCTACCAGCAAATCCCACTTGTGCCACAAATAAACAGAACTGCAAGCTGAACTCATTTCAAATGCCAATGACTCCATTTCCTCTTTTACATTTCAGGAAAATTAATGCCAGCATCCCCTGCAATGGGATAACAGTCCTTCATCTCAATTGGCCAAGTGGGTATGATGCATCAGAGGCAGGTAACAGCAATGACTCAAGCACACTGTAAGATGCAGCTCTTGAATTAATTCATCTTTCTGCCTAAAAAAAAAAAATCTACACATTCAACCTGATGGTCATAGGTGGAGGCACAGATGAAGGAAAAGATATTTTGCCAATAGAGAATATTTATCTATTGCATCTTTCCAATATCCTCAAAGCCATTTGTGGCTGAAAGAAGGGTCTGCTGGAGCTGCCTGTCATCACTTACTATCTCCAAGCTCCCCTTGTCAAATCCTTTCAGTTTTCATCTGGTCAGAGCATTTTTCCAAGAAGCATCTTTTAAGGAGCCTTTCACTGCCCATAAACTCATCTGTTACAGAAGACACTGACTATTTTCTGCTGTGGAATGTCTGTCTCTCTCTTTATAATAAAAGTGTTGAAATCTGACCAATCTCTGCCAGCAACACTTTCTATGGAGCAGTTCCCATGTATGAAGGAGGTTCATACTTTCCACAGCAGCTCAGCCATCATCCTTCTAGCTTTTATTTCCAACAGCAAGGGGGCAAAGGCAGGTGAAGACTTACAGCTTGAGTCTCCACACCACAGACACTTTATAACTAACCCTAGTTTAAGATGCTCAAGTCAGCTGTTGCCTTGCCAGTTTCTGTCACTGGTTCCTCCTGGATATCCTCACTAGCCTGCAAACTACTGCCAAGGTATGTCAACTGACTCACCTCCTGCACTTCTTGCCTGCTGACGCACGCTTCAGCTGGGAGTTCCTCATTAGATTCCCCCCCCCTCTTTCTGGTTAATTATTAACTCAATTTTTTTATTATGATGCTTGACAATTCGTTTTTAACAACATATTGCTCCAGCCATCCTTTAGTAATACTCCCATCAGTGAAACTTCAATCGTGTTGAGCTATGCAATGCCTGGGACACACTGTGCTACATTTCTCTCCTCATCATGCAACCACTGCCAATGTGAAACAAGAGAAGCAGGAGCACAGTTCTGCCTTCCCTCTCAGCCCATCAAAACCTTCTCTGAAGGACAAACTCAAAGCATCTTCAGCTTCTGAAACTTTTAATAGCCTCTGCTTGACCTCAGGAGTTTAGTTCTGTAAGAGTCACAGTGAAGAAAAAACCCAAAAAAATCAGAGTAAAAAAAACAAGAGTAAAAAAAGCTGGGGATTTTTACAAGTCAGGAAAATATCTCACCTTTTAACATGCTTTCTACCAACCCTAGGACAGGTGTGAGGGAAATGATCTCCAGTGGGATGTGTGAGCCTGCCCAGAGAGGCCGGAAGGTCTTTACAAGCTGGATTCCCATAACTTCCAGTGACTCACATTGCCTGGCACTGCCATTTGTTAAAGCAAGAGTGAAGCAGGGCTAATAGCTATTTACTAAAAACAGAGGAGTGTGATTAGCTTTAATTAGCATTGTCAAGTGACTGGAGATTGTCAGGTACAAGATGTGGGAGAACTAAGTCTCATTAATGATGTTATTTCCTGCAGCCTTAAGTGGCTTGGCCAGTCCAGTAACGCTTCCGGAGCCTGAGCTGCTCCCAACACCCAATACACCCTGTCCCTGTGGGGGGAAATACTCTCAGATAAACCTGGTTGTTCAGTAGGGAGTATAAAAATAATCAGCTTAATGTGTACTGCAAGACTAGACAACTACCTGCCCTCACAGAGAGGAAAAAAGGCAAAAAAAAAAAAGACATGGGAAAAAGCAGAATTGGAGAAACAACTGCCACATCTCACTGGCAAAGAGGAAGAAAGAATCAGGTCCAGAAACCACTCAAAAAAACTCAAAGATAAACAATAAAATCATATCATATAAACTATAATATCATATCACATAAAATCACCTATAGACATACTGATTTATCAGTTAAAGATTATTCTAAAGAAGTGAAAAATCCTAGCAGAATAATAATCCTATGGGCTCAGCTTCTAGAAGGAAAAGAAAACCTACCCTTAGCCTTTTGTTACTGTAATTAGATCTAGAAGCCAGGAGCTCTGAATTAAGCACAGAAAAGAAGGAGCATCTTGAAGGACTGACAGATCTCTAGACAAGGAAGGTGGGGGAAAAAAAAAAGGAAGATGTATATTTTGCAATGGTTTCAAAGCAATAAATAAACTCTGCTCCACCATGAACATCACTCAAAGCTGCCAAGAGAAGTGAAGTCTCAGTTTCTCCACTCCAGACCTCACTCGGGGATCCCTTCTGAAGCCCAGAGCTCCTGCACTTCGTAGATGACCACTAATGAAGGCTCTGCTCGAGCTCAAGCAAACAAAGGTTTGGTGTTAATGACCAAACCCCAGCATTACTGGCATTTCTTCAAGAGGCTTCCACACAGATGGTGAGAGGCGAGGCCATGAAGCAAGAACAACAAATAAATGGATTTTTTTTTTTACCCCTCTGCAATCCCTGCAGTGTACTCGATCAAGGAGCTCCCACTTTCTAAACTGCTCAGCAGAGTGCCCAGTTCTTTAATTAAATTCTCTCACAGCAACAGGTACTCAATCGGTGAGTCAAAGAGCCTTTAAGGGAATGTGGATTTACAGGTAGTGATGCTGTCTGTCTTCCTCACTGCCAGCCTGACTCAACTACCCACAGCAAACAGCAAGGGAAGGAAATCACTTATACAAAATCTGTTCATCCAAAGGGCACAAGGAACAATCACATTTTTGCCAGTTATGCTGATCCTGGCACCATGAAAAGGTGACTGGCAAAGAAAGCCCTTTATTTTTTAGAAAAAATACCCTTAAAAATCTTTATCAGATGAAATCAAAGCATATTTTCTCGATATTCTTCTTCCAACAGTGTTAACAATGTTTACAAGAAACCAGAGGGGTGGACCCCGAACCCAGGAGAGCTGAGAGTGTTCTGCAAGGATGAAGTCACTAAGCACATCCTCCTCCTACAGGCACAATCCTCTGATGAATTACAAGCACAGCTCCCTCAATATCTGCTTGTTTACAACCACCTCACTCAGCAAAGGCCTCTCTGTGCTACCCAGCATAAGATTTAAGTAACTGTAAACCCATTAGCACAAAATCCTTATTGGGAGCATGTCTCAGGCCACGAGGAAAGCAGGTTTATAGTCCCACCTTCTTCTTAAAAGCCACCCAGAGGCTAACACCAACAGTATTGTTCTTCCTTTTTTTGTATTTTAAAACAGAAGCCAGAAAAAAAGTAGGGAAATATTCATTCCAGTAACTTGCAAGGGAAGGGGGGCAAAGGATTCCACAATTCTNTTTGGGTTGGAAGGGACCTTAAAGATCATCGAGTTCCAACCCCCCTGCCAAAGGCAGGGACACATCATCAAAATAAACTATGAACAGTTTGAATTATCTCAGCTTCATCAATTAAAATAACTAAAATCTGAAATTATGGACCTACTGCTTGCCCCATGGCTACTCCCATCACCTCAAACTCCTCTGGCTTTTCTGGATCAAAACCAAAAGTTTCTGTGGGGAAGCAAAAGACAAAGAACCCTTGATATTTTACCTTCTGACACTGCTGCACAAAAGAGGAAGCTCCAACACCCTTAACCAGAAGCTACAACAATAACAGAGCCCTGAACGCTGTTGGGAGGGGGATTATGTGAAGAAACACCCTGCTTTTGATGCCCAGCATCACTCCCTCACTCAGGATTCCTTCTCTATTCTATGATTCTCCATGAGCACCCTGAGATTTGTGCCACAGGGTGATGTCACTTGTGTAGCACAGCCTGCAGCTGGGCACTGCCTGGTCTCCAGGGACTCCAGCAGCGCTGTTGGTAAATAGAGCAGCAGGAACAGGGCATTGCTCCCTGGGCTGTGGCCAGGGCTGTGCTGGGGAGGGCTCAGGGGGTACCCCCAAACCCCAAAAGGTCATAAAATCATACGGTTAAACAGAACCTTCCAGCCATCTCAACCCCCTGCAGTGACAGTGACATCAAGTCGCTCAGAGCCTCAGCAAACCCGGCCTTGGATGTCTCCAGGCATTGATGGTGCCTCCCCCATCACCTCTCTGGGCAACCTGGGCTCTGATATTACTCCTTAAAGGGAGACAGTGTGGTTAAAGCACCCAAAAAGCTCTCCCAAACACACACAAACCCAGTGAAGTGTTGCTCATATAAATAAAGAAAAAAGGAGAAACTGCAGTTTCTGTGAAATGGGAAAAAAAAAAAAAGCTAGTGCCTCTCGGTACCTCACACACACACACCTTCATGGGATCCCACCTGACTTTTCCAAGCTGTTTTTATTATTCATCTCGCTGCAACGGCGATGGGGTGGGTGAGGCAGGATTATTTCCTTCTCCCCTCACCGTTACCTGGCGAGGTCGGGCCCCTCTTAGGACTGAGAATCACAGAATGTGTTGAGTTGGAAGGGACATTCAAAGGTCTACTAGTCCAACTCCTTCCAGTGAGCAGGGACACACAGCACCAGATCAGATTGCTCAGAGCCTCATCAAGCCTGGCCTTGAGCGTCTCTAGGGATGGAGCTTCTGCCACCTCTCTGGGTAAACTAAACCAGGGCCTCACCACGCTCATGGGGAAGAATTTCCCTCGACAGCCGTTACCGAGGAACGTCGAACCCCTCTCCCACCCTATTCCCCTCAGGGGACTCTCTCCGAGCTCCGACCTGTTGCCCTAGCCAAGGCAGAGCGATACTGGGGGGGGGTACCACAGGCCTTCACCCCCTTGAGGTGCGTCCGCCTCACCCAGGGGCCTGAGGAAGCGCCCCCCGCTGGGGAGGGCCAAGGAGAGAGCGGCGGGCGATAGCGCAGCTCCTCCGGGCGACCCTACCCTGTATCCACCGCCCTTCCCGGCTCCCCTCT
>VZTY01023661.1:0-10011 GCA_013400935.1 Turnix velox | reverse complement strand
GGGGGTTGGAACTCGATGATCTTTGAGGTCCCTTCCAACCCAAACTATTCTGTGATTCTATGATTCTATGATTCTATGATTCTATGACTATGTCCCTGAGCTGGCTGTCCCACAGGTGGTTGTGTCGACAACGGTGAACGTCGATGGCCACGTCCTGGCTGTATCCGACAACATGTTTGTCCACAACAATTCCAAGCATGGGCGGCGGGCACGGCGTCTCGACCCCTCTGAAGGTGAGTCCCTGCTGGGTGCCCAGCATGCCCATGTGCAGGGAACACAAGTCCATGCACACGTGTGTGCTGTGCCTCAGCACATCTACATGGCCATGTCAGCAGATGGTGCTCCTACTGTGGCATCCCCTGCCTCATGGCCATGTGAGCTACAGTGCTGGGACAGCCCCAGAGCCTGTGTCCCCATGCTGGGAGCCCCACAGAGTACAGGCCTGTGCCCAGCTCTGCCCTACACCACTCAGAGGTCACAGGTCCCCCAGGCCCAGCACTTCCCTGCTGAGAACCTTAGTCAGCCCCTGCGGGTGGGCATCCAGCCCCATTTTTATGCCTTGTATGTCTGTCCGTCCCCCTGCCCAGAGCACACACATAGCCTTTCCAGTCACCCACCCTGCACCCACGTTTTCTGTCCTTCCCTTTGTCCCTCTGTGAATCCCGTGCCTGCAGACTGTCCTACCCTACTAGGTGCTCCCTGTCTACCCACTGCTCTGTCCCTCCATACACCCACTATGATTCTGTGTCCCTCTGTCCAATGTATATGTGCTCTACCCTCTAGTCTGACCTGTTTGCTCTCTGTGTGTCCCATGCATGCTCTTTCCAGCCCCCTCTGCACCAATGTGCTCTCCATCCCCTGCACATACTCTCCCCCACCATCCCCATCACCTTCCCACTGTCACCATCTCTCCCTCTTGGCCTTGTCCCTCCTGTCCTACAGTATCACCCACCTCTTCCCCTGCCATCTCCTGCTCCTGCCTGGCATCTGTCCACATCCATCTGTCCACAGCCACCCGTGTCTGTCACCCACCCCTTGCCACTGCCTGTTTCTCACTCTCTGCCTCTGCTCTCCTTCTCTGCCTTCTCTTCCCCAGCCTTGAGCCCCTGGCCCCGACGCCCCCTGCTCCCACCCCGCACGCCCCCACACTCACTGCTGCCCTGTCTCTCCCCTCCCACCCGAAGCAGCCACCCCCTGCATCAAAGCCATCAGTCCCAGTGAGGGCTGGACCACCGGAGGTGCCACTGTCATCGTCATCGGGGACAACTTCTTCGATGGGCTGCAGGTCGTCTTCGGCACCATGCTGGTGTGGAGTGAGGTAGGGGAGTGTGCAGAGGTGGGTTTTGGGGACTGGCATGAGCTCCTTTCCCGTGGGCTGAGCCCTGTGTTGCCCTGCAGCTCATCACACCTCATGCCATCCGGGTGCAGACCCCTCCACGGCACATCCCTGGTGTAGTGGAGGTGACGCTCTCCTACAAGTCCAAGCAGTTCTGCAAAGGAGCCCCTGGACGCTTTGTCTACACCGGTGAGGCACACAGACTCCAGGGGAAAGGGGAGCAAGGCCCCCAGGATGGTGCCCAGAGCACCTCTTTGCCCTTTTCTAGCCCCTGGGGTTAGCCCTACCCTTATGGGAGACTCCTCCATGGGAACTTCACTGCAGACATGGGGTGAGAGGATGGGTAGGATTCAAGTGAATAGTCACAGGAGGTTTGGGTCAGAACAGGATCGAGTTAGTGGGGCAGGTGGTAGAGTTAGAAGCAGGGTTGAGTTGTGACTCAGAGGGGGACCAACTAGCAGGGACTGGGTTAGGGTTATGATCAGAGAGTAAAACAGTTTGAAAGCCTCAGGTAGTGATGCCAAGGCTGCTGAGTGAATTGTGTGATGTGTGGGGTGAGCTGGGCAACAACATAGTGCTGCTGGCTCAGGAAGTCTTTTCACACTGCCCTATGTCATGCTCCGTGTCACCCCAGCTCCTGCCCCACTCTTGCACCATCTGGTCCCCTCAAGACCCTTGTAGTGGTGCTGGAGGCTGTGGCTGCCAGCCACAAGGGGCTGAGAGAGGAGGTGGCACAGGAGCTGTTGGCACATGGGGAGAACAGGTGGGGCATCTGGGTGTCTAGGTGGGAGGTGGGGTTCCCCCTACTCTGCTGTTAGCCAGCTCAGTTCTGTGCCACACAGTCCATGCCTCAGTTTCCCCGCAGTGTAGGAGTTGGGGGGGGGAGAGGGGAGGGTGGTCACACACACAGCAGTCTCTGAGCCCACCTCCTTTGGCAGCATTGAACGAGCCCACCATCGACTATGGGTTTCAGCGTCTGCAGAAAGTCATCCCCCGGCACCCTGGGGACCCTGAGCGCCTGCCCAAGGTAGGGACTCCATCGTTGGTGTGTGGGACAGATGCTGCACCATGTTCTCTACCATGTGATACCCACTGCAAGGACACACTATCATCCTTGGGTACTGGACACCACCTGACCCAGACCCAGAGGAGAGTTCTGGCAGTGCCAGAGGACCGAGGGACAGGGTGGGGGCCCCTGTGCCAGCCCCATCACTGCATGCAGCCAGTGGTGTCCGTGCTGCCCCACCCCAGCAGCTGGAGAGAAATGGGGGGGCATGAAAGGACACAGGGAGGGACAAGGGTGTAACGAACCCCATGGGTCCCTGCCCTCTGGGTCTGCTATGGGAGTCTGGGCTAGGGCTCAGGGCACCTTGGGGAGGTGGTGGTGTGGGGTCGTGTCACCAGCATTGGGACTTGGCATGGTAGGGTGCTTGCATGTCCCCCATGTGCAGCTGGGGTTGAGGTTGGGGTGGCAAGCCTTCCTGATCCCCGTCTCATTCCCTGCTCAGGAGGTCCTGCTGAAGAGGGCTGCTGACCTGGTGGAGGCTCTCTATGGGATGCCGCACAGCAACCAGGTACCATGGCCACCCCATCCCATCAGATCCCCTGCCTCATCCCATCCTCCTGCTCTTGGCTCCCCACCCTGCCCACTCGGTGGAGTTTGCAGCCCCAGCCCACAAAGCTGCAGTGGGGAGGCAGGAGCCAGTGATGTACTTCGAGACAACGGCGGCCCTGGGCTGCCGGCCCCACATCTGCTTCACATCAGGATTCCTCAGGAGCTGAGTCAGCGCTGTGGGCCCCCCCGAGTCCCCCACCTGCAGGGGAAGGGAAGCTGCCGGGTCAGGCTGCAGGGCCGATGCAACCAAAGCTGCCTTTGTTCCCACGTCCTTCCTGGCTGGCGTCACAAGCTGGGAGGTCTGGGTTCCCCCTGTCCCATCACTGCCCAACGCAGCCCTTCCTGCACCCTGAGGGCACTGTGGGTGCGCTGGGAGGTGACACGAGCCGGAGTAGTCTCAGCCTTCCACTGCCCATCACTGCCCCATCGCAGAGTCACTCATACCGCGGAGTGACGCTGCCCCATGTGTGTCCCCTCACCATCCCAGGACATCATCCTGAAGCGAGCGGCAGACATCGCCGAGGCGCTGTACAGCGTTCCCCGCAACCCCGGGCAGCTCTCCTCGCTGACCGGCACGCACGGCCCCGCCGGCATGATGGGGGTGAACTCCTTCGGCAGCCAGCTGGCTGTCAACATCGGCGACTCGCCACAGGGCACAGAGCAAGGTGGGCCGGGGGCCACGCCGGGCAGAGGGAAGGGGTCCCTGCCTGCTCTGTGCCACCCCCAGCCCCTCTCGCCCACAGGCTACTCCCGAAACACGGGCAGCGTCTCGCCACGGGGCTACGTGCCCAGCTCCACGCCGCAGCAGAGCAGCTACAGCGGCGCCGGCGGCATCAATGGTTACGGCGGCGGCACCATGGCTGGCCTGGGGGTGCCCGGCTCCCCCAGCTTTCTCAACGGCTCCACCGCCAACTCCCCCTACGCCAGTGAGTTGGTGCCCCGGGGTGTCCCCAAAGCCATGCACCAGCTCTAACGAGTCCCCGGTGCCACGCACCAGCCCTGAGGCATCCCCAAAGCTATGCGCCAGCCCCAAGGTGTCCCCAAAGACATGCACCTGACTCAAGGCTTCCCCAAAGCTGTGCTAGTCCTGGTGTGTGTTCCCAAAGCCATGCACCAGCCCCAAGGTGTCCCTGAAGGGGGAGCAGGAACTTGATGACCTGAGCTGAGAAAGCCCCAGTCCCTGGCCCTTGCAACTTGGGTCCCACGTGGTGTCACTGAGGCGTGCTGGCATCTCGCATGAGGAGCAACACCCTGCTGCCAGTTCTGCCTGGCCTGAGTCAGTGTCTCCCCACAGTCATGCCTGCCAGTCCCCCCCTCGGTGCCTCCTCCATCACTCTCCCATCGGGCACCAACGCTTCCACCCCCACCGGCGTCTTCTCCTTCTCACCCGTCAACATGATCTCAGCGGTGAAGCAGAAAAGCGCCTTTG
Organism: Turnix velox; assembly: GCA_013400935.1. Lineage (NCBI taxonomy): Eukaryota > Metazoa > Chordata > Aves > Charadriiformes > Turnicidae > Turnix > Turnix velox. Next base: position 5,631 of record VZTY01023661.1, on the reverse strand, counting down.
CCCCCGTGGTGCGGCCACAGACCTCCCCTCCGCCTGCCTGCGCCAGCACCAGTGCCAGCAGCCTGCAAGGTGAGCCCAGCACAGGCAAGGCTGCCCTCTCCTGCCCACCCCAGCACACCCCCTTGCCTGAAAGAGGAAGGTGGAGGGTCATGGTGGCACCATCTGCTGCCTGCAGACTTAGAGATCCCTTCCCACTGGCCTGTTTCCATGCCTCCTTCCTGCACCCAGGACATGCACTGCAGGGAGGGATGCTTCCCCCTGCCTTGTCTCACCCTCTTTCCTTCCCTTTCTTCCTCCTTTTCACCACCCAGACCCGGCTTTTGAGGACTCAGACAAGTTCCACACATCTGCACGGCCACTGCAGGGACTGGCCTATTCCTAAGCACAGTAGGTCCTGGGATGTGCCAGCTCTGTGATCTCCCATCCTGCTGAGACAGGCAGGGGGAGTGGGGCCAAGGAGGGCTCCCACCCCTTATCTTCCTTTGCAGCCATGCCCAGCCACCTCATGCTGTCCATGTGAGTCACGATGGCACAGGAGCTGCTACATGGACTGGGACTGAGCTTGGCCTTGCAGCCCAGCGGTGCCAGCCCCTCTGACTTGCTCCAGGACACACGGGGCTCCAGGACTCACCACCTTGCTGCTCTACCATCATCCCAGCCTGGATATGTGGAGCTCAACTCCCTCACAGGGAGGCAAAACCGTGGCTAAGGCCAACATCAAGGTGGCTTAGCACGGCTCATCACATCAGCATCTCATGGGCTCACCTCATGGGCAGCTCCTCCTGGGGCCAGAGAGGCGATGGGAGATGATCCAAACGCTCTGGGTTTATCCTCAGAGAGATGCTGAGAGGAGGGATGGGATGTGGAGCAGTGGAAGTGCTATGGAAGTGTGCTATGGGATAGAAGGGGCAGACACTCCAGGGTAGGATAGAGTGATGTTCCAGGGCAGGATGGGTGCTCCAAAGCAGCAGGAACTGGTAGAGTGGATGCTCTGGGGTGGGATGGGAGAAGTGTTCCTAGGCAGAATAGATGTTCGGGGGCGTGAAGGCTGCTCCAGTGGGATCCAGTTTCCCCCACACACTTCCTGACTCTTTCATTATCATGGCCAGCACTCTCTCCACAGATGTTAAGCTAGCCCAACATCTGGAGCCGCCCACCCGCAGCTCCCAGGCTGCCAGATCCGGATCTCTGCCTGCACCCCCCGCCCCCGCTGAGTGCTGGGTCCTCAGCTCTGCCCTGGCTGGGGGATCTGAGCTGCCCTGGCCCATCCACCCTTCCCCCAGCACAGAGATGGACACAAATCCCAGCCCCACCAGATTCCAGGGCTGACTGTTCCAGGACACAACTGCGTCTCTTTTTCTCATTATTATCACTATTATTATTAATATAATATTATTATTATTTTTAGCAGCAGGTGAGCCAGCAGGCAGGGGTTCTGACAGGGCAGGCAGGAGACCCCCAGACTTGGCACTGCCTCCCTCTGCCAGGCTTTTCCCTGTCCTCCCAGCTAGGAGACTGGGTATTTTGTAAATAAAGAAAAAGGGAAAGAAACAAAACCACTCCCCCTGTGCCCACATCCCACCTGTGGGAGTGAACCATGTCCCCTGCTCTGTCTTGTGCAGCTGTGTGCCAGAGCAATGGTGATGCCACCATGCCCTTCTCAGTGTCAGCAAGTGTCCCCCACGTGAAGCCCCCATTGCCATTTGCTTGGTGCTGGATCCTTGGCCAATGCCCCCAGCCCCTGCCTGGGGTGACTGGGGGGCCAGGGGCAGCTTCAAGGACAGGATGCCCCTGCCAGGAACCTGGTCCTGCCCCCCCCAACCCCTGCAGAGTGGGGGCCTTTCTGACATTGAAATAAAAGGCCTTGCAGAAGGGTGGTGGCTCCAAGGGGTCTGTGAGAGGGGAGGGAGCCCCAGGGACAGTGACATGGGCCCTGCAGTGGCAGTGGGAGTCCACAGAGAGGACACAGGGAGCCCCACAGAGAGGGAATGGGGGTGCTTTACCCATTTGCCCCTCAGCACCAGGCTGGCAGACAGAGAGGACACAGGGTTTCCTACTCCTACACCACCAGTAGCCCAGGGAGCCAGCAGTGGTCCCAGCTGGAAACACTTGGTGCTGCCCCTCCTTGTTCTCATTGCCAGAGTCCTGTGTTGCTCACTCCCACACTGAAGCCATGAGCAGCTTCCCCCCATCCCTACAGTCTGTGGGGTCAGATCCTGGAGCTGTGTCCTCCTCCTGCTCCTTTCACCCTTCTGCCAGCCTCCAACCACTGACCAGGTGGGTTATTGGGACCCTCATCCCAGGGTGCACTCAGTGCTGGGGAGGCCTGGCTGTCTCAGGATGGGGTCCATCTCTATTTGCTCACCTCAGCCAGGCAAGAGTGGTCATGGAAATAGAGGGTGCCCCAGTGGGAGTAGGATCCCCACCTCCTCAGCCCTCCAGTATCATCATCCCCATGGAAGCAACCTAAGATGCATCCCACCCCACAAGCTCCAGTACCCCAAACAAGCAGGAATAGGAGTCATCCATGTCTCCTCATTGCTACCACTCAGCCTTTCCCAGGTGGGCAGCAAGGGCAGGAACTCCTCCTGAAGGCAGCTGATACCTTGCAGCTCATTGCATGCCAAGAGAATGAACAGATGGAGACTGGAACACCCCATGGTGGGTGCCAGCTTAGCCCAGATGAAGCTGCATGTCCCAATGGATCCTAATTCCTTCCTCCGCCTTCTCCAAAGCTCATGGGTGGAGACATCCCTACAGGTGCTGTTCCAGGGGAAGGGACTTCAGCCAGCCTTGCCCAGGGCCCCCAAAACAGGGTGGGAACAGGAGCACAGCACCCCTCCAAAGCATTGCTATTCACACTGGCAGAGATGGGGGCAGGGGCATACCACAGACACCGTGGGCAGAGCAGGGTGGGCAGAGCAGGATGGGGCATCTCACACAGGATGCAAGACCCTGACACACAAGCAGAAGAGGGAGCCACACCACACCACACCAAACCACACTCCTCCTGAAGTCCCCAGCCCCACACAGAGGTAATCTACTGGCCCTCAGGGCATGTGGGGGGGTTGCCCCCATTAGGAGCAACTCTCATGCACCGTGGTGTCCCCAAAGACCTCCATGCCTCTTTCATGTCACACCTCTCCTTTTTAATGGAGGTCTCCACCTTCAGGCCTGGCACAAGGCAGGACAGGGAGGGGACTCCACCTGGGAAAGCTATCCCATCCCTGCCCTTCTGGCAATCCCCAAGGCACACAGTCCCCCTGGCTCCTGTCTCTCCCAACCCTCTCAGAGCAACATAGCCATGATGTTTAGATTAAAGGATAATGTGCTGGAAATAATTGCCTTAATCAAGAAAGGTTAATGAGGCTGCCTGTGCGCACAAGGGTGGAAGTGGGTGCAGGAGCATTTGGCAAGTGGCAGCCTTGGCACAGCCAGCACCAGGTCCCGCGAGAGAGCAAAGCAGCAGCCCCTGTTGCACTCTGTGGAGTGGGCAGCCACTGTCTGCCAGGGTCCTCCTGCTCTCCATGGGTGCAGGAGTGTGCTGGTACCATGCCTGGTACACTCTGGGCATTTAACACATGTCTCCATGGCTCCCTTGGGAACATGCCACTTTCCCATGGGACATGGGCTGCCACTGAGGCCAGTCGAGGTCTCACAGGTACAGAATGCTGCTGTGTGTCAGGGATCTGCCCCGGAGTCCCCACACCTCCACAAGGATCCATGCTCCACAGCCAAGATGTCCCCCAGGGGTGGCTGTGACCTGCTGCACGCCATGACTGTCCCCAGAGGGAGAAAAGGCTGTGGGCTTTGTCATGCAGTGCTGGAATTGGCACCTGATGGTGAGCAAGCACTCAACGGCTCTTCAAGCAGCACTTGAGGGAGCTGCAGTGCAGGGTGAGAGCTGGAGCGGGGTGCTTGGAGACATGTCCCCCACAGTACCTCACTGTGGAGTGCTGAAGATGCTTCCTGCTGTCCCCCTGGAACCGGCTNGTTGGTGGCCCTGCTAGGCAGGGGGGTTGGGGTCTTTGCCCAGGGAAGCTCCCTTCCAACCCGGGTCATTCTGTGATTCTGTGATTCTGTGGGCGGTCCAGGCAGAGAGGAGGATTTAGACGGAGACCCCACCGTGCCCCAGCTGCTGCGGCTGTCCCCTCTGCTCCAGGTTCTGTAGGGAAGAGGGACACCTACAGGCCGCAGCCCTGGAGCTACAGCGGGGCCCGAAACATCTGCGAGGATGTTCCACATGGCCGCCCGGTGCAGCGGAGGCAGCGCAGTGGCTGTGCCCAGCAGGCTCACACCCCGCTCACTGCCAGGTGCGCTGAGACACGCTGTTCAGCTGCGCCAGGGACAGAGGGGAGTGCCTATTGCTCATTGTCAATGCGTGTGTGCGTGGCACCGTGCCCCTCATGGGCACCCTGATCGCTGCGGTGATGCCCGCCGAGACACCTCAGGCTGCATCGGGACCCGCCGCTGCGGGAAGAAGCTGGAGCTGAAAACCCCCGAGGATGAGTGGGAGGTGTCCCTGCCTATGGCGTGGGGTTGGAACTCGATGATCTTTAAGGTCCCTTCCAACCCAAACTATTCTATGATTCTATGAGTTCCTAGCCCTTCCCTTTCCCATTCCCAGTAGCGGGCCACAAGAGGGCTGTCGCGGGCCGTAGACGGTAGCTGCACCCCTGCCCTTCACCCCAGCTTGCTCTCTCTTGCCCTGCTCCCCAACATGAACCCCAATCTGTATTCTTGTTCTTCATCCCAGCCGGCATCTCTGCCCTATTCCAGCCGGCATCCCTGGCCCTGCATCCCAACATGCATCCATGCCCCAATATGCCCATGCACCCTAATGTGCATCCCTACCCCTGAACCCCAGCCTGCACCCTTTGTGCTGCACACTTGACCGTGTTCGCCTGTCTTTGCATCCCTGACCATCCATGACCTCTTGGCCACATGCTCCATCTGCCCACTAGCAGCCATCTTGTACCCTTGCCCTGCACCTCACCTCTCACAGCTTCAGCTCCCTGAAGCTGAGGGGTTCAACAGCCTCCTACAGAGGGACTGAAGGGTCTGGGGGTTCTCCACGCTGGCAGGAGAACACGCCCAGCTCATNCCTGAAGCTGAGGGGTTCAACAGCTTCCTACGGAGGGACTGAGGGGCCTGGGGGTTCTCCAGGGAGCCTGGGAGCATCCAGCTCTCCCATCCCACTCCCCTTCCATCCCCCAGCCCGTGGCTCTGAAGGGCTGCAGCACCTGTCAGCCCTTGCAGTGCCGTATTTAAGAGCGATGCTGACATTTCCAGATTTGAGGACACATCGGGAGCTCTCAGCCACTCCTTGCAGCTCATTAACAGCCAGATGAGCTGCGGCAGTAATTGCTTTAATTTATTTGCTTGCGGCTGGGGCAGAGGGGAGAGGCAACTGGCAGTGGCTGCTTTTATGGGGACCATATGGAAAACATTTATCACCATTTGTTGTGGCGGAGCAGGCAGAGGAAGGAAAGATTTTTATTAACCTGCTTGTAGCATGAAGCTCTTCTAATTATACCCCTGCTAATGCCCAGGAGTAGCTGTGCAGTGCCAAGGAGGGGCTATGGCACTTGTGGGTGCTGCAGGATGTAGATCACAGATCACAGAAGACCC
>VZTY01023659.1:38304-64474 GCA_013400935.1 Turnix velox | reverse complement strand
TTGAATAGTCTAAGTTTAAATAGTCTAAATATATGCACAGACATCTTGTGTACCTGGAAACTAGATCTTTGTGGACATCATTTTACAACATTTCAGTTGAAAGAGATCTTTACGTTTACACAGGGCCATTCAGGCTCTGAGGAGATTGAGGTCTGCTCACATTAAAAAGTCAGGAAAATGTAGGTTTTCATATATTTTAAGGTTTATTTCCCAGCTAGATTTTTAACTTCAGTTTTTAGCTTACACATAGATCTAAGGAACAGGTTTCTCCATTAGACAAAACTCACAAGTACAAATCAACATATTAATTATTCATGTAATTAAAACCAAAATGCATTCAAATTTTAACTGATAAGGTTGGTGTAAAAACAACACCCAGGGAAGGTGTGGGGTCTCCTTCTCTGGAGACATTCAAACCCCACCTGGACACCTTCCTGTGGAACCTGATCTGGGTGTTCCTGCTCCAGCAGGAGGATGGGACTAGATGATCTCTCCAGGTCCCTTCCAATCCCTGACATTGTGTGATCCTGTGAAAGTGTTTGAGAGTTAGAGGTGCCTGATTTTCACTCCTGTGTGCTGTGACAGTTACATACAAGTGTTTCCCCATCCCCTGCCAAAAAACGTTTTGGAGCTTGTACATTGCAAACCAAATCTGAGCTGTTGCCTGCTGTTCCTCTGCATGAGGTGACAACAAAAGGTGAAATGCATCACATTGCAAATCTATCAATCAAAAAAATGATGAAGGGAAGGGCACAGCACAGACACCACTCTCTAAACTGCTGACTCCTGAGACAGGGTGGGGAATCTCCATGCCTGGAGACTGTCATACTTCGACAGGAGAAGGACTTGGCTAACATGATCAAATTCTGAATTAGCTCCACTCTAAGAAAAAGACTGGGTTCTTCCAGAGGTCCCTTCCAACACAACTTGCTCTCTGTGATTCATTTCAGAATTTTTGAACATTCCAGAAGTATCTCAAACCACTTGTGTGCTGAATTCCCCATTTCATCTTGTGCTGTGCAGAGTCTGATACCAGACACAAGAAGTACAAAGGCTGGACAACTCCAACTCCTCCTAGCAGGATTGCCAGGAGACTTTGGAGATTTTTCCAACTTAGAATCATAGAATCATAGAATAGTTTGGGTTGGAAGGGACCTCAAAGATCATCGAGTTCCAACCCCCCTGCCATAGGCAGGGACACCTCCCACTACATCAGGCTGCTCAGTGCCTTGTCCAGCCTGGTCTTGAACACCTCCAGAGAGGGGGCATCCACAACCTCTCTGGGCAACCTGTTCCAGTGCTTCACCACCCTCACTGTAAAGAATTTCTTTCTTATGTCTAGTCTAAATCTATCCCCCTCTAAGTTATATCCATTGTTTCTAGTCCTCCCATCCGATATTATGTTAAAAATTCCTTCCCCTGCCTTTCTGTAGGACCCCCTCAGGTATTGATAAGTTACTATGAGGTCCCCTCTGAGCCTTCTCTTGGGCTGCAGTCATTTTTACAAACTATGAACACAGTGAAGATGGATGGCTCAAAATTTAAAGGGAAAAACAACCTGGAGGGAATACCAAGAATCCACACAGCAGCCACCGCAATGGGGCAAAACATGGAACTGCCCATTGATTTGGATAATTCCAGGCTAACAGCTGGTAAAGTCAAGTGCAGTGTCACCGTCTTTGCCAAATTATTCCAGATTTTTTTGTGGAATACATGTTACAGGTGTCAGGAAGTTGATGTAGAATAGAATGATAGAATGGTTTGGGTTGGAAGGGATCTTAAAGATCATCTAGTTCCAACCCCCCCTGCCATGGGCAGGGACACCTCCCACGAGACCAGGATGCTCAGTGCCTCATCCAGCCTGGCTTTAAACACCTCCAGGGATGATAAACTTCATCTTCTCCAAGACATTCCCATCCTTCTGATACTCAGCTGTAAATAATCAAACCACTGTAAGACTGTTTCTTCAACACAAAAATCAACTCAAAGCTTTTTGAGACAATCCCTGCACACAGCACTAAAGAGATTATTTCAGACACAACTGGAAATGGTTTAGTCCCTTTGGGGTTGGCTTTCACAGCCCAGTATCTCATACAGAATAAACATGCTAAGAGCCCCAACTCAAGTGTAGTTTGCTCCAATAATGAAGAAAAGAATCAAGAATAAAAAAATGCAGAATAAAGCTATTAATGGCAGCACAATAAAAATAAATAAGCCACTCAAAACTAAGCAGCACATTAAGCAGGCACAACACACTAATTCTAGAGAGTTCATTCTTCAAGCTATTGAGTATAACAGCCCGAATTGACAAAATAAGTATATAAATCACAGCAAAACCTTGTGTGTTTTCCTGTAGGAGTTCATCTAAAGCTAAATCAAGAGTTTCTTGAATTAGGAATCAAGGCAGCAGCTTTTTAAAACTGGTCCTTTCAAGATGCTTTACCTTAGAGAAGATTTCACATTGGTAAAGTCTTGTGCAATTACATTTCCTCTGGAACTAATTAAAGGATAGAATTTTTCATAACCATGTTTTAAAAAGCTGATTTGTAAATGTTCCAGAGATACAATTAACTTTAGAGTAGAATAATGCACCATAAAAAACCAAGCAGATCATAGACTCTTGAAAGGAGGCAGATATTTGGATTTATTCAACTATCATTTAAAGTTTTTAAACTAGACAAAGAATTCAATTCCAAATATCAAAATTATTTAGAAAGGAAGCACTGCCATATGTCATTCAACTCAGAAAGAAGAAGAAAAGTTAATATAAAGTTTTCTGGTTGTGATTATTTTGATTATCTGATAGAATTAGTTAACAATTTGTTAATCACAGAAGCAGAAAGGTTCCTTTTTTTTCCACTTTGCTGCAAAGNTTAAAGTTTTTAAACACATCTAGACAAAGAATTCAATTCCAAATATCCAAATTATTTAGAAAGGGAGCACTGCCATATGTCATTCAACTCAGAAAGAAGAAGAAAAGTTAATATAAAGTTTTCTGTTGTGATTATTTTGATTATCTGACAGAGTTAGTTAACAATTTGTTGATCACAGAAGCAGAAAGGTTCCTTTTTTTCCACTTTGCTGCAAAGGAGGGGCCTTTTGAGACTAAATCCAGGACAGGGATATATATTACTGCCTCTGCTACAGAATCTAAGAGATTCTGACTAAAGATTGTACATAATTCCCATGATTTCATCTTCACTCTTGTACATCAACTGTCCTGATCCCAGCTGCTATCATGATAGATGCTCTGTCTCAGAGGAAGCCACCACAGTGCAGCCACTTCTGGAGTGGAGTGACATGTGCTATTAACACATGGCAGATTATGATCTCCTTGCCAAAGAATGCTGTCTGTCTGAAAGCATCACTGCAGAAATACAGGTGATCTTTAGCAAAAGGCAAACCTGGCATGCCCATGACAGAGAAAACAAATCCTGCAACTCAAAACTCGAAGTGTTTAAGACACTAAGCACTTATTCATAGAATCATAGAATGGTTTGGGTTGGAAAGGACCTTGAAGATCCCTTATTCATGGTTACACTTGTTCATAGAATCATAAAATGGTTTGGGTTGGAAGGGTCCTTAAAGATCATCTAGTTCCAACCCTCCTCACATGGGCAGGGACACCTCCCACTACATCAGGTTGCTCAATGCCTCCTCCAGCCTGGTCTTGAACACCTCCAGGGATTGAAGGAGCATCCACAACCTCTCTGGTCAACCTCTTCCAGGGTCTCACCACCCTCACAGAGAAGAACTTCTTTCTTACATCCAGCCTAAATCTCCCCTCTTCCAATTTTTCATCCATTCCTCCTAGTCCTGCCATCTGTATCCTTTCTGTAGCCCTTTCAGGTGTTGAGAAGCTCCTCTGAGGTCCCCCCTGAGCTTTCTCTTCTCCAGGCTGAACAACCCCAACTCCTTAAGCCTGTCCTCATAAGGGAGGTGCTCCAGCCCTCTCATCATCTCTGTGGCTTCCTTTGGACCTGCTCCAACAGCTCAATTCAAAAGCCTTTATGTCCACTAGCCAGGTAAACCCACTACACTGTCTGGAGAACTGGTTTAAGATATCTCAGTGGGATTTGGAGCATCCAGACATAAACTGGCTGAACTGCTAACCTGAAATAAACCATTTGGTATCTCCTCACAATTAATTAGTTCCACTTTAATGTGGAAAAGTGTTTCAGAGGGAAAAGTGCCAGATTGAGAGCGATCAAACAGACATCTGGTGATCACCAGAGAGCAGGAAGATTAATCTATTGTGATTAATCTGTTAACTTGTTGTCAGTCCTCTGTCCCCTGCTCTAGAAGCACACAGGTCTCTACAGCAAAGCTGTACAAGAATGCTTCCTAGTTGCCCTGAAAGAAACTGGTTGGAATTATCTGGATACTTCCCAGGTTCACTAAATACCACCTTTGCTGAAATTTTTGCAATTCTTTCACTAAAACCATCCTTGGGAACTTCAATTTGAGACTGAAGCACTTAGAAGACCAGGTAACACCAGAGCAATCATGAAAGGCAATCCTGATGTGAGAATAAAATACATTCTAGTAAAAAGGTTTGTCAAAAGAAGTCCCCCTGCCAAGGAAGCAAGACAGAGCTACAGAATAAATAGGATTATAACTAACCATACAGCTGCTGTCAGCCTTTTATTACATTAAAATAGATGTGGTCTATTAGCACATCTTAAAATTTGTCTTCTGATGAGTATCTGAATGTTGGAAACCACTATTTCTGATGAGGGAATGATATTTCACTGTATTTCAGATAAAACTCCACCTCTCCCACCACTACTTTTCAAAGAATATAAACACATTTATCTCATATTCTGGTCCCTTTGTGAAAAATGACTTAAACTTTCTAGGATTGAGGTGCTGGAGGAAGCATGAAGGCAGAGAGAACACTATCTGCCAACTTCCAGTAAAGATTTTGGTGGCTGAGCAGAAATGTTTATGTTTCAGTAAAACTCCTACAAGCATTTGGACTGATCCTCGTGGGCAAAAACTAAGACAAATGCCAGCTCTTGCCAGGGACAATCTGCAATTAAGAATTTCACAGACAAAATATGAGACAGAGGGAACAGACAGCAAATCATTATCAAACAAACTGAAACAGAGAAACTGGAACAAAAAAAATTGAACATATCAAACTATTCCAAGAAATGAAACAAGTAACCCAGTGACTTATAATTCAGAAAAGCTGCTGATGTTGAATCATCAGAAGCCATAATTTCATCCATCCCCATTCCTAAGGTAGGAAATCCTTGCACAATTTCTGTCACCTTTTAAAAAAACCACTATTTCCTACTGAACTAAAAAGAAACCTGCCCTCCCTTCATCAGCTCCACTTGGCAGCTGCACACATGTAAAGTATTTCCAATGGGAACCAGGTCAGCAAAGGAAGCATCTGCTGAGCATCTTTTCTTTTCCTCATTGACTTCCTATTTTCACCCTGTGCATTACACATTTTCCCCCTCCTTTGTTGACTCCCTTGGCTTAGGAATCACACTGGGAGTCAATCATTTTGCAGTCTGGGACTGAGTATTGATTCAATGCTGCACGAGATGCCATTCAGTTATAATCAGTAACTAAACCATGAAACTATATTATCATCTACTTTCATTCATTCACTCCAGTAATGGGGCTAAACACCTTTAACTTCTTTGATCAGCTCTCTGCAGTGCCCAAGTCATGCCAGAAAGACAAAAAGTAAAGAAAAAAAATCAGATGAAGCCCAAACAGGCTTTTTGGAGCACAATCAGATCATGCTTTGCAACATTTTCCTTCTGCAAAATAATAGTATCCTTCTTTGAAAGATAATTTAGTTTCTTTACAATTTTCAAATGGAAATATGCCTTTCTCTTAACCTTTCATAACAGACTTCCTTCCTACTCTTTCTGGTATCTGTAGAAAGCCACCAGACTCCCATGAAATATCCCACTGCTGAATTCTGGTTTCACCTGACATCACCTTTCATTAAATCAGGAAATTTAAAACTCAAACATTCCACAATATGTAAGGGGACACAGAAGACCAAAAAGTACTTCAGAAAAATTATTTCTTAGAAGAAGTCTAGCAAGAATTTACAAGTCTCTTTTCTCCATTATATTTCCCCCCATCAGCAATTATTCCAAGAGATGAAGTTTTTTCCCATTTATTTAGCTTTGAGTTAGCAAAAAAACCTACTATTTTCTTAACTTTACAAGCTTATGAGGCATAAAGAATCTTTTAGATCGACACAAGGTGAATTCTGATGGAGCCAACCCTCAAGTTTGGAAGTGATAATAAGTGAAGAACTCAGTTTGATTTTCTCTTTCATTTCTACCTTGCATCAACCTAATACAAGCAAGAAGAAATAAAACCAGGCACAAGCACTTCCAACAAAGAGAAGGGGGAAAAGAATCATCATCAGGGAGAGAAAATTTCATAAAATACTTTAAATGAAAATTTCTTTAATTAAGGAGGCCTATAAAGATGGAAAAACAACCTAGCTAGTATATTGGTGGATCTCAATGCTTTCCTTTTGCAGAGCCAAGTAAAAAGAATACACTGAGAATTACTTTGCTTTATATTGTTCAGTCATTCCCTGTGATAAAAGGATGAACCTGGTGGAATAAGTCCTGAGTCTAAAAGTCTTTCCTGGACAATCTGTGGACCTGAATTATTAATAACCAATGAAACAACAAGTTTCAAAGTTGCATTTCTTGTGGAGACTCAACACATGACATTGAAGAGGCCAGAAGGTTCTGCCTGAAACAATTATCATCCCAACCACAAAGGATAATGAAAAGAAAATCTTTGGAATAAAGAGCAAAAAAAATTTATAAAGACATATCTTGAAATACAAGCCAGGCATTTCAAATGAAATGGTTCCTATCTATTGTCTACTTCAAATAAGATGATCTAGGACATCTTCTTCCTCCCTTTTAAAATTCTAATAAACACAAGAAATTCAAATCATGAGAATCTCATGTGCTTTAGAATGGGAACAGTAGCTCCTAAGTTGAGAGAACTAATTCTGAAGGAGGAAAAAAAAGCAAGTTCCCTTACCCCAAGATGAATCCTTTAGTCCCTCTTCCTCAATTCCATCTTTCTTAAGATGAAGCTTGGAAGAAGAATCCATAGTTAGATGAATACAACAAGTCACTCCCACTCATCAAAAAAGTATGTTTCAGCAAAAGAGACTTCAAGGGAAGAGTGAAAATGGTCTGAGGTTGAGCTGAAGGTTAGTTTCATAGTGGCTGGTCAAGAAGTCAGATCCAAACAAGCTCTTCTCTCTTGCTTTTATCAGAACATAATCTGAGGAATGCTGTAGATCAGAGACTCAAACAAAGGAATTTTGAACCCTTGATATGCCTGAACAACTTGTCTTATCTGAGAAGCAGCGGGGTAAATATTTTGTAGTAACTTCTACTCTTTGCCTAATTACTTGAAAAGTGGATAATCCATTTAAATAACAAGTTCTTTGAGATCCTTAGGGTTGGATGAAAGTCTAGAATGACAGTATTTTGCTAATACCTACAGATAAGTGATGTTGGGAACTGGGGTATATAGAAGGAAAGGTTTCTGAGTTGGACACTTTGTCATGCCAAGACCCACATGTGAGTCATTTTGTTCTTTCCTCTGGAGAACTGATTAATCCCATTCCACCACAGCAGCAACAAGCTGTAAAGATACTTTCTGAATGCACCAAGCTGTTCCCAGTGCTCTTGCAAAACAATAGAAGAATATTTTCTTTGATGTGAGGAAAAGTTACATTCCTTTCTCCTCCAGTTACTAGCAGTGTTGAAAAACTACTTCGATGAATGAGTAGATATCACTGAAATCTTGTTACTTGACATATCAGAGACCTCTTTCTGATCAAGTGGCAGAGATATGCTGATCAGTGGGGACAGAAAGGAAAAGGGAAAAAGAGAAATACATGAATAAAGCACTTCCAAGAACCCTTTCTTGCTTGTTGGAACAGCTTTAAACATATTTTAGAGCATTTTAGGTGTCCCAGCAGGTAGAGATGGTAATTAGGAAAAAGAAAGATGTTTTGTGTCCATGAGTGCTGGAAAGTGCTACAACATAGACACTAGACAAATGATTGGGTTTCAGAATTTCTCCACTCAGAATCTGTGATGTGTTTCAAAAACATTTCAGCTCTTGGTTGCTTCTTAGGATGTTTTCCAGTCTAAACCACATTTTATAACAAATCTGTAAAGTTTCAGAGTTCTACAGAAAATACAGAGGCACTGAGCAACCTGATCTAGTGGGAGATGTCCCTGCCTATGGCAGGGGGATGGAACTGGATGATCTTGAAAGGTCCCTTCCAACCCAAACCATTCTACAATTCTATTGCTTTTCCATAAGCNCCAACCCAAACCATTCTACTGCTTAACACAATTTCCATAAGTAGCAGTTGTAATAAATAATTGGAATTAATTTGTACTGTGCAGAGTCAAGATTAATATTCACAGTGCAGAGGAAAAGCACTTGGCAGACAGAAACACAGACATGGCTGAAAACAGGAAGATCACACTTCACTATTGAGATGCAGGATGCATTCCACTGAAGAGCAAATCTTAGAGCTAGCAAGCTCATTTGTGTCTGAGAATCCATGATAATGCTTTACAATCTAATAAGTAATACTTAAATAAATGTTGTTCAAGAGCAATAGTTTCTCTGAAGGTCCATAATACACCAACCTTGTTGTCCTTGCCTATTTGTGTGATGAACTGTAGTTCAGATTCCACAGCAGTCACAAAAAATTAATGCTCATTTTTGTTGAAAATCCTCCATTCCAGGAATCATTTCAAATTGTTTTTCACTTTCTGGACACATTTGTTAATTATGTGGGAGGGGGAGGGAAAGGAATTTTATTTTACCTGAGCTGTTGTTGCAGAAACAGCTCTCTGAGCCAGTTACCACAGCTGGCTTTCTGAAAACAGATCAAAAAAAACCCACCAGATATTGTCTCCTCAAATACATACACACATAAAAACCTTCTGTTTGCATTAAGTAATTTAAAAGTGAATTTTCAATGGATTATTTTAATTTAATAATAATAATCACCTATGTTGGAAGAGAGCTTACAGATCATCAAGCCCAACCATCAACCCAGCTCTGTCCAAGCCTCATACCTGGGCAGGGACTTATAAAAAAACAAAATTGGGGAGGGTGGGAGGAATTCACTCTTCAAATTCCATGGGACAGCAATCTTTCCCATGGACCCTGAGCTTTCCCCTTGAAGTTACAAAAACAAAACCCCCCAGAGAACCAGCAAACAAATTGTTGGCACCAAAACGGAGGAACTTTTAATCTATTTCAGCTGAAATCATATGATCCAGCAGCCTTGGGGAAAGGATATTAATAGCAGTCGGGGCAAAGAGGAGGAGAGAGTGATTTCCTTCAGCCCAGGGACAGGCAGCAGGTTCTCCACAGCTTGTCTCCACCATCCATGGGACCAGAGCACCTAGTTGGGCACCAGTGCTTGGTGGTTTCTATCAGCCCACTGCATCTAGAGACAAGGATTCACACCACAGCCCTCCCCACATGAGTTGACACCACTTTTGATCACTCCTGAAGAGCTTTTAGGTTACTTCTGTGCCATTTGTACTCAGGACTGGAAAAGATGATGCCCCTGTCTCCTATTTATTGATAACATCCTCCCTTAATGAGGAGAAGGAGATAAGAAAGATCCCAAAACAATCACAGAATGGATTGGGTTGGAAGGGACCTTAAAGATCATCCATTTCCAACCCCCCTGCCAACAAGGAAGATGGAGAAATGGCTTTCATCAACAGAAAAGCACACACAAGCCAACAAGCTGAATAATCACAAAACAAGGAAAAACCCTGATCCAAGCATTAATAATTCAATTAGTATTCATTGAAATAACATTGATTTTAATTAATCTATTGCTCATCACTGTGTGATTTCTATTACAGCTTGAAAATCACTAGTTTATGAGCCTGCTAAGTACTTATATCTTTAAAAGCAGCAAAAAAGGAGACACAAACTCACCAAATAAATATTTTAAAGCCCCAAATGGTCAATAAAGAAAAATGAAATATAGTTGCTTGTCACTTTGCATTACCAGTAGGGAATACACTGGGAGGTTGCCAGTTGTATTATAAAAAATAATGGATTTATTGGAACTTCAGTATATTAAAATATTGCTAAATAGTGCATCAGACACCAAAATTTCATACTTAGCAGCTTGTATTTTCACAGCACAGTATCTGGCACTGCTTGGTGACTGAGTGAACACCTGATTTATTCTGTTGCTCTGCTCTGAGCTCATCCAAAACACACAGGAAGAGAAAAAAGCACATGTCAGAAGGAGGCCCAGCAGATCAATAGAGTATATCTATGTCCATCACAGAGCTTTGCTGGAGATGATGTGGAACAAGGATTATTTTTAAAGGAAACTCCAAGAGCCAGTGTAATTCCTAAAGCTCCTGTGCACCACAACCAGTCAGAGCCTGCACACAACTGCTCTGCTCTGCTTTAGGACATTATGGAGTAATGCATCCAGCCCTGGAGCCCTCAGCACAAGGACATGGAGCTGTTGGAAAGGTCCAGAAGAGGCCACCAGGATGATGTGAGGGCTGGAGCTACCTCTGCTGTGAGAGATGGGGCTGCTGAGGCTGGAGAAGAGAAGCTGCACCAGGGGAGACCTCCCAGTGCCTGAAGGGGCTCCAGGAAAGCTGGGAAGGGTCTGCCAGGGCATGAAGACACAGGATGAGGGGCAGTGCTTTGAAACTAGAGCAGGGCAGGTGAGACATGAGGAAAAAATTCTTTCCCATGAGGGAAAAGAGGAGGAGAGAGTGATTTCCTTCAGCCCAGGGACAGGCAGCAGGTTCTCCACAGCTTATCTCCACCATCCATGGGGCCAGAGCACCAGTGAGCCACTGGAAGCAGGGCAGGGAGTCCCCATCCCAGGAGACATCCAATGCCAGGCTTGCTGAGGCTCTGAGCAACCTCACCTATTGCAGGATGTCCCTGTCACTGCAGAGTGTTGGACTAGATGACCCATGAAGGTCCTTTCCAATTCTATCATTCTATAATTTCATTTTTTCATATTGGATCATGTTGACACTTGGGCTTTGGTCCTTCAGCAGGGTGCAGTACCAGTCCCTACCAAGATGGTAAAAGATGAAGAAGGGAGATGGAAAGGCAAGTTCAACATGATAGAGAGCAACAAGACCAGCTGCCTGGTGTCCTAAAACAATTTTATAAAGAGATAAAAATAAGTATGTTTCTCTATGTTTCTCTTCACATTCTCCTGTCATTCCTCTTCATTTAATAGTAAAATAAACTATTCACAATTCTTGCTACTATTTATTTATTAAATTTTACAATATATTGAGAAATTTCCTGACTTTGGACGTGGTCTGATGTTGTTCCATCGAGCTGGGTCACAGCAAATCAGAGATGTGACAGTCTAAACACTTGGTTTTTAAACAAGACTTTTTTTTGCTTCCTACTGGTCTCTAATTAAGTCAATTTTTATTACTCTCACTGGGTTCAAATTCCACTGCAAGTTAATCAAAATACTTTAAGTCTTTTCACTGTCAGTCATCTGTCTTTGCCCAAGAAAGCCTTTCACATCACAGCTTTTACCTTGAAGTCCCCAACAATGCTCATCCTTGTTCTTTTAATTGATACTTGTTTATACTAACGATCTCTGCTATGTGTGAAATACCTTCATGTGTAAAATAAACTGTAAGGAGCATTTCTCCAACTCCACCCCAAACTCATTATCTAAAAGCTACAGGTTACTCCATGTTTTTATAGACACAAAAACACACAAGTGCTGATTTTCTTATTTAGCATCACTTGTGGTCACCTTAGGTGTGGCAGCAGATCAGGAAGGGCCACAGCCT
The DNA here is from genome assembly GCA_013400935.1 of Turnix velox. Lineage (NCBI taxonomy): Eukaryota > Metazoa > Chordata > Aves > Charadriiformes > Turnicidae > Turnix > Turnix velox. The sequence goes on along the minus strand of VZTY01023659.1, from coordinate 52,607 downwards.
GCTCCTGCACATTAGCACAGGATAATAAGACAGAAGAATTTACATTCCAGATGCCTTTCAAAAAAATATACCATAATTGGCTTATCAACACCACTCAACCAAGGCACAAGATTATTTTATAGATGTGTATGTACTTTCTCTAAATATATATTTCCATAAATATATACTTGTAAAGATATTTATCTATATCTTTTTTTTTCCCCACATCAATAGTAACACATCATCTTTTCCAACAGCATCACACACCACTTTGCAGGATGTAGATACAATAAGCACCATCACTTAAACCACAGAAATCTTCGCACACCACGTCTGTGAACAACATCAGTTTGCTTCAGTTTCCACAGAAGTTTGTACCTATTGATGGGGTTTTTTTTGTTTTTTACCCAAAAAAAAAAGAAAAAACACTAATAGCACCATGGGAGTTTCAAGAAAGGCAGGCAAATTATGATTGCATTTGCCATCTAATTTGCTCTCTGAGGCTTGTTCAAACAGTGCAAACACTGTGCTCCTCTTCTTCATTTGTTCTGACAAGCAGGATGACAACTAATCACCATCAAGAGCTTTCCCACTCTCCAGGCCCTCGTTTTCTGTTTATCCAATTTGATGCCTTCCAGCCAAGGAAGCTGTTAGCTTTCCCTGCCACCCTCACCAAGGAGGCCAGCTCTCCAAGGCTGGATTTCAAGTGTAAGTCTTGTAGGGTGTGAATCCATGGTGCTAAGCAGGAGTAAAACAAGCCCTTTCTCTTGTGTGTTGTGTGATAGCACAAGCAGTGGCTTCTGTAGAGAGTGACAAAAACACCCAAGGGAAGCAAAGAAAAGTTGGAGACTGACACAGAAAAAAGAGCCCAAGGAATGGAGGGGCATCCTCTACTCTCCTCCTTTGTTTTCCCCCAAAGGCAGATCTCTGATCTACTTGAAGCACTGCCACATCCAAAACCATGAAAAAATAGAATCTTAGAATCATAGAATAGTTTGGGTTGGAAGGGACCTTAAAGATCATCGAGTTCCAACCCCCCTGCCATAGGCAGGGACACATAGCAGCAAAACAAAACTATTGGAGAGAATACTCTGAAGTTAATGCAAGGATGTTTATCCTTTCATAGATCTTCTCTCCAAAGCTATTGCACTGATAAGACTCAGCCACACAATCAAATTACCTTGGCTTAATGAGTTAAGCCAGTGTCATTGTCCACGTGTCCCAGCTTCACCCACAGCCTGAGCAAGACAACCCAAATGGGAATGCAAATGTGCTCAGCCACCTTACCTCACATGCCCATTGGGCTAAAAGTGTAGTAGAAATCATTCCTTAGCAGATGTATGAGCCAGAAAGTGCTGAGATGGGCAGCTTCTTATAAGCCTAAAAGGGATATTTACATTCAGACTCTGATATTTGATAATATTAAAGGTAAGTATGCACATGCAAATAAGGATTCCCTACAGTTCAACCTCACTGAACAGAGGCCATATTAAAACCAGGCAAAGATGTTGAGCAACAGATCATCCATAGGCAGGGACACATAGAATGGTTTGGGGTGGAAGGGACTTTAAAGATCATCTAGTTCCAACCCCCTTGCCATAGGCAGAGACACCTCCCACTAGACCAGGTTGCTCAATTCCTCATCCAGCCTGGCCTTAAACACCTCCAGGGATTGAGGGGGCATCCACCAACTCTCTGGGCAACCTCTTCCAGTGTCTCACCACCCTCACAGCAAAGAACTTCTTTCTTCTCTCCACCCTAAATCTCCCCTCCTCCAATCTGCATCCATTACTCCTATTCCTGACACCCTGTGCTCAAACTCCGTGCTAGTTTTTTAAATGCTCTTAGATATTTTCCTGGATCTTTCAACCATTGTGTACTTACACACACAATTAAATGGTCTGCACTAGGACACTCTTTTGGTTCCACCTGGGACAGAGTTAATTTTCTTTCCAGTAAAAGCTGTATTTCAGATTTGCTATGAAAGGAATGACAATAATACCTATTGTTATTGACTTTCACCTTCTTCCAGCTACCTACAGAAGATGAAGAGGAGCCTAGACAGAATGATGGCATCAACAGGGTTAGCCAAGCCATTTCTGCTTAAGAAAGTACCATTTCACCAAGTGGTGAGTGTGACATGTCTCATTATAGTGATTATTAGCATCATTATCATTATTATTTTCTTTTTTTTATTATAGTTCTTAAACTGTCTTTATCTCAGCCCATAAGATTTTTACTTTTCTTCTCCTTTTCTCCCTACCCTTCTATGGGAAGAGCTGAGTGAGCAGCTCTCTGGTCCAAGCTGCTGGCTCAGGTTAAAGCATAAAAAATACATTTTGAGTCAGTTTATGGATCATGAAATATTGGGAAAACTTTGTCCTAATAGAGAATGAGTGTGTGTGGGGGTGTTTAATTTTTTTTGTTGATTCCTTCCCTCCAACCCAGAATGCTCTGCAAGTGTTTTTTACACCTTCTCCAGCATCAGAAGGGGGTTTATCTTTCTAGAAGTTCACTCTTTTTCTCCTGCCTACACAGAAAAAGATGTAGAAATAAAGTATGACAAATGCAAATATCTTTAGAGCCTTAAACTTGGCAAAAGGATAAAGCAGGACGTTTATAACCTCTACCATTTCTTAGGGAAGCAGTATTTTAAATGAGGAATTTTGCAAACAGAAGATTTGCCAAGGTTTCAGTGAAAGTAGACATAATAAAATTCTTTGGAAAGAGGTAGATATACTCTTGGGAGGGCCAAAAGGAGAAAAAAAAAAAAAAGCCATTCTCCTTGCTACTGCTTGCAGGAGTATGTGCAGTTTGCTTTTTTGGGAAAAGATTTAGGGGACAGAAACATCAAGGCTGTTGTCTCTGCTGCATGTTACATGAGGGCTTTTCAGTTTGTTCTCTATTCCAATGATAAATATCTTCATGGCAGTGAGATGTTTCCCCACAGAGCCCTGCCATCTATGCATCACACCAGACTGTGGACCAAAAAGGTGGATCTTACTGATTTAATGATAGATCTGGTCACCTAATGGATTTTAGATTAAACCAGTCCACTCCCATGTCAATATATAATCTCCATCAGTGCCTGAGCATGAAGATGTTCAGTGGTGGAGCAGAATTACTTCCTCCAAAAGCTTCCCGTGTTATTTCTACAGGCTGTGATAGCTAAATGGTCGATATCAAACTCACAGATGTCTTTTCCTTCAGCCATTACTGCTGTATACCAGTGGTTGGCTGATCTGTGATTTTAATTTGTAAAGATCAATTAAGCCACTATCCCTAAAGTCACAGGAAACAGCAGAACTGCAAAAGATGAGCTAATGGATTTTTTTTTTCTCATCTGGTCTGCTTCACAGCATTAACTTGGAAGATCTTAAATTCTGGGCTTTTAGGTCAGAGACAGATGTTTGCAGAAAGGAGCCGAATCCTAAAAGTAACTTTCTTTACACCAATTAGTATCCTGTGCAAATTCAGTGATGTCAACAGCAGCAAGAGGGGAGTAAATCAGTGTGTGGGTTTTGGCTGCCTTCCCTTTTCTGCCAATTAGAACAATCAGGCTCCAAATTTCACATTGAGCTAAAAGAAATTAGCAGCAGCATCATCTCGGTCAAATGTTAAAGCAAACAGCACTCAAAGTGTTAATTCCTAATTGCAGATTTGAGGGTTTATTGGTATCACAGTCCCATTGACTCATTTCCCCACCCCACACTCACCAGGGTGAATGTGTTTTGATGAGCAGCATCAAGGCTGCTCCTTGTGTGTGCCAGAGGAGATGGGGCTCAGCTGCTGGAGCAGCAGGCTGCCAAAACAGCTGGACTCACCTTCCCCAGACAAACCTGCTGCTGCTTGGGGGAGGAACTTGGGTACAGAGGAGCAGAGCAGGTGGGAGGATGTGCAAAGAAGACAACTGGCTTCTAACATCCTTCTCCAAGCAGTGGGGAGAAGAGGACAGGGTGCAGGGACAACCTGAAGGAGTTGGGGTTGTTCAGCCTGGAGAAGAGAAGGCTCAGGAGAGACCTCATAGTAGCTCCTCAACACCTGAAGGGGCTACAGAAAGGCTGAGGTAGGACTTTTTAATAGGATATGTGATGGGAGGACTAGGAGTAATGGATGCAAATTGGAAGACGGGAGATTTAGCCTGGATATAAGAAAAAATTCTTTACTGTGAGGGTGATGAGACACTGCAAGAAGTTTCCCAGAGAGGCTGTGAATGCCCCTCAATCCCTGGAGGTGTTTAAAGCCAGGCTGGATGAGGCATTGAAAAGCCTGATGTAGTGGGAGGTGTCCCTGCCTATGGCAGGAGGCTTGGAACAAGATGATCTTTAAGGTCCCTTCCAACCCAAACCATTCTATGATTCTACAATTCTCTTTTCACAGCCAGGAATTAAACAGCCCAAGCTTTTTGCAGTGACTTACAGTCCACAAATGCCATGTCAGAATAAGTAGAAATGAGCCATGCTGCAAGAGGACTAAGGAAATTCAAATATTTTACCTTTTCTTACTATCACCAGGTAGTTTTCAGAGGAACCACCAACTACACACAAAAACAAAGCAAAGTACAAACACTAATCATTCTTATCTTTTGTCTGTGCTCCACATGCCAGAGTTAACCATTCAAACAAACATTAACAAGGGAGATGAAGTAGAAAGACTTCTAGTTTTTTGATCTTCCAAAAGGCCACATGAACATCCTACATGGTGGGCCAGGCATTAGAAGCCACATGAGATAAAACAAGAGGGATTTACCTTCCATCCAGCTGCTTGCACAGCCCTTCTCTGAAGACAAAATAACATGATGAAGAGAGAAAAGCATTCTTCTCCCTTGAAAACACTCTGAAGGCAACCAGATTGTGCTCTCCTGAGAACATCAAACCAAAAGCATCTTCACTATGGGGCCAAAACCCCTGCTCACATGTCCACATGATGGTCCAGTGTATTGAACACCAGCATGGCCAGTACAAAGCACACCTACCACAGCATCACCATTCTTCCACTTTTAGTTAAAAAGCCAACTAAACCTTCTTTTTACAAAAAAAAACCCTCTCCATAGTAGATTTTTTTTCCCCCAAGTTCAATAAGGAAGGTATTGTATCAAGTGGCAGTAGCCAGGCAGTCTTTATTTGGCTCATAAAAGATTATGATTTTGCCCTATTCTCTAGATAAGTGAATTTCTTAAAATAGCATTTTTAAAATGGCACTTCTTCTTCTCATGATAGTGTTTCTTTAATATATTAAACTTGCCCACATCCCATACTTGGATGGTTCAGCAATTTTCTAGCTCATTTTAAATCAGTTTTGGACAAAAACAATACCAACAGTTCAGTACATGTCCCAGCTGAGTTTTACAATTTATGTTGCTTTTGGAAATATCCTCTTAGTGAATAGCTTTAGGAACTAATAAAATTCTTCAATTTTAAAGCTGGAAGAATCACATTAAGCACTAAATTCACGAGGAAGGGGAAGGATTGGTGACACCCAGTGCTGAGAGCACATTTTGTTTTCAACACAAGAAAAGCTTTTTTTAAAAAAAAAAATCAGTAATACACTGGAATTTACAGGTTTCATGCATGCTCTGCTTTAGTTTAGGATGTTTAATTATAGTTCTGATGCTTTTAAAAGCATTTTAAAAGCAAGTTCTGTAAACCTTTCAACTAATGTGCTTTAATTCTAATACGGACAAAGAATATTTAAACTCTTTATAGCTCTATTATTTAATTTATTATTTATTACTTAATATTAAATGCATCTTCTCTACAGCCCCATAGACACACAGAGAGTATATGTGTGTACACATGTATTAAAACATATTACTGCATATTTAGTTAGGTTCTCTCAGGAACTGCCCTCCATGTAAGACACTGCTGTTAATTCTCTCAGTTCTGGCTGAACATAATGAAGAAATAATGAAATAATGAATAATAATGAAGAAGAAAATACAGTGGAAAGTCATCTATAAAACAAAATTTAGATAAGATGCAATAAGCTGAGCAGAACCCTGCTGAAGACATGATTATTGTTTACATACATTGTATGTATTAACAGTGGAGCAAACCACTAATAGTTCTTCGTAGTCTTTAATTTGTGATAACTCAACATCAGCATCACCATAACTAACTTTTATTAATTACAGACTCCTGTCATATTCTTATTTTTTAAAGAAAATACACAGCCTGACTAGGAGAGCTCATCGAAAACTAGAGACATGAGATCCAGCTCTTCCAAAAATCTACCACAGACATAGAATTATAGAATGATTTGGGTTGGAAGGGACCTTAAAGATGATCTAGTTCCTCCTCTGCCATGGGCAGGGACACCTCCCACCAGAACAGGTTGCTCAGTGCCTCATCCAGCCTGGCCTTAAACACCTCCAGGGATTGAGGGGACATCCACAGCCTCTCTGGGCAACATCTTCCAGTGTCTCACCACTCTAACAATAAAGAACTTCTTTCTTCTCTCCAGCCTAAATCTCCCCTCTTCCAATTTCCATCCAGTCCAGTCAACCCCTAGTATCTGCCCATCCATCAGAGACAGCCTTTCCCACCTGAGATAGGAGCAATTTTGGTGTACTTCAGTAAGGAGAACAAAACTTCAGGTTAAAGTTTCCTCTACTTGAGATTTGATACTTTTCCTTAACATCCAGTTGAGAGGAATAACTCCTGGTTGAGGGAAAATCCTTCCAGCTTGATTCCCAAGAGGTAACTGAACTTTTTCAAGTAAAAAAAAAACAAACCTGCATTGTAAAAGCTCTGTAAACCTTTCAACTAATGTGCTTTAATTCTAATATGGACAAAGAATATTTAAACTTTTTATAGGTGTAATATTTAATATTAAATGCATCTTCTCTACAGCCCCTGCGAGATCTTTTTCTTTAAACATGGGCTAAGTACTTCTTTCCTCAAATATTTGTATTAAAGAGCAAGGTCAGCTGCAGAATTCCTAGAGAAGGCCATCACCAAAAGCAACCTAAAATGAGAGAAGGTCAAGTTTGAGGGTTTGAGAGGGCAGATATGTTGAAATTTGCCTTGTTCTCTTCCACTGGTAACATTTTGGTGAACAGAAATAGCAGCCACAGAGGCTTTTTTTAATTTCAGTACCATTTCTAAGATGTTTTTGTTGTATGATCCACACAAAAATATGTGTTTTCATAAATTATACATATCATGGTGCTTTAAGGTTAATTTATTTTATGAACAGGGATTTTTGCCCTTTTACTCTAACCCCCATTGTCCCAAAGACAACTACATTAATAATTTCATATAGGTAACTGTGCTGGTAAATATTCAGTTGCCATTTCTATTTCTTGTAATAAAGAGAAAATGCCTGGCTACAAAACAACAAAAGTGTTCCCAATTTCTGTCACCATTTGAGGCAATCAACACCAAAGAGAGAAAATTCAGGGACTAAAATTAATCCTGTGATGAGTCTGCCTTAGCTGGGCTCAGTTTAGAACTGGCAGTCTCTGCACTTGGATGTCTAAATGCTAATTATCAAGGTCATCACAGATTGGGGTAGATATTTTAGGGGTTTTTTTCTTTCTGCTTTTCTATTTTCCTGAGAGATAAAAGTGTTCTTCCTAAAAATATTGCTCCAAAACTCCATAATACTTAAAACTCTACTAGAGTGATGCCAAGACTTACTCTCTTCAACAGTCTCCTCTCTCTCAATTTTATAGGAATCAACTGCAACAGCTCCTGCTGTTCCTCCATAAATAAGTCCCTTCCATTGTGACACGCAATTTCTAAAGCATTAGTTTATTCTTTGCAAACCTTTCCTGCTATTTAAAAAAAAAAAAATTACTTGCATAAAAAGGAAAAAGAAAATTCTCAGCTCATAACTGAGGGTCACAAATAAAAGGGGAAAAAGAAAGAACAGAGAGATCTCAGCCTATTTGTAGGAGAAGTAAATTCAGCTATGATATATAAACCTTTTTCCTGATATTTATTAGTGATGGATGTCCCATTCCAAACCACTTTCCTTGCTGGGCCAGAAGAAGTCTGGCCATTTGTGCACTATGCAAAGCCTCCCAATTCACTTCAGGGAGGCAAGAAAAAGAGGAATAGAAGAATTATGATGTTAGGGCACAAGGGAGGAAAAATCTGCTGAAAAATATATCTGAAGTAATTTATATTAAATATAGCATGGGCATTTTTGAATTTGTTAAGTGAAATATTTAAAAGCATAAATACAGAAGGATGTTCTGGTATCACAACTGTTTTCTATGTAATTTTTTTCATCATTTGATAGATTTTGATTAACAAAGTATCTGATTGAAAGCATAGATAGAGTAGGATAGTCTGGTATCATAACTACTTTATATTTAATTTCTCCATGTATTGATATATTTTAATTAACAAAGTATCAGATTAAAAGCAATAGGATAGTTGGTATCACAACTGCTACTTTATCTTTAATTTCTCCATATATTGATACATTCTGAATAACAAAGTATCTGATTGAAATCATAAATAGAGTAGGATAGTTGGTATCACAGCTACTTTATTTTTAATTTCTCCATATATTGATATATTTTGAATAACAAAGTATCTGAATAAAAGCATAAATACAGTAGGATGGTTGGTATCACAACTGCTATTTTATGTGGAATTTCTCCATAAATTGAGAGATTTTGATTAACAAATTATCAGCAACTTAACAGCAGTACTCAGGATCTACTGTAATTATTTGTTTCCTGATCTTGTAGACAGCAACAGAAGCTCTGGTGTTGGGAACATACAAGGAACAACAGGATTGTACAGAATTCAACATGTTTGGACCTTCCTGCCTGTATTTTGCCAGATAATTCTGGTTTAAGATCTGCAGAATCATAGAATGGTTTGGGTTGGAAGGGACCTTAAAGATCATCTTCAAGTTCCAACCCCCTGCCTTGGGCAGGGACACCTCCCACTGCATCATCCACAGGTAGGTGATGTAATTAAAGCCAAGACCTTTGGGTTAAGCCATAAAAATAAGTTCTTGTGCTGCTGTGTCAGGCCACCATTAGGGAGGGACAGAAACAAATGGAAACTTTCTGTCACATGCCAAGATTGACACTGGACAACTGAGACATTGATAATAGGCTTAGAGGAGGTGATAAGACTAGAGAGAAATGGTGATACCACAGCATTCACCTTTGTGCTGTCCTTCCTTATGTCTTTAATATGTTCCTTCAAACAGGTTATCTGCAGGGGTGCTGAGGAGATTTCTTTTTGGAGGAAGATAGAGAATAAAGTGGAGTTGTCACGGGTGTGTCAGGTAATGAAGTTTCACTTCACATCTCATCATATAGGAGTAAGAAGCAAGTAAGTAAAATACCTCCAAAAATAAACAAATATGGTGCTCAACTAAATTTTATTTCCCAAAATACAATAAATAAGAGAGTGAAATTGTGAAATTGTGCAAAAAGAGGATGGTAGTCAGGTACTTCAGATAACAACTGCCTCAAGCACAGGACACACACCCACATAACAAGACTTAATACATACACACATACATACATACACACACATAACAAGATTTATATAAATTCATTTGAAGGTGGTGATGAATTATTCCAGAATTGGAAGAATGCAGTTTCTCCACACTGTGTGATAAAGGAAAACAAGTGACATAACTGTTTGAACTGAAAACAGAGAGGAGGGAGGATTTAAAATTGATCTTGGATTGAAAGAGGCAACCATGCAGTTTAGAGGATGTTACTGAAGGCAAGTGTTGCCTGATGCTAAGGATGGATGCTTGCAGAAGCCAGCAGAGTTTCAACATCACACAGATTTCAAAACATAAATGTTACAAGAAGGATTGGGCAGAACAGCAGACAGATTTCAGGGTGGACGTTATAGAATTATAGAATGGAAGGGACCTTACAGATCATTTAGTTCCAACCCATGGACAGGGACATGTCCATGAGCAGGGACACCTCCCACTACACCAGGTTGCTCAGTGCCTCATCCAGCCTGGCCTTAAACACCTCCAGGGATTGAGGGGGCATCCACAGCCTCTCTGGGCAACCTCTTGCAGTGTCTCACCACCCTCACAGGAAAGAATTTCTTTCTTATCTCCAGCCTACACATCCCCTCTTCCGTTTTTCATCCATTACTCCTAGTCCTGCCATCCTGGACCCTATTAAAAAGTCCTACCCCAGCCTTTCTGTAGTCCCCTTCAGGTGTTGAAAAGCCACTATGAGATCCCTCCTGAGCCTTCTCTTCTCCAGGCTGAACAACCACTGACACACCAGTAGAAAATATAAAGGGATTCTGATGCAAGTCCAAACAAAGAAATGAAACATTAATTGATTTACTGAAGATATTCTTTAGAGATACTCAGGTGAGAATACTACTGTCATAATGATCCCACAATGAGTATAATTTAAACATACAAAGATCCTAAGCACTAATGAAGCTTAAAAGTACCCACAGAATAAGCCTTCAAGACATCTTGATATGGTGGAGACCCCAGCAGTGACTAGAGCAGGAATTAAGCTATCTTCTTTTGCTAAAATGACACAGCAAACTTCCCTTTCTTCCCAGGTAAATATGTTTAGTTGGGTTTTTTTTTTACTTTTCCAGCAATCAGTATAAAATTAGCAAGTGAGGTCAAAGCTCAAAAAGCTTCAGCTGTTTTAGACACCCTCTAGAACACTGGCCAAACATTAATTGCTAAAGCTTTTCAATGGATTTACTGGAGTACCCCCTCCCTTTTATCACCAAGGAGAGAGTTTTCAGTCCAATGTGGGACTGTGTTAAAAAAAATACAAGGATTTCTAAAGTATTTCAGAATATGCATGAAAAACTATCTAAGATAAGGGCTGGAAATACCCTGAACTGGCCTAAAATGAAAAGCCAGAAATGGAATACTCAGAGTTGTCCCATGTGCCAAGGAACACAATGAATAAGTCAACAAAGGCAATACAAAATATTGACACTGCAGCTCTAAGTAGGATAGATTTGTTTATGTTGCTTGGAAAAAAAAATACACTTCTTTTAGGTTAATATCCTCATTTTGCTGAGGCAGCAGCTTCTAATAAAATGATATCTAAGAGGATGATGGTCTATGCACAGTGTTTGTGTTAGATACAGCTCAGCTGACAAAGGACAACTTATTAAGCACAAGTTGTTTTAAGTAATGATCTGAAAGTTTTTCCTTAAGTCTAATGGATTTAATGGACAAGAATAACACAAATCATAGAATCATAGAGTGGTTTGGGTTTGAAGGGACCTTAAATATCATCTACTTCCAACCCTCCTGCCTTTGCCTGGTAAAGATAACAAAATATTTAGACAACTGAACACCAAAACACAATCCAGCCAGAGAAAATGAGTTTTGTGCCTTTGGTTCATGCTGGATTCAACTTGTTAAGCCTAAGTAACAGTGCAAAACTTCTTCATGGATTAAGCAATAAAATTCACTATGAGGATTGGTTGGGTATAACTTGAAATTGTATTGAATCTGACTTACTTTTTTAAGCAGTATTCTATCAGAATCTTGGAAAGAAAGAGCATTGTGGACTTAATGTCTAGATTTCCCAATCTCATGACCATATGAAGTACTATAGATCTCCAAAAAACCTGTCCAATAAGGTGTATTTTTTGCAAGCATCCTAAGAAGCCAAGTAGTTAGTGTCAAACTCATTTCAAGGAGGTGGCATCAGAGTCTGTCTTGTGTCAGGGAAGCAACACTCCCTAAAAATCATAATTTATACTAATTGAGAACTAAATTGTAGGGTTTATTACAGGAGAGCCTGGCAGCTGAACAGCAATATGTGAGATCTACCCTGTGAACAGTATGTACTGGAGGCACAATTGTTAGAATGAAGGAAGACTAAAGATGAAGCCAAGACTCCTGGTGAGATCTATCAGATGCTTATTAGCACAAGGGATTTCAAAAGCTCCATGACAGAAGGGATAGAACAACAGAAAAGAATGTAGGGTAGTGTGTGTGCAGTTGCCTAGTGTGGAGGAGACATGGAAATTTCAGTGCTGAGTGTGAATATAAGCTAAACATTTGTAAATGCAGCTCTGGAGAACAACTGATGTGAAAAGAAGACAAAAGTACTGACCTACTTCACACACTCTTCATGTTCTGACTACCTCATGCAAGCTTGAGGCTAACAGTTCATCTTCATCCTTATTCCCTCAAAATCATCATCCAACTTTCTACTGAGGGCCTTCCCTTTCTCCTCATCTGCCAAGAAACCTGTGAGGAGGTTATTAATGCAATGCAATGTGGAAAAGCAGTGGAATGAAATAGTGTCACAACACTCCAAGTATGGTGGAAATTTTTCTTCCAAGAATCTCTTGCATCAAGTCACCTTTGATGTTTCTAGTTGGCTTCTAGCTCCATCCCCCCAGTTAGCAAACTTCTGTGCATATCTACTGGAGAGGAGAGAAAGAAAAAGTGTCTTTTCCTCAGGATAAATGGAAAGGGATTTTAGTTGTCTTCTCTTGACAATGCCTAGTGTGATAAGAACTTGCTGAAGACCAAGTTTCTGGTGAGATACACAGGGAGAGAGACCTTTGAGCATAACTATAATTTTTTTAGGATCTTAATTAAGATCCATATTGATCCACAGAGGAAAGGATACAATAGAAAATTGGTATGTGCTATGTCTGGAGCTGGGAAGTCACTCAGAAGAGGACTCAGGCTCTGCAGGAAACACAGTGGCATCACTGACACTATAAAGGGTCCTAAAACTAAATAAGGTCCATGGGCACCACAGCACTATGCTCATTTGAAAGACAAGGTGGGGAACTGTGATTGATTCCATTCTAGCTCAATGGCATAAAGCAGATAGTAGATGAATAAAAAAAAAATAAAAGGACATGAACTACATGCTTATAAAGACTTTAAAGGAGAAACGACTCAAGAAAAATCCTTTAAGGGAATATTCAATAGGAGCAATAATGCCAACAACTTTGCCTAAAACCTCCTGCACAAACCTGCCAGAATCACAAATATTTGCCATCTTCATGCATCATATAGAGCTGCAAATATTGGTGGAGCTCAATAATGAACCATAAACCATTTTAATCTCTGCTGGAGGTTACAAGTACATTTTAAAAAATAAATCAAAACCCAACTCCTTCAATACTTAAATGAGAAGTTAGCAAATTTCCACGTGTCACAGGGATAGTTTTGCATGAATGTAATTTTTCTAAGTTTTTAATAAGCTGGTAATCTTCCAATAACTACTAGTTAACCCCCTCCAGAATTTGCATGATTTGTCTTTCTTTGAATAACTGGAAAAGATGAGGAGATTTCAGAATCATTTTATTAGGGGATGCCCTTAAATAACAACTATATAAAGAAACAATGGTAGAGACTGCAAGGTCCAAATTGTTAATCCAACAAATGGAGGACTAGGAAATGCAGCATGTATTTACAGTGTTGATTAGTGCCAGAGAATTGAGAACATCCTAAAACACATGGAGCCCAACAATGCAATATACCCAACCAATATTTATTGCTGCCTCAGTGGAAGCAATTTCCATTTTGATGTGTTCTCTCACACACCATGTTCTGAAACAGTTAAGTAACATGAAAAATAGGCTCAAGATTAGATCTGTCACAGATGAAAATACAGCATTTATGCAGCATTACACTGCTTTAAGGACCCAGGGTCCTGTTGAGACTGCCACAGACCTATATATTGCCAGAGAGTGAAAGACCTTTATATTTGCATGTGTGAATTAAAAAGAACCCCCATTAATAAGCAGAAACAAACAGAACCTAAATATTGAGTCTAAAGGGCTGAGGTAAATGAAGAGTTTCATTTGGTTGTAGTAAAGGTCACTATTCTTCCACAAAATCTGCCTGGAAAGCCACCTGCCTGAGCCAACATTTTATAAAGAAATAGAGGATTTTGCTTAAACCACCTAATTTCCAAGGGGGGTGCAATATTAAGGGCATATCTGCATTTGTTCTGGACTTAAAAGGCAGCAGAACTGCAGGGAGGGAAGAGGCTGCTGACAGTTCTTTGAAAGCTTGTTTTAGAAACTGAGAATGAATTAACTCTGTTAAACTGTCCGTGTGGCCACTACATCCAGCAAGTCATTTATAATATTCTCCTCTGCTGAAATAGGTGAACTCACTAGCATTTGATTTTTTGCCAAATGAAATATCAATTCTGGGGAGATAATCAGGGCTAAGCAAGCTGCTCCATAACTTTATGAAACTCAGCAGATGTAGGGAAGAGATTACATGACATGGCACCTGCAAAAACAGATGACTGGACTGATCATCTTAGAGGTCTCTTCCACTCTTGCCCAAAACTACTGCATACAAATTAAATACCAGGTTTCACAGAAACACAGAGTATCAGGGATTGG
>VZTY01023659.1:21805-35141 GCA_013400935.1 Turnix velox | reverse complement strand
CTCCTCTGGACCTGCTCCAACAGCTCAATGTCCTTCCTATGTTGAGGGCTCCAGAACTGGACACAGTAACTCCAGGTGGGGTCTCACCAGTGCCTAGTATAGGGGCAGAGTCACCTCTCTGGTATTTCTGGTCACACTCCTCTTGATGCAACCCAGAACATAGGATGGGATGCCAAATGTACTTTTTCTTCTACTACACAGCATTATGCACAGGGTATAGGGAAATATATGTCACAGAATCCCACAATGTCAGGGATTGGAAGAGACCTCAAGAGATCATCTAGTCCCCTGTCAGAGCAGGAACACCCAGATCAGGTCCCACAGGAAGGTGNCCCAGTGCCCCAAAAGGATGGAACCCAATGGATCTACCACAACCAGTTCACAGTTTTTCTTTTAATGGATCTACCCCAACCCAGTTCACAGTCCTTACTTTAATGTAATAAAGTCCTGTCTGCATTTAAATGGGCCCCTTCCAACCCAAACCATTCTATGATTCACCAGATACAAAGCACAAGGAGAGAGAGTGAGGGATGGTGGTGAAGGAAGCTGTAAAATTAAACCCCACATAAACAACCTCAACTTTAAAATATGTAGAGTATTAATGTATCAGGAGATCTCATTGAATGCCATTTCTTACCCATTCTGCACCTCTAAAAACAAAGCTTTCACATCCAACCATGAGAAAGTAAAAAAAAACCCAACAAAAAACCTCCACTGTATAATGAAAGAGCAATAAAAATCCCTTACCAATTATTCTCCTACCTTCTCAAAATAGGAATAGCATCTCTTATGCCCTAATTTTATCATTTCCTTTGCCCCATGTTAAAGCACCAGGGTAATTATTCTTTAAAAAGGTTGACTGAGGTCCCTGTGAAAATCTGCTCAGGGTGATTATTTAGTTGTCTTTTTTTTTTAATTTGTGGAATTCAGGCAAGAATGTTTCAAGCTGTTTGTCAAAATAATGGCTTGATTTGCTTTAGTATTTTTTGTAATTGTTAAAAAAACCCCAAAAAACAGCATTTTCTAATAAACACGGGGAGAGTAAGGTTAAATACTCCAATTACCAGCTTGGAGGAAGAGTTGAACATGAAAGTTGTGCAAAGGATTTCCTAATTTTGAGGTATTTGGAGACCATTCTCAGGATTTAATGATTGAACCTGGAAATTTAACACAGCAACATTTGGGTATTTTTTTGGACATTAGGGTATTTTCTTGGACATTATTTTTTTGGACATTAGGGTATTTTCTTGGACACTTCTAAAACACCTTCAAGATTTCCCTAACTTCTTTCTCACTGCTAGTTTTACATGTAATTTTATTATTTCATGTTCTGTTTTTTTTCTCCCCTCTAATTCTCATTTCTGTGATTATTGCCATAACACACAAGTTATTCTTCACATTCTTTTTTAAGTGTTGTTAAATGCCATAGAAAGCAGCAAGTACATGGCAACTCTGCAACTCTTAATGCATCATATTTTCTACTTGTTCATGTGGTGTGATTTCTTAATGGATCCTTTTTGAAGGAACTAGAATGTAATTAATTGCAGCCTGTGATTATGTAGATGAAAAGGATTGGTTTGAACCTTTAGCTCAGCCGTGCACCAAGGTGAAGGCAAAGATACAGGTTATGGCTTAATAGTTTTACTTAGACAAAGGGTGACATTTCTTAAGAGAATGAAACAATTCCATGTTTTGTTCATCAAACTCTCTTTTCTCTTTTTTTTTATTATTATTTTTTTATACTGTGTCAAGCAGGTATAAGAATTAAGATATACTCACTTCACTTAGTGGAAATACATCTGCACTCAGCCCCTTCCTTTGAATGGAAAGAGATTTGTGCATCACTTGGACACAAATTGGACAGGATGTAATTGTTAAAGAGCATTCAAATCTTTGTTTAGATTTGGTATCAATCTTTATCATAATTCTCTTTTTTTTCTTCAAGTTACTAACCTTTGTCCTCTCTAAAATGTCATATAGTTACTCTCAACACACACAAGAGTTACTCAGAACATAAAAAACCCAATCCAAAACCAAACCCCACCCCATTCCTGTTGCCCCTAAAGAGAATTTTCACACATGCTCCTATCAAAAGTCTTTCTACAGGTTTGTGAGTAATTTTAAACCAGTGGCCAGGATTTTCAATCTCTGAGAAAAAAAAGAATTCCACATTTAAAGATAGAGAACTTGGGCTTTAATTTTTCTTACTTCTGTCATGTATTCATAAGAGAGCTGTTCTGAATTTTTCAAACTAAATCTTTGGACAGGGAACTCTGAAAACAGTGAGTTCATCTTATCATCACACCAATTTTTCTGCTCCATGTTTTCCAGCCATGATGATCCAGTGGACAGATTTCCATCAGACCCAATCAGAGGATATGAAAATGCTTTGGAAGTCAACATCCAGTTTAGAAAAGAAACCTGGTGCTGTTCTCATCAATCTTCTATTGACTGAACTGAAAACAATTTGAAATACACTAATAAATCCTTTCTCTTTTGGCCTCACTACCTTTTCAGAAGTTAACCCTTTGACAAGGTTACCTTGGAGCTTCAGAAATCCCAGCTGAGTCACTATTTTCTAGACCATGGTGTTTCTCAAGCAACTTTTCTCAGTCTCTATTTTGCTGGTTGCAAAATAGGGCAACACTTTTTTGAAAGGTATTTATGAATGCCTAAATAGGAGTGACTGCCATTTTGCTATTCCCTTGTGTTTATCAGCTATATTATGAAAAGAACACAGTTTTATAGGAAGTTCCAACTACAGCACAGCCTGAGGCATAATTTCTATAGTTTAATCAGCGAAACAATCAGTGAATCACTTACTTAGCATAGCAAGGTTCCCTTCCTCTTGCTCAGTATGCTAAAATTATTCATCTCTCTGGAATCATTCAGCTAAACTTATTTCATCATAGCAGCAATATTAAAAAAAAAAAAAAAAAATAGCCAGTCTGGCTGTGTCTATTTATCAGAACCTGAAACACTCTGACAGTGGGAGCTTCAATTTATTGCTGTCCTGTTTTAAGGCTAAAACTGAAAGACACAAGGTTGATAAAACAACCTGTAACTGCTTTGAACACTATCTCAGAGCCTGTGAACATACATCAGTGTGTTCATCCCCATCTAGCAGGAGATATCCATCCTCAACTGAAGCGCATCATGAGCAAATACCACAAAAAAAACCCCAAAAAACCCCAACATAGTGGAAATTGGATTTCCCATTTATTATTTAAAATGTGCTCTCTGCAACTGTCAAGCTAAAGGAGAGCTTTAAAAGCACCCAGAGAGAGGAAGGGGGGGGCTCAGCAGCAACTGTGCCAGCCCCACGTGGCACTATTGGCAATATGGTCCTGCACTACCCATGCAGGGCTCCATTTGGAGAGCTGGAGGCAAACCAACTCCTGCAGCTCAGGATGGAGGATGGGATGAAATGAATCCCAGCTCTTCCCAAAGCCCTCAAGCAGCCCCCCAAACCAGGAGCCACTCTCCATGGCAGTACAGGAGCAGGAGGCACTAACACAACCCAAAGGCTGCCCTACCAAGGAGTTTGCTCAAGGGATGGAGGAGCTCACCTCTAGATGGGCTGGAGGAAAAGCACATTTGGCCCCTTTTGTGGCTGGGTGAGCTGTCACAGCTGGGGTTTTGAAAAAAGGTTTTCATTAAAAAGTCCAGGCTGTTTCTCCAGACTTCAACTCTTTTCTCTTAACTTTGCACAAGCTCTTGCAGAGAAGTGGAGCATCCAGTACAGAGAGACCCAAATCTCAGCTGAGGACCTTGTGTGCTGTAGCTATACAGAGCTACACACAGCATAGAGAGAAGCAAAATTTACATTCAATAACAGAAAAATGAAGTAAAACACCTGATTCACACTGATGTTGAAGTAAATTTACAGCAAGTAACTCACACAACTGTCAGCATTCTTCACTGGAAATATGAGAGCAGATACTCTTGTTATTCTATACAAAATAATCATTATAATAAATAATAAAAACCAGAATTTGAAAGTTTATTTAAAAGTGATGCCAAGTATAAAAAACAAAGCCAAAACCAAGTACTATAGATCTAAAAAATCTCTCTCTGAGATGAAAATCTTCTGCTCACTTAGAAAATTTGCTCAAAACATGCCTTTAACTTAGCTGAAAGTATTTTTCCCACTGAAATACATGGGTCTGCCCACATGTTCAGAGCTAAGCACATGTACACTCATCAGGAGGATCGAGGCTTTAATCCCTCCTCTTGAGGCCTGGGTAATAAAGTGGGGATAACCACACTTACCTACTTTGTAGGGTGTTGTCAAAATTAATGCTCACGGAGCCGTCAGGAGGTGAAAATCATTACAGCTCCCATCCTGCAATTGCTAATGCAGGGGCTGCCTGCTGCATGCACAGTCAGCCTCAGAAAGCTAATTGAGACCTCTCTGAAGGTGCAGCAGCTTGCCCAGGCCAACAGTTAAGTCTCCAAAAAAACAAAACCAAACCCCACTGTATTCAGTGTGAGCACAGCACTATTTTAAACTCACTCTGAAGACCAGAGAGAGCCTCTGGGGCTAAGCATGGCATGGGGAAAGGATTCATACCAGAATAAAATATGGGGAGATATATAGATATATATGAATCATAGAGTGGTTTGGGTTGGAAGGGAACTTAAAGATCATCTAGTTCCAAGCCCCCTGACATGGGCAAGGACACCTCCGCTAGACCTGGTTGCTCAGTGCCTCATCCAGCCTGGCCTTAAACATCTCCTGGGATTTGAGGGGCCACCCACAACCTCTCTGGGCAACCTCTTCCAGGGTCTCACCACCCTCACAATGAAGAACTTCTTTCTTCTCTCCAGCCTAAATCTACCCTCTTCCAATTTGCATCCATTACTCCTAGTCCTTCCATCACATAGCCTATTAAAAAGTCCTACCCCAGCCTTTCTGTAGCCGCCTTTAGGTATTGAGAAGCCACTATAAGGTTCTCCCCTGAGCTCTTCTCGAGGCTGAACAACTTCAACTCCTTCAGCCTGTTCTCATAAGGGAGGTGCTCCAGCCCTCTCATCATCTTCATGGCCTTCTCTGGACCTGCTCCAACAGCTCAATGTCCTTCTTATGTGTATATATACAAGTATAAAAACACAACTGTTAACTATTCAGTATCACCCTGTGTTCACAAGTTCCCAAACACACACCAAAGTGGATGCACCACCTGAGCTCAAATAAATCAATGACTGTAAGAACACAAACAGAAGAAAATACATTCACACAAGTGATGTCAATAGTAATTCTACACTTCCCTAAACTCCATTCTCATCCAGAAAGAAGGCTGGAAAAGGAATTACACTCAGTGGCTCACTTTGAAAGATGCAAATGAAATGAAGATTTGAGCTAAACCAGTTTGCTCATCAAGAGATCCCACAAAACCCATTTCACTGACGTCAAATTCAAATAATTCACCTGACGTCAGGCTGGAGAAGCCAACCATGAACACCCTGCAAATTATTATTTTGATCCAAGTGTTAGACCAGAATTACAGCAAAAACTGCACTTTCCAGAGCTATTAAAGCAGTGACCCTGGCAGAGCATGCTTTTGTGCTGAACTTTTTATATCACCAAGCCTATTAATCAGGTGGCAGTTCAAAGTGAGGAGCTTTATATAGCTGACCCCGGCCGGTGCTTTAATTACTCGGTAATAAATGGTAATTAAGACTTACCACATTCTGGTCGAATACCCCCCCAAAAAAAATAAAAAACTAAGTGCAAAATCCAGTAATTTAATAAAGAGGTGTGTTCTTTGCTGTGCTTCAAGCCTGGACAGTGAGGATGCAGCAATTTACTATTGACAAGCACTAAAGGAGCAGGTCATTTCACAAGTATAGTGCGGACAAAGGTGAAAGCGGGCAACTGATGAAATCTGTGGCCAAGGCGAAATAGCAATCTCTGAGCCAAATGGTAATAAAGTTACTGAAATGAAGCAGTGCAGCTTCTGAAGTGAACTGTCATAAGGAGGATACAGGAGCTTCTTGGCTGAAGCAATTAAAACCTAATTCCCCAAGATCCAATCAAGGTTGGTTGGCCCCGCTCGTCACTGGGAAAGCAAACACAGGAGTGTAAAAGAACAAGAAAGCACCAGCAGTTGTAGCTGATGCCCTAGGAAACAGCATCCATCCTCTCAGGAAGCATTTACTAGTTTTTGCAAGGAGCAGGGCAAAAGAGGAGTCATGCCTTAATGTTCTTTTCCCATGCTAGAGAATTATTTGCTGTATTTTCTACGACATGAAAAGGAGCGGGTAGAAACACAGTCAAATGTCACTGTCCAAAACTCCTTCCTTAAATCAAAGACAATTACTTCCCTCAATAGCTATTAAAGGCAGATAGTTTAATCATTGGGGAGGCAATCTAGTGTATAGGACACTGCAATAGGAGTCTGGAGATGTAGGCTTAACTCCCAGCTCTGCTACTGACCTGCCTATATGACCTTGGGCAAGTCTCTTCACATTTCAGCGCCTCTTTGTGTCCCTATTAACCTTTGTCCATCTCAGCTATTTAGAATGTAACCTCTCTGACGCACAACAGTCTCTCACTACATGTTTTTACAATGCCAGCACAACAAGGTCACCATCTTGGTGGAGACCTCTAAGTGCTACAGTAATCCAAATAAATAAGAACAATATATTCAATTATTCAGAATCCCCCCTCGCATTTATTCAATTTTCCCCCCAAACATCTGGATGGCTGAGGCATCATCACCACGGATTAGAAAGTGCACCCTACAGCTTTTTCATTTTAATGCTTTACCTGCTGTTGGTCTAAGTGAAATTTGTACTGATTTTCATCAAGAGAAGAACATCTAACCCACCACCTCAAACTCAAACAATGGAATGAGCCACTGGCACCCAACTTATTCAAAACACAGAGGAAATAAATCATTGAAATGAAAGAAGATACAAGAAGGTCCACCTAGTATCAAGTTTGACCCAGGAAAGCATTTAAGCATGTCCTCAAGTTCAAGCACTGAAGCTAAAATAAGGAATTGGAACTTTTCAGACTTTGGAAATACTCTGTAAAAGATTTGAAAACAATTAGAACAAAATTAGGAATTTAAGGATGTTAATAAGCATATTGCAAAATTATGTGACACAATCAAGTTCCCAAAAAGGGGACCAAAAATACTACTTCTTCTAAAACCAGGTGATTAAACAATTGATTGTTTCTTGATTGTGTTGGTGTCATAGAATCATAGAATCATAGAATAGTCTGGGTTGGAAGGGACCTTAAAGATCATCAAGTTCCACCAACACAAGAATACACCTGCCTATGTAATTCAAATGGTATTCCAAATCCTTGCATTTTCTTTATTTAAATTGTACTCTGAAAGTATTTAGATGTAGGGAAAAATAACACAGATGTGTCTGTGACATGCTTGCTTCAAAAATATTGTTCATTCAAGGTCCATTTTGCATGAATTCTGTCTACATTTTCAAGAAATATCCAAACTGAGCTAAATGAGGAAAAAATATAGACTTCAGGAAAAAAACTAAGAAAAAGTGGGAATTATTCACCAAGAATTTTATCAATTTTTTCCCTTTTTTTACCTAAAAGCTAGAACCCAACAAGCATAAAAATATCATAAATATTTGGCTACTTAAACAAGCCTGTACAGTGGAATGCACATTGACAGGAATCATTCTTCTTCTCTTGATTCAGATACAGACACTAGAGTGTGTTCACCTTCAGTTCATTCTTTCTAATTCTGACTCTTTTGGAAAGAAAAACAAACACAAAACTAAGAAAACATTCAACACTCCCAGCAGGAAATTGTCACAAAAAGCACCAGTAGCTGAAAAGAATTATTTTGGCAGAACAAGTTTTGTCAAAGAGCTAAAATCCTACCTGAAGAAAGGGCTCAAACCTAAGCAGATATCGATGGATCAATAATGTAACATGAATGGCAGAATAATAACCATCACTAAAAATAAAAAAGAAGAAAGCAGCAAAGGAAGAAAAAGAAAAACCCACATGTGGCTTAATAGTCACCCTTTGAAGAAAACCAAAAGCTCTAGGAAAACTAGCAGAAGTCATCTGCTGTCTTCCCTAGTCTCATGAATTTTTTACTGTCCAAACTCAGGCTTGGGTTACAACATCATTTTTATTTTTCACAGAAGGAATCTTGTTTGTAAATACAGCACAAAGGCAGGAGGAGACAATGGTGAAATTGTTGAGGCAGTTGGAATGTGTCAGGGAATCATTATCTGAATAAATATTATTTGTCTTGAATAGGGGAAATTAGCAGCAATCATAAACATCAGTGAAAAACAAGGAAATACACACCAAGAACTCATATAAGGAGTTTCCTTAAAGATCTTTTCTCCTCTCCTGGAATTGAAATGGAGTGATAATTTGGAAGATGCAGTTTCTGTAGCAAGGGTACCATAACTGATACTCATTCCCAGCCTTAGCATTCTAATTGTGCTTAATACAGTTTCATGTTGCACCAAAGTACAAAATCAATACCATTTGTCCAGCAAACAGGAAAAATGGAATCTATAAACCGCTCCTATTGAGTAATTAAACACCTATTATAGTCCTGAGTGGTGAAACAATGAATTTGATAAGGCAAAATTTTGCAAGAAAACACTGCAGTGATTAATACCTCCCTCTGTATTAAATAAAAATGACTGCCTTTTGTGCAGTACTGCTGGCAGAAGAACAGGAATGAGAGAAGTAGTTGCCAGTGCCACAATAACAGGCTAACCTTGAACTGAACTCCTTTCCTCAAGAAATTAAATGCTGTAGCAGGACTTTAAATCCCTCCACTTAGAGCTCATTTGTGTTCCACGTAACCTGCAGTTCCTGAAGAGAACTCATTATCTTCAAAAGGAGAATCCTTTTATAATTTCTTTACAAATGTGTATATTGTTTCTACCAAAAAAAAAAAGAAAAAGAAGTATTTCATATCAGAAAAGGGATAAGAGTATTAGCAGTGTAAGCAAGGCAAAAAAAAAAAAGGCTCCTATCATTAAGACACCATTTTTTGCTTCCTGGGAATTCAAAACCTCAGCCCCAGTGGTATGGAAAAACGAATGAGAATGAGGTTAAAGAAAATGTACCTTTACAGCAAAATTTTAATCTGTTAGATTGATGCTAAACTGCCTTGGTCTTTCTGCTGCTATGTGCTGGATTTCTATGTATAGACACCCCCTCCCCCAATGTCCCTCCTGTAGCTTTGGCTTCCTATTTTTCTTTTCACTTAGAATGATGCACTAGGAACAACTATAGAGTACAAAAGATGAATCTATGGATGTGACACTTGTAAAGGGTAACCCTATTTCACAAGTGAGATGGGACAAAAAAGAAAGAAAAAAGGCCACAGAAGCAATAACTGCTCACTGAATTACCATTAAATTGTAAGATTTACAATCCAATGTACAGTAAGTGCATATCTAATGGAGTTTGTCCTCTAAAAGAATATAAAGTAGATCTTTGC
This sequence comes from Turnix velox, assembly GCA_013400935.1. NCBI lineage: Eukaryota > Metazoa > Chordata > Aves > Charadriiformes > Turnicidae > Turnix > Turnix velox. The sequence goes on along the minus strand of VZTY01023659.1, from coordinate 25,680 downwards.
AGCATAAGATGTATGCAGCTTGGGGGGTTTTTTTTGCCTTTTTTTTTTTTCCTCCCCCCCCAAAGTGGGGCACACAGAAAGCAGATGTGCACATAAATTCCAGAATTTTTATATGTATTAAAACTAAACCAAAGGCAACATTAAAATATGATCAATGCAGGTGTGATTAGTAGGATGTGGCTGTTTATTGTCACCACATGCTCACCATTCTACAAAGAGAGATAAAACTTTAAACACAGCCAGTCAATAGTGCTTGCACAGATTCCACTGGTAAAAGCAGATCTCCTATTATAAATTCAGTTTATTGCTCTGATCTACTGGAATTCAATGAAATGACTGAAATGACTTTCTTTTCTTGCGGGGGCTGGCAGAGCAGCTGCTGACCATTTCCAATGTCTCCTCAACAAAATATCTGCACAGGACTTTCAGACCACTGTTTATCACAGCCCTAAATAACTCCCAAGGTTTCTCTGCATGAATAAAGCTCATGCACAGCATTATTATTATTTGCAAATGTTTTTGTCAATAATTCCACTGCTCTCATTCATCTGAGCATAACTGCTGAGCGATTTCAGTTTAAGGAGCAGGAAGGCATGTCAAACAATTATTTAAACAGAAGCAAACTTTTACATTAAATACCAGGCATATTCCTATTATGCTATATCATAAATAATCACCTTTTACAGAATGACTCTGTAAAATTCAAGCTGAGAATAAACCCTAAAACTATCAAGTAGACAAGCTGGGAATAAAACCCAAAACTATCAAGCAGACAAAGGAACTTTTGGGTGGGTAAGCCACTCAGACAGCAGATTGCAGTCTGATTGGGCTCTTGATTTCCATTAAGTTTTTATTTTCCTTAGCTAAACTTGAAGCTTCCACATCTCCCCAAGCAGCTTTACAACTTTTTTTTTGCTCTCCTGCTGGAAAGGAAGTTTGTCCATCACCTAAAAATTTCCCTGTTATCTGGCTTTTATTTCAAGGATTAAACAGCAAGGCACAAGATCAGCAGCGATAGCCTTGTTCTCTCCAACCTCAGTGAATCAAGTTCACTGGAGGTGAAGCAGTGGAATTATCAGTACAAGTGGCTGTGTCATCAAAGCTTTCTGAGAGGTAGTGTATGGAAATGCCTAAACAAACAGAAGCCTAAAAGCTGCCTGTGTAGGAAAAGGGCTCTCCCAGGGCTTTTCATTAAAACAATTCCAGTTGCAGCTTCATGATGCAGCATTATAAGGAGGTGAGAAATATAAAATCTTGACATTTTTCTAAATGTGAACGGGTTAAAGAATCTCTCCACGCTACAGTGAGCCTGAGAATTTCCAGCAGCTGATGAAGACCAGTTGACCACCTGATACTTTTTTTTTTTTTTCAGCAGGGTGATAAAATTAAAGGATTGCTTTGATTTGCTTGAAGGATTACTCTCTATAGCTAATTGTTTCCAGCGCGCAGCCTCACAAAAGGGAAAAATAGAAAGAAGGTTAATGTGGAGTGAGCTAATTGCGAGCTGATTACATTGTGCAAAGCCAGAGATATTACTTGCCTTTACATACCATCACAAGGACCAGCCTGTTCCACCCTGCTGCTGCAGCAAACAAGCTGATTTGCTAACAAAGTGGTCAGCCCGGGCACTTGCACAGCATCTCGGTAGGTCCACAGGCGACTGCTTCCCATGCAGAGAAAACCTCAAGCTCCATTTTCCAATCTGATTACACGGCTCCTTATTCCAGCAGCCTTAAACCTTCATGGCAGTTTACCAACATTTTCATCACTTTTTTTTTTTTTTTTTTTTCTTTTTACAAAGCGAAAAGAGCTGATAAGCTCTCAGGTAGCCGGGATTTCATAGTCGATGGCTGGCTGGCAGGCAGCCAGCTTCCCCCTCACGGCGCTTGGTGCCACGATGGAAAAAAAAAAAAAAAAGCAGAGGGAATTTAACAGATAGCACTAAACTATTAGAATTTTTGCAGTAAGTACAAGCCAGCAGCGTGTTCCTGTCGTTGCAGAGGCAGGCAGTTCTGTTTAGTCGCATCTGTGACACGCTCAGAACCGAAAAGATGGGTTTAAAAAAAAAAAAAAAGAAAAGTAAAAAGGGAAAAAAAATAAAAAAAGAAGGAGCAGAACAAATGAAGACAGAGCCTTGTCACTAAGCCAACAGCACTACAAAGTGTGAGCCCAAGTTGCTCCACAGCACGGGCTGCCAAATTAGCAGGAAATTAGAGACAATACTAATAACTCTTGATAAAAACTTAAGGAAAAAAATAAATCTTCAGGTGACACAAAAGTGTGTGGCATGAACAGAAGCATGATTTTTTTGGCATTAAAAGAAATGCAAAGAAAGAGGCACTGCTGTTTACTTCTGGCACGTGAAATACCTACATAAAGCATTAAAATAGGCACAAGATATACCTGGGTTTACTTATTCTGTCTCAGAAATACCACTTTAATGATAAAAGAAGAAAAATACAATTATTGGCAAATGTGAAGCAACTTCATAAAATGTTCATTCTCATCTACTTGTCTAAAAATCTGAGGTTTACAGAAAGAATTATATATATATGTATATGCATATGTATAAATCACAGAATGAGAGTTCTGGGAAAAGATTATCCTACTTATCTCAAGTACCCCAACAAAAAGAAATCCAGAAAAAAGCAAATCAAAAGGGGAGCTTCCTCATTTTTGGTTAAAGACAAAGGCATCACGATTAACCCAAGAAGTTTTGACTTATTGCTGCCTCTACTCAAAGAAATGGGTTGTTCCTGCATTATTTGCATAATGCCCCACAACATCACAGAGGAAGGTAACATCACACCAAGTTAATAGCGTAGAAAACAATTCCCCCGTGCCCCTGAAGCAAAAGATTTCTTTTAAAATCGAGCAGACCAGGCTGAAATAGGAAGGAATATGACCCATAAAGTATTCTTCGAAGTGGGAATGTAGTTTTACATAGCATCACTTTTATGATGAGGGGTGAGTTATGGATGGAAGGGGGATTAAAAGAATAAAAAATTAGAAAAAAAATTTAAAAAAGAAATTAAAAAAGCAGAAGTAGGCTAGAGCAATGGCTCAGTACTCCAGATCACCAGTGCATTGACCCTCTGTATCTCTGAGTCATTAGCTGGAATCCCAAGCTCTGGCTTTGGGAGCAGGGATTTGGAGTGGCAGGCAGAGGAGGGATGCTGAGCGTGGCAGGCAGAGGGGTCACTCTCCTCTGCGGGGAGCAGGCGGCAGCCCCCCGGGATGGCTGAGTGACTGTGGCCCGTGCTGCTGACTCAGGAAGGGACAGTGACAGCCACTGCTGCCTTCTCCCCATCACTCCTGGCTGGAGGGAGGTTTTTAGGTTGCTGGCGCTGACAGGTACATGCAAAATTGCGGGGGAAATTATCAGAGCATCCTTTGCTTGTCCCCATGTGTGTGTGTGTGTCTGCACGTGTGTCTCTGTCCACATCCATCTCTCTGTGAGCCTATACAAATGTTTACATATATTGATGGAGACACACTGAAACAGGCTAAACTGCCTTCTCTGCAGCCATTCATGGGGCTCAGCACTACCAAAATATACCAATTCTCCTTAATACAAGCACAGTTTTATATATATTTTACATATATAAATATACATATTTTAATATATATATATGCACACATGAATGTACAGCCCCCACACACGTGCCATTTGCATATGTGTAGAGCTGTGTACAAGGATCTTCATCTTTAAAATCCCACTTTCTGCTCTGCACAAGGGTCTTCATCTTTAAAATCACATTTTCTAACTTACAGGGAAAATTTCCATCTCTGATAAAACAAAAAAAAAAACCCCATGTTTTAACCAGCTTCTAATGATTCCCTCAAATAATGACTGGTAAATTATTATTACAACT
>VZTY01023659.1:6039-21667 GCA_013400935.1 Turnix velox | reverse complement strand
GATTTGGAGTGGCAGGCAGAGGAGGGATGCTGAGCGTGGCAGGCAGAGGGGTCACTCTCCTCTGCGGGGAGCAGGCGGCAGCCCCCCGGGATGGCTGAGTGACTGTGGCCCGTGCTGCTGACTCAGGAAGGGACAGTGACAGCCACTGCTGCCTTCTCCCCATCACTCCTGGCTGGAGGGAGGTTTTTAGGTTGCTGGCGCTGACAGGTACATGCAAAATTGCGGGGGAAATTATCAGAGCATCCTTTGCTTGTCCCCATGTGTGTGTGTGTGTGTGTCTGCACGTGTGTCTCTGTCCACATCCATCTCTCTGTGAGCCTATACAAATGTTTACATATATTGATGGAGACACACTGAAACAGGCTAAACTGCCTTCTCTGCAGCCATTCATGGGGCTCAGCACTACCAAAATATACCAATTCTCCTTAATACAAGCACAGTTTTATATATATTTTACATATATAAATATANAAACAAAAAAAAACCCATGTTTTAACCAGCTTCTAATGATTCCCTCAAATAATGACTGGTAAATTATTATTACAACTGTAAGATTTGAGAGGGTTTGTTCCTTGCAGAAGCAGGTTGTGGGGTTGTCTTGTTTTATTTTTTTTAATTTTTTTCTTTTTCTCTCCCTCCCCTTCTTTACTCCCCCCACCCCCTGTGATTTATTGGATGGTGAGCAAACCCACTTAAACTATAGTTGTCCATATGAATCACTAATTTTCATGTTTCTAATTAAAATGTAAACAGTGTAATGAAGACATCAAGTTTTTAGGCAAATGTCTCTTCCAGTGCCACTTGGGGTATGGTAATTACTGAAGCAGATCTATGGATGCTCCCGAATCCTCTACAAGTCCAGATTAAAAGCATTACTGCTAAACCTTGCTTTTTACACCAGGGAATTGTGTTCTCTAACCTATTCCCAGTTTGCTTACAGATGCATATCTGTACAAGCCTTTAGAACTAATCATTAAAAAAAAAAAAATCAAAATAGAAGCTTATCACGTAAATGGAAGAGTTTGCAGGGGACAAAAAATGTGATTTCATCTCAAATAAAATTAGGTTCCAATTTTATGATTACACATAACTAGCACAGTAAAACCTGTGCTGGATAAAAACTTACCATCTCAGTGCTTTATCCAGGAGAAGAAAAATAGATTAGACATACAGAGAGGCTTGTTTAAAAAAAAAAAAAGTCATAAATGATATTTCAAGCCTGTATTAAAATTCCTATTGTTCCAAAAACGCTTGTTTCACAGTCAATTAATTTAAAGATATATTATTCAGGAAAACATTAATAAAAAAGAAATCTGCTCGCTGAGGGGAAAAAAAAAAAAGGAAAATAAAAATCTAAGTGGCCGTTTCAAATAGCAAATGCTTGATGTAAAAACTGAAAACCTCTGGTTGTATTTTTAGCCAGGCTCTGTCTACGTCTGGCTGAAATTTGTCAGAATCTATCCTAAAGCAAATGACCTCTCCTGCATTTACCGTAGCAATACAAGTCCTCTCCTGCTTACAATTGTTAATTGAGCCTGTCTACTACAGCATCTCATTCCTCTCCAAATAAGCCAGAATACTTGTTTTACATATTTACTGCCAAGCACTTCAACAGTCCTCTATTTTATTATAATCTGGGTGTTCTCCCCCCAGGGGAAAACCCCTCCACGGCTTCTAGAGGATTTTTTTTCCTCCTGTACTACGAGGAGTTAAAGCTGCAATCCACAGTGGTCTAAAGCATCTAAAATGCCTAGTACAAGAAGAGGTTTTCTTTTTTTTTTTTTTTTTTTTTTTTCTTCCTGGACTGAAAAGTCCATATTCTGACTGGTACAGCCAATTTTCAGATTATTTTTACATAAATGCTAGACAAGCATGTCTGCGTTGCTAAACTGGATGGTGAAGATGAGAGTGTACAGAATGTACATGTGCTTGGGCATAAACATTTTAGTGGGTGGTCCATCATCTCTCTTCTTGTTTTTTGCTGCTAAAGTATTGTATCCAAATATATGAAATGCTCCTCCGTAGACAAGTATAAATAAATATGATTTCAGATCGCATCAAATCACCAAGAGCCTCGTCTCTCAAATCACAAATGCCTCAGCAGAATGAAACAAAACAAAAAACACACTATTTTAGGCGTTTCCCCCTTCAAGTGTATTGTTCCAGCATCACCAGATTTAATTAGACAAACAGCATTTTAAAGGCTAGCATGGTACTCTTGAAAATGATGAGGGTTTACAAGCAAAAAAACACCATTCTCATTTAGCTCTGTGGTTAAGGAAAAAAAAAACAAACAAAAAAACACACTGACACATGCTAAACATTTTTTTTCCTTTTTTTTTTTTTTTATTATGGCTTGAGACAATGGGGAAATCTTATGTCTTCACACCAGTTCCAAGGCCACACTAATCAGGTGTAATTTTTAATGAAGGTTGGCTATTTGGTGCCCATTCAAAGGTATTTCATTAGGAGGATATTCATTTAAAAATAAATGTTTCAACCATACCCAAGCCCTAACCTTTCTTGAAATGTAAATGAATGGTTTAAATGAGAAGATTAATAAAGAAGGGATGTTCCAATTCCAAGCATGGCATGCTATGTATTTTTAAATTTGTCTATGCCAGATGCTGTCAGTCAGAACAAAAAACTGTCCAAGCAGACAATCTGTGCGTCTGAATGTTGATCATGTTGGAAAGTAAAGGGGGAGGGGGGGAGAGAGTGTGTCAAGGATTCATGGTCCTTCATCTTTGCAGTAGAGCAAACACGTCTCTCAGTATAACGACAGACAGCTGCTTCCACTTTCTAATGTGCCCTAACTTAGATCACTGAAAGAATTGTCAGCACTCAGAGAAACACACAAAGATAACACAGCCAGCTGCCATGAAGGGGGAAACAGCACAGCTCAGAAGAAATGGGATTTGTTCCATTTGCATGATGCTGGCTCCCTTGGGCCCCTTTCTTTCAAATCCAAAGCACAAAAGACAACACTTAACATATTTGCTTAAAGATGACAACCTCATGTTGATTTCATTTGGATGTAACAGTGTCAGGATTACAGATATAAGAATATATTATATCCGTAACAGAGACTGACAAATGTATCCATCAGTGAAACTGTCTGATTCATCTGCTTATACAGCCATTTTACCATCCCAAGGGTGCCATCTAAGTAGTAACTTTAGAAGACTGAAGGTCTAATTTTATTACACCACATTTCAACCTACTAAACAATATTATTTCTAAAATAGATCATTTTTATTGGAAGTCTCCCTGATGAAAAATCCAGTAGACACCGGAGAATTTATGAACTGTATGGGTCCTCTGAACTCAATATACTGCTCATTTTAAGCAACTTTCTTTATACCTGATCAAAACCTGAGCTCAAAGACGTGAAATTGAGTTAAAAACACAGATGATGATGGTACTTATTTGAATATTACACCATAATCTGTTATTATTTTGAATATTTACTCCTTGGCAATCTGATGATATTTAGACTGCTTCTCCTTACAGCTCAGCATCAGTAAGAGAGTTTCTTCAACAGAAACTATGAATAATTATTGTTCTTCAAGGCACTTTTGATGAGTTACACCCTGATTTTTGGTTAAGGTTTCCACTAAGCACTCCAAAAGTCACAGGGAAGTGCCTGGAAGCTGAACTGGCTTCTCATCACACCACACTTGCAGCTGCAGGGACAGAAAACCAACCTGAGGGGGCACATATTTGCAAGATCACCCCCCCCTGCACAGTTTTAAAAGGTTTTTAATCAGGTGAAACAACTGGGCAAATGGAAAAATCCTCTCTAGTTTTAAATAAATCACATTGAAATGTGTGGTGGCCACAAGTAGCCCCATCACCCCATCCCAAACCCACCACCAAGTGACAACACCTCATGCTCTCCACCACCTCAACTGCTTTGTCTGGAGGAACTCCAAAGTGCTTGTTGCTATCTGCTGCCACCAAGAACTGCACTGTAATTCACTAGATTGGAGTTGTTTTGTAAAATGGAGTTAACTGCTGTACGTGGAATTTCAGCACAGCAGATGGTTACCAATCATTATTTTCAATTTGTTTAGTTTCAAGCCATGGGGGCTGCTGGGGAGGAGCAGAGGAATGAGGAGAGAGGAGCAAACAGAAGATGTGCTGGGGTGGAATGTAAGTAGTGCTAGATATAGCAAAAAAAATAATAGAAGAATAAAAGAAGAAGAAAAAAATAATAAAAATAAAATAAAAAAGCCTCAGCTCCAAACTGCAGCAAAGGCAATATTAAAAAAAAAATATATATATACACATATTTTATACACATACACAGATTAAAAAAATAAATAAAGAATATGACACGTAAAAGGGGGCACTTACTGGTCAATTATTCTCTGTACAAGAGAGTTACCTTACGTTTTAAATACTGGAAATGGACTTTAAAGTTTCCCAAGGCAAATTGTCTCCATTCCCATTTTTGCCTTCTTTCAAGTTTAAATCACTCTCTAGGATAAGTGGTTCAGTTGTTGAACTGGAAATGGGAAAAGGAACCATTTATGGACAAGTGCACATGAAGAGAAATTAAGCTGTAAATATCTGGGCTGGGCCATTATTGTAGCCCAGAAACATCTGGGGCTGAAGCCCAGGCTGGCCCTCACTCCTTCTGCGTTCAGGTAATTGCTTAGATGATTTATAACCCACTGTTTCTATTAAAAATGGTTTAAAGAGAAATTTGGAGCCCGAATTCTAAAATTACTTTTATCTTGCTTTCCTTTCTCCATGAGGAGAAAAAAAGAATCATAAAATCTTTTGCTGTTTTATCCCTTCTCCCACGTTTAAGAGGCACCACAAGGACAAAACACATCCTTCTCCTAATGCAGACCAAAGACACGACAGCAATTAAAAAAAAAATCACACACAAATCACAGCCCATCCATTCAGCCTTCATTCCAGCTGCTTGGTGCTTTAACACTTCCCATCAAAATTAATTTTTAATTATTTCCCCCACGTAACTACTTTCTAAAATAAAAAATTCCTAGAAGCATTCACAGCATCTTCACTTGCCCCTGCTATTTTGATCAAGCCCAGAATCACTCTGCCCTGCCTCATGCCATGATGCCAGGGGTGATGGGGACACCTGGGAGGGACCACGTCACCCTCAGGGATGTTTCTGGCTGCTGGATTTGCTTCTCCACACCCATTTCAACACCACCTGATTTTTTTTTTGGCTATAAAAGCCATCAGTTTGACAGAGTGGAAGAGAAAGGCCCAGGGTATTGGGGTTTGGAGGACAACAATAAGCAATATGGATGGCTTGGATGACACCAGTCCTCTCCTGGCAGTTTAGGAAAAAAAGATTTCTCCTTGCAGAATAGCAGGGGCAGTCTCTGATTGTAAACAAGTCTGTCATCAAAAAAAAACTTGGTTATTTAAGACCAACTGGATTTGCTAACCATATCTCCAACCCTTTCCCATGACAGGTAACGCCTATTCTAAAAGTATCCCCTAACCCTGCAGAGATTAAGTTTGTAAAGGGGTTAACCATGCTACCCCCAAGTGTTACACAGCCTTTTTTTTATATTACTTTATTTTTTTTATTCACTATGCTGGGCAGTTTAGTGCACAGCTCCAACCCTCAGCACTGAGGAACAAGGCTGCAATCTGGGTGCATGCCAAGGTTGAAGTGACACACTAGTGACTGTCTCAGCCCCTGGGGAGAAAGTGGATTAGATGAATCACAAAACGATGTCACCATTATTTCTCCAGTAAGTTAACTATCCTTTGGCCACAGGTGATCAAGACATAAAAAGTATGACCCAGCACTTTCACAGATCATGCTCTGCCTTGGAACTGTTTTCCCCCCTACATTGCCATTAACTCTAATTACCCTTAAACTGACAAAAACTCTTTGACATTTTGAGGCAATGGAAAACTTTGTGTATGGGGTTGCATCAGTCTAGGAATACACTAAATAAATCTTCTAAAATGGTCAAAAGTTAGTGTCAAACTCCCCAAACAAAATTTGGTGCAGTATTTGGGGTGGGACTGTTTAATAGGGTCCAGGATGGCAGGACTAGGAGGAATGGATGGAAATTGGAAGAGGGGAGATTTAGGCTGGATAAAAGAAAGAAGTTCTTTGCTGTGAGGGTGGTGAGACACTGGAAGAGGTTGCCCAGAGAGGTTGTGGATGCCCCCTCAATCCCTGGAGGTGTTTAAGGCCAGGCTGGATGAGGCATTGAGCAACCTGGTGTGGTGGGAGGTGTCCCTTGCTCATGGCAGGGGGGTTGAAACTAGATGATCTTTAAGGTTCCTTCCAACCCAAACCATTTTATGATTAGTCATAACACAGATACTACACACTTTGTACAATAAATGGGGGGTTTTTTTAAGTATTTTTAAAGAAAAGGCTGCAAAACCAAATGGGAATTATGTATAGATCTCCTGATTATAGGCCAGATGATGTACAAAATATACAAAAATCAATCCCTTTAATTTTTGCTGGATTTTTTTCCTCTTGTACTTATGTTGTACATATGCAAAGGAACCCAACAGTGCAGTTAAACCTCATGGTTCAACAATAAATGAGTAACTAAAATGCTGTATTCATGCAGAGTTTGCCCAGATTAACAGGTCTGCCTGATCAACTACACTGAGGTCTTCAATGAAGTTGTCAGAAGATGCTTTTCTTCCTTTAAAAATGTACCTTTCACTGCATTTTATTTCAAACTGGCAAAATATTACTTAAAATGCTTAAGCAGAAGGCATCCAAGTGAAACAAGAATACTTTTTGGAAAGGTTGGATACTTGGCTCATAACACACTGTGACAGAATTTTCTTAAATATCTTTTTCTTCCTAAACATACTCTAAGGCCAAAATTAAATGATAAATTGAGACATGTCTTAATTTATGGCATCAAACCCAAACTTGCTCTTTTGTTCTCCTTGAGTAAATCCAAGGAAAACTTGAAGCCAACTATCAGAATCACTTGAATTATTGGAAACTCTCTGATTTCTAATGGTAAAAGACTGGAGCAGAGAAACATCCTCAAGCATTTGAGCTGAGGAACAAGTATCTCTGCACATAAATATCAGTGGTAGGAAAAATAGCCCATAGGAGAACAAAAAAAGCTGTAATATGACATTTCATGAGAGAAAAGGGTCAGGCAATGGAACCCAGGTGACTGGAGTAGGGTTAAGCAGGTTTAATCCCACCTGAATTATTTATTATCTAGATTTTAGTAGATAATAAATTCTTGCAGCTAATTCTGCCAGTCTCAGAGACCCTGCACTGGCTTCTGCAGTGTTTATCATAGTAAAGAGGAGAGTATAGCTTAAGAAAGATTACTATTAGGTGAAGGAATAAGTGAGCAAGACAAGTGGTTACACCACAGCAGATTTCAGCCTTTACTTTTATAAAAGATCACTACTAGAGAGGAAAGAAAGAAATAAAAAAAAAAAGGAAGCAAAGAGCATAACAAATACAAAAGCCTTCCACTAGATTAAAAAAAAAAAAGCAACAGAAAAAGGAAAGGAAAGCAAACCACTTACTGTAGCAAAACTTTGAGAATAACAAAAGGAATACACTGAGATTTTATCATGCAACACAAATGGGATTCCACCTTCTGCAGAGGGTCTGGCAGAGGAGGTTATTGGCGTGCCCTCTAGAGGCTGGATGTCTGGCCAAGGAAGATGCTTCTCAGCAGCTACTAAAAAAATTCAGAGGAGACCAAGAGAACCAGATCTGTAAGCAGTGCCTACTCTTCCGACTTTTTTAAAGCATATTTTATGTACTCCAGGAAACCCTGAGTATTAATACAGCGAAGCAAACCTCTAAAGGATTGCTGTCAAGTACAAACACAAGCACGAACACAAGATGTAATTGAAAAAGTCTTTGCTTAATGAGCTCATGGATGCTCTGGCATAGTGCATAAAATGTAAATCTGAAAAATTTAAGATAATATAGCAGTTCCCACGGTTTGGGCCTTGGAATCAGAGCAAAACAAAATAAAAATAAAGCTATTCAGCATCTGCTCAGATTCAGGTTACTCTGTAGCCACACCCTACAAATAACAACAGCAAATTTTCCTTATCACCCACCTGCATACTCATAGTGTGGATCTTTTGGATGATAAAAACATTTCAGGGTAAAAACAGGGACAAGTTTTGCATTGGTAGAAGGTAAAAAGCTCTAATATACCTGGTCAATCATATACTAGTTGAAATAAAGCCCACAGAGCACTTAATAGCCCAACAAGACTATCACTAAGTGGAGTTTGGCACACAAATACAGGTGAACAGAATTTTGGTTTCCATTTAATCTGGGTGTGATTTTTATCCTTAGTATCTTAAGACAGACAGCAAGCATGTTTTATTAACTAGGAAACAAACCTGCTTGCCTGCTTGAAATCCAGCACTTTTGAAAATCCACACCAGAAAATTGTCTTATAATGTAAAAGAAACACTTTCTGAAGGTAGTTGCCCTGTAAGAAACATGGATCTAAAAGTTTTCACTTCTTCCAGTGCCTTTTTACTGTGTAGTGAACAAATTACTCAGCCACAGCTTTTTGCTTAACAGTATTTACAAAACACCCTAATTTGATCCAGGTTGGCCCACACAGTGAAAGAAGACACCACAAAGAAAATAGTTATTTCCACCTCCAAAAGGAGAGTTAAATGATAAATTAACATCATTAATGAAAATCTCATTATTCCAACTGCACAATACTAGCATGCCTATTCATTCTTAATTTTCTTGCAGAAATTACATTAAACAGCACAGCATATAATCACTTCTGATTGGGGGTAGGAGACAACCAGTCATTAACTATAACTAAAATGACCAGTTTTCCAGTGCAGTTGTCTCCTAATTAAATTTAAGTTTGGAGCACAGCCATTGAGATATGCTATAAAGACTTGCTTGGAAGTATTTTTTCCCTTTGTTTTTTTTCTTCTCTGCTATCAGAACACCTTTCAAAACTAGGGGGGGGAAGGACAAAAAACCAACTTGCTTCTGGCAGATGCCAAAGCATTACTCACCAGCCTTCCATCCACATTTTGGGAACACATCTATTTCTTAGCTCTTCCCACTAACAGGTACTACCTCAAAATATCAGAGAGCTGCACCTCAATTGCTATTTCAAAAAAAGACAGGCTTCTTGATGACAAAACCAGGCTGTTGTTTGTTTTATTAGCAACAAAATAAATAACAGTTTTACTCATTACTGCATCAAGCTACAGCTTCTGTTGGATGTTCTACCCAGTTCTTAGCTTCCAGCTGAGGATATGACAAAGTAACCCTGAGAACCTCATCCCTCAGGAGCATATTCAGTGGGCACAAGTTTCTCTTTAGTTTATGCTTAGTATTTCCTATAAAATCAGATTTAGAGAAGAAATAACTTGTTATATCTGAGTCTCTTGTCTTTACAATGAAGAGGTGTAGGTCACCTGGTAGAAGACACAACAGATATTAAAGTGATTATAGCCTTCATCTTAGTCAGAAGGCAAAATCATGTGTGTGTTGGTGGAGATGTCAGTGAGACCAGGCTGAATGGCACTTCATTGTGTCTTAGAAGCAAAGTATTTCTACATTTTACTGTATTTCAAATAAGAGTTTGATGGTGGCAGGGTAAGACTGGGAGGCAGGGTAGTGGGGAAGGGAGGGAACATGGGTAGGCAGAGGGGGGACAGAGAACAGCTTTGAAAAGCCAGGAAGGAGAGCTTCTATTTCCCTGCAATGGGTTTATATCAGCCAGGCTTAAATAATGGTATTGCAAATTGAGGCCCAGGGGAATTTGGAGCATACAAGCAAGCTTTTGTTCTCCAAAACCCCAAAAGGTATGTGGGAGATTTGGGGGTTTGTTTCCATTTAAATGGCATATGTATTTCCAAACCATAACTTAAAACTATTCTGCTCTGTTTATTGTTTGGCCTTGCTGATGCAGTAACTGTTAGGGAAGATTTTTTTTTTTTCCTAGCCAATATAGTGACAACTCTTTAAAGTAACAATTATCTATTACTGTACTTAGCACTTTCATTTGCTCCCCCCCTTCAGGACTTTTGAACAAGGAAAAAAGCAACAAATCTAATGGAATATACCTTTTTTGGGGGTAAAGAGAGGGGGAAAGAAAGAGGGTAGCTAGAAGTCACACAAAAGGATGCAAGCTTTCCAATGTAAACACATAATTAGTATGTTGAGGTTTTAAAACATACTCTGTTATCATAAAGAAAGATAGAAATCTGTACTTAAATAAAAGAAGGCTAATCTTCTGAAGTCTTTAAAGCACGTGGAGGAAAAAAAAAAACAGGCACAAGAAAAAAAAAAAAACATATGCATCTACTTCCCCCTCCCCACACGCATGCACAGAGACAAAATTGGGTTAGTCCTCTGTAAATAGGCTTAGCTCCTGTAAATGTATCTCAGGATTTGAGGTGTACTTTTTCACAGTGTAAGATTGCTACACAAAACCAGTTTAATCTAACTCCCTCTGATTATTATTAGAAACTCATTATTTGAGGACATCTATCTTTACAGTAACCATGCACCATTAAGGAGCACAATGCCCATAATTGTTTAAAAAAGCCATGGGGGGGAGGGGAGAAGAGGATCAGGAGGAAGGAGAGAAGGTAACTGAGGGAGGTTTTTGCAATTAGAACAGCATCATCTACTTCACATTTTGCTTCTTGGAACATTGACACTGATTTTAAAGTTTCCTCCACCCAAAACCACGAGTCATTCATTACACCTTTATGTGATGCATGTATTTTTGATTAATTTAATATTTGTTCTTAGGAGCACCAGGAAAAATCAGTCCCCCTCCCTGTTTACCTTACAGCATGAGTACCTCGAGAGGGAGATTGTACATTTGAAGCACAAATAAAGCCAATGCCTACCATTTGCTGAGGGAATTCCTTGCAACACCCATCCCCTGGCTTGCCACAGTTGTTGCACACCTGCATATCCGAAATCAGTATGAACTGGAGGGAATGAGCATCTCCAACAACTGAAAACCCTAAACTGAAGACCTGAATGGCACTTGCTGAGGTGTAACCACAATTCCTGATGTGATTCAGGCACTCAGAGCATCCAAGCTCAAACTGCAGCTGTTGCAGCAGCCCCCAAACAGAAAGGAGCAGCAACTTCAGCCAAAACCAACTTGCTGGTCATGAATGAAAGGAACTACTTCTACTATCCCCAAACAGCTCACATCGAGGAGGAAGAAGAGGAGGGGAAGAAGTGTGTTTGCTAATTACTCAAAACAAAACATCTTTCTTGAATCTTTCTTACTCCAAATCAATCCCAGTGTCAGTTTGTCTGTTATTCTCCACCATATGGATAATCTGCTCAGTGAGGGAAGAAATAGCAGGTTATAACTCTTTTCAACATTTCTAACTGGGGAAAACTTTTTTTTTTAAATGTCACTCATTCAGGAGATGGTTGTTCACAGCCTGTAGAAGCAGATGACAAGACATACTTTACCTACATCCAACCTTAAAATAAAGAAAAAAGGCTTAAAACAAAGGCTTCTCAAACTTACTCTGTGTCTCAAAGATGTTCTCAGCATACTTAAGGTGTGCCTTTGATGTGACTGTCACAAATTCTAGGGGCCAAATAATGAGAAGCACTTCATACCCTTCCTCATCTAGGATTTACTGATTTCCAGCTTCAGATCCACCACTAATATTAATCTGAACAACAGATTAAATTTCTTGATAGGACCACCATGGCATCAGCTACATTCATGTTAGATTTTATTTTTTTTTCTTTAAACTAAAAGCAAAAATATCCAGCAGTGTTGTAGCATAAAGCGTGCCTACAAAGGGAGGAGGAAATGAAATTAATGAAAAGTCAAAGAACAAAATGAAAACAAATGATTAAGAAAGATTAGTTGCTGCACAAACCATTTCCATCATATATTTATTTCGGCTTTTGTTGAAGGCAAAGAGTGAGAAACAAAGAATTATCAGAAATTCTACAAGACACAAAAAAAATCACTTTTTAAACTAGAGCATCTGCCTATTTACAGTATGTTCAATACAGCACCAGCATAGATAGTTAATTTAAAAGTGCAGATCTAACACCAGTAAACACAGAATTACTTGGTTTTGTAAATTAAGTGTATGTTCAACTGAGGAATTGGCAAATTTACAGTCTCTTATTAAAAATAACTGAATCTTGCTAGTTTAAATCAGCAGTTTTCTCCCTAAAGGGGTGTATTCCTTTCGCAAATGATCACAGGGCAATTTAAACCTATCCTACTTCCTTAAAAAATAGATTTTAATTTCTCTGTTTCAGTCAAGCAGATGATCTATCATCTCCTCAGCTTAACCATCTTCAGTAAACTCCAAGGGTACTTTAAATCAAATAATTGTATAGAGTGTGAGAAAGGCTCCTTTATAGTGTCTTGCCCAAAGTGTGTGTGCACACAGCAACACTGCACTATTCTTTTAAGCTGCCAGAGGACACAGAATTGTATTCATACACCAAGAGTATATTTCTACAATGCTGTGTGTAGTGATGTGGTCCACAAATGCCGACAACAAGGGACTGAAAATAGGATCAATTCTTTCCCTTCTCAGAAACAATCTTGTAAGCACCTGAGTTCCCAAAGACATAAAAGAATAGTTACTTTTCTGAGATCTTTTGATGTGGCTCTTCATGGTGGAGCTATCCTCGAGTGATGGGAAAGATCTCTTTTGAAAGTAAATGGTGCACCTTCAAGTGTGTTCAGATACATCTTTGCTGTTCCTTTTTACGTTTCTCAAGTTTTACTTGAAAAGGATGCTTGATTTTTTTAAATTTCGTTTAGGTATCACAATGGGATACCTTCTAGCAGTCAGAGCTTGCAAACCTTATTCTTCCAGCATAGAATCTAGCTGTTTCTTTCTCTGTGTCAACACAGGAGGCTAAAGTAATCAGATAGGTCTAAAGAAGACAGAGGACGATAACCTGGGCTTTCTTAGAATCTCTGATGAGTAAGTTCATACTTTCAACATGACCACACTGAGCCAGGGTTTATAAATAGCTGCCTTTCATCTAAAAGCACAGCTGTCACACAAATCTGAGGAACAGGGCTACCAGTTCATAACATTTTAAATGCCAATATTGATACTACTGTGGGGGATTAATAATTTCTGCATATAACTTCATAATTCCCACCCACCCTCTGCTGCCACTCAGCAATAAGATGTAATTGTTACCTCTTTTCCTCACCACATCTCCAGAAGAAACACACACACAAGGCAACATCTGCTGTACAGCCTAGGAATATCTTTGCAGCACTTCGGGTCTCATAGTTTTATTAAGCGATAACTCAAGCTCACCATATAAATGTTCTTTTATTAAGGACTTGCTTGGATGCTACAATGAGGGAGACAGAAGGGGGAAAACCTCTCAGAGGGAAATAGGGATGTCATTTCCAACACATGAAAAGGCAAAGAGTTCTTAAATCAAGAAAAAAGAGCCTTGAAGGAGAGCGTGAAGATACATCCCTGCCACGAACTCCCGTAACCAGGTTGAGCTCTTTCTCCCATCTCTAAATATTCATTTCCAAATTTCATCCAGATTAGCTGGAGCTACCCAAACATGTATTCATGTGTCTCTTAAGTATTTTACCACCCTGAAGACAAGAAACAAAAAGTTTAATTATGACCCAGGCTGGAGAATCATTCATTCAGCCCCTGCTCAATTAGACGTGAGACAGCTAGCTTAGATCATGAAGTTTGACCACAGGATGATCTTCCTGATGGAGTATTAATGCAAATAAAATACAGATTACTGGAACCAATTTATCATCAGCAATCTACAACCAGCTTGACACAGGCACACACTCAAAAAAAAATACCACACCAAAGAAATGGTGGCATAAATGTTCATGTGTTGAGCCACTCGTATGCAGAAAATCCACCACATGCTCTAACAAAGAGTCCACGACATTAAAAGTGGGATATGAAAAGGTTAAAAAAAAAAATAAAATCCAAGCAATATGTGATTTCAAGGAACCTGAAGCAAAAAGGGATTTCCATCCCTAAAGTATCCCATCAGTATTTTGTCCACATCACTTTGGGGATATTTTTAAATGTAACTAAGAACATAGTAGCTGTAGATACACTGTAATTTGAAAGGACTGAGAGAACAGTTTCTCAGTAGCAGTTAAATATCATGACTGGTGATTGCTGTTTCACTGTTTCATGGCACATCAGACCACACACTTAAGAGAGGATTATAAAATTCTTGAGAAAATAAAACAAGCCATTGATAGAACAGTCACCCGTCGTGGCATCTGTAGTTGAATTATTTTTAATTATGGTTGAAACTTTTTTCCATATGCAACACAGAAAAAAAAATATCCAAGCAAACAAAAAGAAAAAACAATAAAATAAAATAAGAAAAAGATCCAAACAAAATAAGGAAAAAATACAAACAAAATAAAGAAAAATACAAAATAAGAAAAGAATACTAACAAAATAAGAAAAGAATACTAACAAAGTAAGGAAAAAAATCCAAATGAAATAAGAAAAAAATCCAAATGAAATAAGAAAAAAATCCAAACGAAATAAGAAAACAAATCCAAGTGAAATAAGAAAAAATCCAAACAAAATAAGAAAAAAAATCCCAAGCAAAATAAGAAAAAAAATCCCAAGCAAAATAAGGAAAAATACAAACAAAATCAGAAAAAAATCCAAACAAAATAAGAAAAAAAATACAAACAAAATAAGGAAAAATACAAACAAAATAAGAAAAAAAAAAACCCAAGCAGTTTAAAAGAACCAAGTTTTACCCCTTTATTTAAATATACTATAAACCAAACCCACGGCTCTTCTTGTCATTGTAGAAATACAATAGGCATTGTAGTAAGGAGTGTTGCTTATATGATTAAGCAGATAGTTGAGTATTATGATATGTTTGACAGGTACCAACAGCCTGCACTACAGGCACAGACACACAATCCAGTTATTACCATCCTGTGTGTGCCGAGAGCTCCCAGCAAAGTAACTCAGCAGAAGGGAAGCAGAGACTCTGCATTTCCATCCCTGCAGTCTCCTGTCTCCGTCTGCTCCTTCTTAATCAGTGGTGCTTTCTGCACATCACACCTTCTACACTCTCCCCATTCTCAAACTGACCTGTGGAAGCCCAGTCTCTCTCCCACAGTTTCCCTGCTAAGCCAGACTGATACGAGCTACTTCTCTTCCCATTTCACCCTCACTCGTCACGGGGCCAGACCAACATCAACAGGTATTTAGAGCAATAGCAGTGAGGTCCCACCTGCATTTAAGGGGTTGCTGCAAATACAAATTATCTTCCAAGAAACATAATACATAGCCACTCATTCTCTTTAACATGCTGATCAGGGGGGTGGCAGGTACAATTATTAAAGGACTGAAAGCCTTAGATTTCCTTTGACCTCCATTACGGTCCGGGACTCTCTGCTCCTTGAAGGATAAGATTGTATTTGTCAAACCTATGGTAACATATTACAAGTGGATTTTCTCTGTTCTTCTGCATTAGCTTCCACCCTTTAAAAAAATACAGCTTTGCTGAGGGAGATGTGTATGTTGTTTTTGAGACTCAGAGATTTTTTTTCTTTTTTTTCTTTTTTTTTCCATTTTTTCCCTTTTTTTTTCTTTTTTCTTCTTTTATCTTTTTTTCCTC
>VZTY01023658.1:0-12992 GCA_013400935.1 Turnix velox | reverse complement strand
CATTCTATGATTCTGTTATGATTCTCTGATTCATCAATTTTGAACTTCATAAAACTGTGTTCTGCCTTTGTGTCATGAACCATCAGGTTAATGACATTGCTTCAGGGAACTGTGGTAATGAAGATGTTTAGCTTCATGACAAAGGATGGACTAGGCATGAAGAAGACACCGTGGTTTAGACAGGCTTGAGACAGATTCATCAAGCTAAATCTGTACTCCTAAAGGCAGTTTGCTGTGGGGTCACGAGGCACTTATGCCATGATGTGTTTGTTGACATATGTGACATAAAGAAACTTAGGAGGAAAAAGAAACCACATTTTCTTAAAACATTTTAGTTCATTTTGTGGTCTAACCACATGCTCAAAAACTTCCTGGGCTGGAAACATTCTCCAGATGACCTACAAGCATTAAAACTCACCAAAACAATAAGTTTTCTACCACAAAAGCATTCCAATGGTTGTGCTCTGGTAGAAAATAGTTTCACATCATATGCTCTAATACTGAAAAATATTGTGTTTCCTTGTCACCTTCTCTTCTTCTAAATAAAATATAAACTTGTTACAGTTTAACATAGCTCTTGGCTTAAGGGACAGCTTTGTATACACAGCAATAAATTGGGGCATATGGTAAAACTTTTCTCTCAACTTGCCAAATTATCTCCAGTGTCAGCCAGACACAAGTGCTTTTTTTGGCATCCATTTCAATGGCATTTAAACTGCATCATGCACAATTCTAACATCTCTTTTTGAAGAAATAATGATTTCACTGGAAAACTTGAAGCCCTGGGAAGGTGGGGAATAATGTCCAATAGTGATTTGAATGTAACAATATAATCTATCCATAATTTCAGTGGAGTTTTTGGCTACCATGAGTAGAGATAGGGTTTTTTTCCATCTTTGTTCTGCATCTTTTCTTTTACAAGTGAGGGCATGGACACTTCCACCAAGTAAGACCTCACTGCATATTTCCTTGGGATTTGAGATTTATTTGAATGAGTTAAATTGTATAGACTATGTTTCTCCTCTGTACTGTAGTCAATTGTAAAGGAAACTCATTTAGATTTACCTGGCTTTAAATCCTTGGAACTGAGAATCTGCATCACTTCACAACCTACATAACCTGCTGAAGAAACTTGTCTCTACAGTCCCAGGGCTGCATTTTTATGGATGGCTTAAAACCATTTTGGGAGCATTCCCATGAACAGTTCACATCATAACAAGATGAGTGTTTACTGGAATCCATGATAACATTTGGAGCCTGATTCTTCCTCATGGCCCTTCTTCTTGGCCCTCCTGGTAATTCATAGGGACCTTAGATGAAGTGTGTAATACATTTGTATGTATCTATGCTATATCAAGGTACAAGTAATGACCAAAGTTTAAAGCTTCTTAGCTGAATATTGCAGAAGTATTCCCTGCTTTTTTAGCTTGCGTACCCAGCCATTGGCAAGCTCAGATACACTCATGACTGACCAACCTAGTGGCTTTCTACAATGGAGTAACTACATCAGTAGACACATGAAGACCCATGGATATCATCTATCTTGACTTTTGTAAAGCTTTTGACACAGTCCCTGACAACATCCACCTCTCTACATTGGAGATATGGATTTGATGGGTGGACTGCTCAGTGGAAAAGGAACTGGCTGGGTTGTTGCATCCAAAGGGCAGCTGTCAATGTCTTGATGTCTAGGTGGAGAGGAGTGATGAGTGGTGTCCCTCAGGGATCTGTGCTGGGGCTGGTGCTGTTCAATATCTTCATCAATGACAAAGACAGTGGCATTGAGGGCATCCTCAGAAAGTTTACTGATGATGCCAAGCTGAGGAGTACAGTTTACACACCAGAGAAATGGGATGTCATCCAGAGGGACCTGGACAGGCTGGAGAGGGGGGCCCATGGAAACCTCATGGAGTTCAACAGGGTCAAGATCAGGGGCTGCCCTCGGGCCAGACTAATCCTCATTACCAACACAGGCTGGAAAGTGATGTGACAGAGAGCAGCTCTGTGGAAAAGGACTTGGGAGAACTGGTGGATGAAAAGCTGGATATGAATCAATAGTGTGTGCACAACTGTGTCCTGAGTTGCATCAGCATAACTGTGGGCAACAGATCGAGAGAGGTGATGCTGCCCCTTTTCTCTGCTCTTGTGAGACCCCATCTGGAATTCTGCATCCAGCTCTGGAGCCCTTGGCACAAGAAGGACATGGAACTATTGGAGGGGCCAGAGAAGGCTACAAGGATTATGCAAGGGCTGGAAGAACTCTCCTTTGAGGATAGGCTGAGAAAGTTGAGGCTGTTCAGTCTGGAGAAGAGAAGGCTGAGGGGAGACCTTGTAGCTGCCTACCAGTACCTGAAAGGGCTACAGGAAAGCTGGGGAGTGACAGTTTGCTAGGACATGTAGGGATAAGATGAGGGGTTATGGTTTTAAACGAGAGAAGGATAGATTTAGGTTAGACAACAGCAAAAAGATCTTCACCTTGAGGGTAATGAGGCACTGGAACAGACAGCCCAGAGAGGTGGGGGGGCCCCATCCCTAGAGACATTCAAGGCTTGCTGAGGCTCTGAGCAACTTGTTCCAATGCAACTTGTTCCAATGCTTAGTGCAGGGGGGTTGGACTACAATGGCCTTTGAAGGTCCCTTCCAACCCTACGATTTTATGATTCTATGAATTGTGGTTGCAGCTCCAAATGAACTGCAGCCCTTCCATTCCTGTTTCCCTGGAAGCAGTTGATCTTGCCTCTGCTTATCTGAGAAAATAAACAAAGGGCATCATTCAGTCCAGGTTCATCCAATTGAAAGTTACATTGTATAATTCATGTGGTTTTTCATCAATTGACTGGGAAACAATGTGACAGGGTGTTCATCTCTCTTACAATCAATAAACATAGTAATTCTGAAGGATGTATCTTTATGTCCATCATAGTTTTTTAGCTACCTAAGGTTTGCCTGTGGTTTCATTTCTGCTCCTCAAAAGAAAACTTCCTTTCTCAAAATCTATAGTTCAACGGAGTAGCCTAAGCTTTTCTGTGAAGCTGAATATCAGTGATCTAAAATAAAAATTAAAACAAACCTCCCAAGTTTCAAGGTAAAAAAAGGAACTAATTGGTTTTTGAATCTTTTTAACATCAGCTTTTAAAATTTAGGCTGATGGCAGAGAGAGAAACCTCCAAAACTTGTGCCAACTGGCAACATATTTTGAATTACTTGTGACTATTTTGTATCCTCAGAAATGCAGCCTGTAGATTGCCAGAGCTGAATTTGTGTTAGAACCATTGTGTTAGAGCTCAGACTGAGAGACCTTGTTCTTGGAGTCTATTTTGATCTCTGCAGGAGTCAGTCTCTGCTTCTTGTTAGTTATATGGCTCTGTCTGTACTTTGCTTAAGATCACTGCTCCATAGAACTGTGATACATAACTGCTCTCTTCTAAGAGAAGTTCAGCCTCATTTTTAGAGAAACACTGTCATCTTTCAGACTAAAAGACTACATACATTAAAAATTAAGTAAAAGCAATTAGTAAAGCAAGCAAAACCAAACTCAAAGTTGGAAAAATTTAGCTGCTGGATAATTTGTACCTGGCCCATGTAGTTCTAACACTTTCTATTCTTCAGCATAAAATGGGCACTGTAAGTAAGGGATTCATCTAGTACATTTTCAGGTACTTACCAGTAAAACATCATTAGTTGCTCCCTGAAGTATAATATGTTTCCTTTTTAGGCAATACTCATGCTCACAATACTGACCTGTGGAGATATATATTGATTCCACTTCTGTAATGTACCTCAAATTTGCTTGAGCTTTGTGTTGATTCTGACCAGCTGCACTGCTCTGCCTGCTAAAATTTGGATTCTAATCAGGTCTTAGGAAAGAGTTTATCTTCAGTACATACTTATGCCTCTAGCATGAGGTCCTGCTTTCTGCTCCCAGCATCCCTGATTTCCAGATCTATTGCACATAACCTCTCTGGTTCTGCTGATGTCTTTGCCTGAACTTTGTGTTGCTTCTTTTATATACTTTGTTATAGCTGAATACAATATGTGTTGGTTTAGAAGTAAGTGTACAATTAACTGTTCTCTCCAGCAAGATAAATGCTGCTGATTAACTATTTCTGTCCACGTAAAGATAAATCACTGTATCCAATTCCTGATTCTTTGTGCTGAATACTCAGTTACAGGAAATAAAGCAAGCAATCATGTCCAATCTCATACTTCCTTTTTTTTAATGAAAAATGTGGTAAGTGAATTAGAGGCTGCATTTTAAAACTTAATCTTTTCAGTGTTTTATTACACTAGAAAGTTTCTGTGCTGTCTGGGAAAAGGTACCAACAAAAACCCAGTTTGGCAGGCTGGTTTCAGTAAGAATTTCTGTGCTAATTATTCTAACTTGGTGCTACAAGTTCTTGTTTTCTGCTCAGAAATCTTTCAAATGCTGGGTTTGTCTCATCATAGAAAATGTTCTGTGAAGATGGAAGGTGTATATCTTTCAATAAAGCCACTGTTTGATATGGCAGTATTTCTTCAAAATTCCTCATGTGATCTAGTACTCTGGGAATGGTAATGAATTACCTAAAGCAAACAAATAAGATCTGTGAAAAATTGCTAGTTCCTCTCCAAACATTTTTTTATCCTGGGAAAATACTGTGCTCCAGTGTTACTTTTTTTTTTTCCTATCATTGGTGAAGAAGTTGTTCAAGTATAGTGCTCATTTCCTTTATGAACTGCTTAGCAGTATGCATGCCCCTCTACTTGGCTCTGTTGAGGCCCCACCTGGAGAATTGTGTCCAGTTCTGAAGCCCTCAATGTAAGGACATTTTGCTGTTGGAGGAGGCCACAAAGATGATGAGAGGGCTGGAGCAACTCCCTTGTTGGAGGACAAGCTGAAGGAGTTGGGGTTGTTCAGCTTGGAGAAGAGAAGGCTTGGAGGGACCTCATCATAGCTTCTCTGTATCTGAAGGTGGCTACAGGAAGTCTGGGGTAGGAATTTTCAATAGGATATGAGAGGAGAGGACTTATTCCTAATATCCATTATTCCTAATAATGGATGCAAACTGGAAGAGGGGAGATTCAGGCTGGAGATAAGAAAGAAATTCTTTACAGTGTGGGTGGAACAGGTTGCCCAGAGAGGTTGTGGATGCCCCCTCTCTGGAGGTGCTTAAGGCCAGGCTGGATGAGGCACTGAGCAACCTGGTGTAGTGGGAGGTGTCCCTGTCCATGGCAGGGGGAGCTGGAACTAGATAATCTTTAAGGTCTCTTCCAACACAAACTATTCTATGATTCCATAATGCCCACTCTTGAGTTCACAAGGGTCAAAGCCAATTCTGTGCAGTGGGTTAGCACAAATCTTATCACTGTGTAAGTATCAGGAATTGAAACAGGAAATTCTTGGAAACAGGAATTTCCTTTTTTATGGGGATAAATTTTGCCCAAGTCAAAGTATACCCTGCAGTGAAAGTAGGGGTTTGGAAAGGTCTTAGAACTTTGATTATAGTTAAGAAGTTGAGAACAATGCAGGTATGTACATTGCAATCCAGTCTATTAAACAGCGATCACAGCATAGATTTATTCATGAAGTTCAAAAGTTATAGGTGTGTTTTACTAGAGTAGACCCTAGGTGTTCCTGAGCACCTACTGCAAACATGTCATTGCTTTATATGTAGCCAGGGTGAGTCACTTTTATAGGTATGAAAAGCATACAGCAGTATCCATAAAAATATTTTCTTTGTGCCTAACATGGCAGCAGATATTAATTAGTTAATTCTTCAGCAGCTTCACACATTGTAAGTATTATTCAAAAGCAACTTCTAGGGAATTTTTTCCCAAAAGCACAGAAAGCCATGTCTAATTTGGATGAATTTGATTTTCTCTGTGTCAGCATTTTTAATCTTTAATGGCTGGAATTCAAGTTGTGTTTATGGATTAAGACTGGCCACAATACATAAAATTTGCATAATCTGGACTCTGCAAATCTAGTTTTAGTCCTATGTTTCTAGACCAAACTGTTTGTGGAAGCAAGATACAGAATTTGTTTTCCATTAGTATTTCAGCCTGAGATTAAAATTTTCACAAATGAAATTCAGATGCACAGTCTTACTCAGAAGCTGAATATAGGAGGATCACCAAGCTATCTAGAAAAAAAAAGAAATACAGGCAAGTATTTACAGGAAATATTATACATAACTTACCTGAGACTAACAGAAAACTTAAAAGCAAAATCATAGAATTATGTAACAGTTTGGGTTGGAAGGGACCTTTAAGATCATCTAGCTCATCTATGAATTGTCATAGATTTTATTAATCTCCTTTATAATGTGGGAACTTTGCTGTTGGTTTTTGAGGCTGAATTTATTTACATTTAAGATATTCTAGTATCATAGAGCTGCAGAATCATTAAGTTTGAAACACAAGTCAACAAATCATCTCAGCCAAAAGTCCTACCCAATCAGGGTCCCATAGAGACAGTCACCCAGGAGCATTCCCAGTCAAGGTTTTAACATCTCCAAGGATTTAAGTTCCACATATACTCTGGGCAGGAAGGGCCAGTATCTAATCAGCTTCACACTATAAAAGTGTTCCCTTTCAAAGAGATGGAATTTCATGTTTTTGAGTTTGTGCCGATTGTGACTTGACCCATAACTGGGTGATAATGAGAAGCAGCCTGAGTCAATCTTCTTCATTCTATCTGCTGGTGTTTGGAGTTATTCCTCCCCAAGTGAAGGGCTTGGCAATTTCTTATATTGAACTTCATGAGATATCTGCTGGCCTGTTTCTCCAGACTGTCCTCTGAACAGCATCTTGTCTGTCATTCACTCCTTTATTTTATATATCACTGAGGGTTTACTCTAACCCATTGCCCACATCATTAAAGAAGAGGTCATAGTCATAGTCATCTAGGTTGGAAGGGAACTTTCAGATCATCTAGTCCAACCATCAGCCCAACTCTGACAAGCCTCATACCTGGACGGGGACTCGAACCCCTGACCCTCAGATTAGGGGGTCTCCCAACTCAGCTCTCCCAACTGAGCTATACATATGGTAGGACACAGTATTGACCATTTAGATACATCTCTAGTCTTAGGTTTTCATCTGGGCTATTATGTGGCTGATTACACTCTTCTGTACATAGGTGTTCAGCTAGTTTTCAATCCACCTACTAACCTGTTCTTTGTCAGTTTATCTATGTTTTGGGATAGTGAATACAATCCATTGATCTCCTGCCATATCAAGCTGGTCATCATGATTTCCTCTTTGTAAATCCCCACTGACTGCTAGTGACAACATTTATGTCTTTGACTGCTGCTGATAGTATTTGTCCTTCATGCATCTAAAAATAGTTTTCAGGATTATTTGCTCCATCACCTTCACAGGGATGGAGATGAACATTACCAGATTGTAGTTCCTTGGATCCTCCTTGCCCTTTCTGAAGACAGAGATGCCATTTCATTTCTTCTTCTCCTCAGAAAGCTCTTCTAATTGTCATAATCAAGAGCAAGCAAGGACATCAGCCAGCTCCCTCAGCTCTAATGGCTGCATCCCATCAGATCCCATGTACTGTATGCCAAGTTTGTTTAACTGTTCCCTAACTTCCTCAAAGAGGGTAAGGTTTTTTTTTGCTCCTGAAATAAGTTCATTTAAAGTCAAGATAGAGAAGCATACAAGCCACTAGTATTAAGCCCTTTGCTTTAACCTAATGGTCTGAACTTCCTTTTCCCACCAGAGCAATCTTGGAAGGTGTTGAGCATCCAAAATTCTGCAGTTAGTTTCTTGGCATCTAGTTTCTCAGTACAGTTTTGTAGGATCATCCTTTCCAGTATTGCTCATTAATTTCATGCAAAAAACTTGAGTAATGAATCATGGAGATATGACATACATTTTATTTGTTATTTCAGGCCACTTTATACTTGATCTAATCTTCAAGGTCAGTGTTCTTGTCTCTTTTTTTAGGATAAACAAATCTTTACCCTTCTCTGACCAGGACATCACATCTTGAAAATATGTGTGACAAAGTTCCAATTTACATTGCATCTATTTCAACAGTTGGTTCTCAGAGCCTATAAGAAAGGAGCATAGTGTTGTTCCCTGCCCAGATTTATGACCATGCTTCCATAATTTCTGTAATTCTTTATTGCAGCAATGTCCTGGGAAAGTTTTTATCTGGCTAGGGTAGGTGATAACACAGTGGTCACAACAGTGTGAAAAAATGGCAACATTAATGTAAAATTAGCAGAGTTTGCAAACTGCTGTTTTTCTTCTGGACTGTGTGTTATTCACAAAGAAACTTCACACTGAAGGATATCTATTGTAAAATTTCCACACCAGCCCTTTCAGAAGAAGAATTAGTGAGAAAGTTACCCAGTGTTTCTCAATATATTTCTTTTTCAATTTTTTTTGTGTACTGTTTTGTTAATCTTCCCTCACTTTTCAGTTAGTCCATTATGACTTTCTGTTTTCTCATTGTGTGGACCAAAACTTTAGGCTAAAATATTGATCAGTAAATAGTGTGTCTGATAGAAAATGAAAAAAAAAAAATTAGAAACTTCCCAAATGAGAAAAAGTATAAATATCTCCACATTTCATTGTGATTGTTCAAAAATATTATTTCAGGTAACATAAAATTACTTAAAATAATATTACTGTCACAAAAGGAATAAAAATGTGCAAAATTCAAACTTTCTTTAGAAAAACTAAATAGATATGTATAACCATAAACTATAATGTTTCATTTTGACTTTTTTTTTCTATTGAAAATATATTAAAATTGGCACATTATTTTAATTTTACTGTTCTTTACCTGGAAAATTTATCCCTGTATTTAATCAACATTTGCAACATTCACACAGGTGTTTGTATGCTTTTTTGAGTATTCTGATTGACGAACAAGGATAGATGGGAATAATTCTCTGTAATAACAGAGAGTCTCATTCTGTCTCTAGGCTGTTCTTATCCACTCCTCTCAGCATTTTAAAAGAAATTCTAGATATATTCACAGAAGGCACACTATGAGGGAAGAGCTGGCATCCTAAACAAAAAAGAGGAGAAGAAAATCATTTTTCTAATGATTTTACTCCAATAAACACACTGAAGCCAGAAACTGAACCCAGTGATGCTGTCCCTGACTTAAGCAACATTGTGCCACCTTCCAGTAAGGTTCTTTGCCAAAGGCTGCAGTGAGAGAGAGGCAGTAAAAACTGAACTAAATGTTGTTTATTTTTTATGCTTGTTAAATCTTACACCTGTAGCATCAATACTGAAGTACACTTACAAACCATTGTGGTGAATAAAGATGTTGTCTCAACCATATATTATCACTTTACCATTTAAGACACCANTTGCTCCTAGTCCTGCCAGCATGTACCATATTAAAAAGTCCTACCACAGCCTTTCTGTAGCTCCCTTCAAGTATTGATAAGCTGAGTCCCCTCCCCAAGCCTTCTCTTCTCCAGGCTGAACAAATCAAACTCTTTCAGCCTGTCCTCAGAAGGGAAGTTCTCCAGTGTGTTTTCTTTGGCTGTTTTTATTCCCATACAAACATTCCTGGTCCTGGTCTGAAAAAAAGTAATTAATGAAGCACTGGCCTCTATATCACATCGGAAGTAGCTTTACTACTCTGCTTCAGGAAACTACCATTGTAATGAAGCAATGAGAACTTCCTTCTATTTTCTATTATTCATAAATTGCAGGAGGCTAAATAATCTATTGCATTAAAAACAACACACATACACACAGATATTCACATGCACTGCAAAATAATTCATGCTTTGTCTGGAGTAAAATGAAGTCCCAGGGGTATTTTCTGTACTGTGTGGGAAATAATGTCTCCAGTAGGAAATTTATAGCTGTGATTGTTTAAATTAAATGAAAAATATAGTGTTAAATGCTTTTAACAAAAAGCATTCAATTGTTTCATATTTTTCTGCTGACTCCTACCACTGCCAAATTATAGAGGCTATAAATCCTGGGTAGGGTTTTAGGTCATTTCATAGCAACTGGTGTGACTAACTCCAATATATTGTTTTGGTCATGTTGTAAAATGAATTATTGATTATGCATTTAATTTTAATTCATTGCTGACCTACATGGAAAATAATAGAGTTTATACTAAAGTATAGAAAAAGCCATTAGGGAATAGCATTGCAAGATATTAGTACTGTTTGTTTCAATTTATAATTTGCCATAAGAATTGTCCAATTAATGACAGATTATTTGTCAAGAAGGGTCTTCTCCACTCCTATTTACATGAAACAGAATGCTATGAGTGTGTAGAGGAATTGGGCAAAATCCTGAGGAACCAATGCAGTTTTTGTCCTGGTCTAATACAGGAAGCCTCCTCACATCATCCTGCTCTGGTTTGACGGGAGGCTTGAATATGATCAAACATGGACAGGGCACTGGGCAGCCTGGTCTAGTGGGAGGTGTCCCTGCCTATGGCAGGGGGGTTGGAACTCGATGATCTTTAAGGTCCCTTCCAACCCAAACTATTCTATGATTCTATGATTCTATGATATTAGTTATATGATCACTTATATGCTGTTTCTTATAGAAACAGCCATTGACATACTTAACCTAATGGGTTCTCTCATACATTATGATGAATTAACAATGCAGCTAAGCATTATCTTCATCTATAAAGAAATGAAGCTCTGAAATGAAAATCAAGTTTATTTTTCTCAATCAGAACTGAGAATGATAATGACCTAATTTTAAATTTTTTTCTGAAAATACCAGACTGTGGTTTCCCAACCTGACAGCTCTCTGAAATGATCTATTTTGACATGTGTTTTCCTCTGCTGTCCCAGAGTCCTTAGCACAATTGCCATGAGGTGGATCAAAAGCCACTCTTACCTTTACCATCCTTTGCTTTTCCAGCTGTCTCCCCTTCTGAGATCTCTGACAATGTTTCTTTGGAGTTTTGGGTGATTATCAGCAGGTGTAAAATTTCCATTTTGCTTTAGCTTCCCTGTCAGTAAAAGGCGCTTAAAACCAGCTTGTCTCTCCCACGGCAGCTGTGAGCCAAAACTTGTGCTTATAAAGCATATTAAGCTTGGTACATGGTAATGTCAGATAAGGCTAGTGATTGTTATTTCTTTGGATTAATTGGTGATAGAAATAATTGAAGCTGAAGATAAAATTTAAGACTTTTGACTTATATAGATATGAGAGGCAGTATTATTTTCACCCGCTGATTTTTTCTGCTGAGGTTAATTTTACCCCTGAGGAAAAAAAAAAAAGAAATTCCAGAAGTAACAGTGAAGATAAATCCTGTAATATGCTGGGAGGGAAAAAAAAGTCATACATGCCCCTTACATGCTCTATCCCCTGTTCCTCAAGTCTGAATCCACTTTTCCTTTACATGATGTAAAACATACAAAAAACTTGGGACACATGCAGTCTGATAGTTACCATTTAAGGGATGCTGGGAGTCAGGGAGAAGCACTAAATTGCTTGTCTAGTGATAAGCCAAAGCTACACGAGTTTTGGAGTATTCAAGGGTCTTATTTTATCTCCATAGTTGCAGAGATTCCTTAGAGTATCATTTTTACTGCATTTAAATCCCTTGCTGTTATCCAAGAAGATCAGTGAGGTGCACAGCAGCTTTTCTTTAGGGGGTTTTGAGGAGAGTTGGAAAGTGTAGATGGATAATGCAGTCAAAACCAGGTATTTCCCTGCAAAATACCTACCCAACAGCTATTCAACCTCTCTTGTTTAGTTAAAGTAATAATTTAAAGATAACCATCAGGCATTTTTCAGCAAACTCCTCACTGAAACAATTGTGTGTTTCATAGTTTCCAAAAGCTTCCACAGAAGTCAGCAGATTTATGATTTAAAGAAAAACACCCTATCATGTTCAACAGCTTGCAAAAATAAACTTCCTCCCAAATTTGACATTCTTTAATGGGCAATCACTGCATAAGATCTTTGAAACTGTTTAGCTGAAAGTTGCTAGTTGTCTCAGTGAAGTGTTTACACTGAGTATCTACTTCTGTTTGCTCTCATAATGCACTTGAGCTATGCTTGCTCACAGCACCAAACGCAGCTCGTTGCAAACAGGTTATGTAAAAGCTGACCTTTAGCAAAGAAGAAATAATTCCAGCCCTTGACAACTCAGACACTCTGATAGAAATTAATCATCACTTCTCTAGTAGCTCACTGAGCCGTCAGCGTTGAACCTAGTCCTAATCTCCAAGGGCCACTACTCTTCCCATGAAAAGTAACTGTGAGTCATTCTGAAAAGGAGGGGAGGTGTTTTTTTCTCTCCAGGTACCCAATCCAGTCTCACAGGTGGGAGTATCTCCATAGTACTCTAATTTTTTTTACTTGATGACTGAAAGTGATGTGAGAAAAAATTAAGTACTAGAGTCAACAGAACAGTTAAAGCTAGCGTCCAGTACTAACAGTGTCTTTACCACCTTCTGACTCTTCCTCATTGAACAAAACACATATGTGCACTCTTCGTTGTGTGAATAATCTTAATTTGCCTGATAGATGCATTTTGCAGTTACAGTCAAAATGTTTCCCTGCCCTTTTGGAAGCTAAGTCTTCTTCAATCAAAAGATAGCAGTAATGTTTGAACATGGACAGGGCTAAAAATAACAGTGTGAACAGAAATGTTTTCAGTTGCTCAGCAAATCGTAGCCTATAGAATGCTGCATGCTACTTGGGAATATAACCACAGTAAAATCAGGAAGTTAGGACATCACTTAGAAAAAATAACTGGACTCCATTTCACTTAGTCTCTGAGGTACCTCTAAAAATTTGGTTATGTGATAAATGCTTTATGTGTGTGCTGGAAAGGGGTACCTCATCAGATCCACAATTTTTTTTCTTAAATATTCCAGCTTCAGTGTAACTTTTGTCGACACAGATACTTTGAGTCCAAGACAGAATTTGGTGAGACTAGAATTGGTGGAGCTGACAGCTGGGGATGCATGTCCTAGAAAGAGTGTTAGCCTAGAGGCTACAGCATTTGCATAAATGTAACAACATATAGAATCATAGAA